>CAUJNA010001335.1:1167922-1241898 GCA_963377175.1 Effrenium voratum | reverse complement strand
AAGAAAGCCGTCAGATCATAGCGACGTCTCACACGGTCTACTGTTGGCTGCTGGCTTGAACTTGCATGGACTTGCATTTATCGGACTTGTTCCTCTCAAGAGTGTTGAGTTGCGGTGTTGCATTTGTTGTGCCATCATGTCTCGACGTGAAGATCGAGATAGATCTAGGACTCGGCGCAGACGGGATCGGAGTCCGTCCCCTCAAGCTCGCAAAGCACGCCGACGTGAACACAATGACAGCCAGGTCTCGGAGAACATGGATTGGAACAACTTGGTTTCATGGCAACACAACTCCGGCTACAACGCTGCCAACAACTTTCCGATGATACCTACCAACTTTCAATCGACTCACAATCCCACACAACAATTCCAACACCCAGCGATCAACTACATGATGCCGATCCCTCCAGACCCCACGCCAACCAAGTTCATGCCACCCGTGATGCCACCACCGGTTGCTACTTCCCAACCTACACCGCCACCTGGACCTCCTGCGGCTCTACCGGTTCGTCCTCAGAAAGCCTGGCTTACACCCTCGCCTGACTGGACACCTGGAGATGGCATGTTTGATGTCAATCAGCTCTACAACTTCAGCCTGCCCATGACTGTTGCCAACACTCCGCATGGCAACCTTCGCGACATGTCAGGCATGGATATTAGGGACGTACGCCTGGTTCAGGTTATCCACGGGGGCCTCACCAACTGGCTACTCAGGCCGTTTGCACACGGCAGATTCGTGACGTGGGAAGGCTTTCGCACTCGCACCGAGGCCTTACTTTGGAGTACCTGTTCCAAACTACTACGAAGATCACAGTCACTCAACCTGCTCACCCTGGAAAAGGACCTTGCCAACACGCTGGGTCTCAACATCGATGACTTCAATCAGCGCATCAAGGTCCACGACCATTTGGCCAGCTTGGTACTTCAATTTCTTCAGCAACATCACACCTCTCTCGCACCTGCCACCCAGACAGATGACATAGTCAAAAAGTACAATGATCTAAATCGTGCGCACGAACTTCTCCAAGCTCGGTATTTCCGCATCGCTTCGCGCTTCGACCTCTCCCACGATGACAAACCAGAAGGATGATGCAGAGTTGGTTACACCGCCACCGGTCAACCACACACCATCCTCGTCACCTGCCAGCTCCCTTCCCACAGCCAGCGCGGCCGCCCTGGATGGCAAGTCGTTTGATAGCGTGGTGCAACCTCGGATCATGCAGTCTCTTCACGGAATGTCGTCACCGCCGTCCAAACCGGCGGCGTCACAATTGCTCACCATGCACAGCACGCCGGAGGAAGTTGTCAAGTACTACACATGGACCAGCGACCAACCACGCCTTTTCCTCAAGCAAGCACCCACAACAACCACTTTGGCATCGCTGGTTAAGTGGGCCAATCACCCGTCCCGGCTCAACGGCAACAAGTCATTAGATTCTATGGCGACGCAGCTCCTTCAGGCGCGGCAACGCATGCCGAAAGGCGACGCACCCACTCTCGGGGCGATGGCGGCTTCGTGGGGACTAGAGCCCGGCTATCTTACCAAACTCACTGAGAAGGCATTGAGTCACCTCATCGTGACCGCTCGCCTACTCTGTGGATGAGAAGGCATCATGATGACCTTCGTTCTCTTATGAGCCCGGAGCGGCAAAAATGTCACGGATGAGTCCAGGTGAAAACTCGTCCGTCAAGTGTCTGCGTTGCACCAGATTGATCTTGTACTTGCTCGTTCTTGCATTGCCTCTTGTGTGATTGTCTGTGATGCTTGTATTCATGTCGCCGCCTTGTGGTAGATTTCATTGGTTGTATCTCACCATGTTGGATGAACTTCGCCGCTGCGGAATATATGATGATGTTGCACAATGGCAGTCGCTGGACGACCTTCTACACTCGTTGACCATGTTCTCTACGTGCTGGCAGTACTGTTTTCCTGGACTACCACCACCGTCGATTCCAACTGAGGAGTACGAATCAATCACACAATTACCGTGGCTGGGTCTCATCCTCGAAGTCTTAGTTGTGGTCCGGATAGCCCTTCAGATTCCGAATCACGCTATGTCACACTCTCAGCACACCGTGGCCAACAGGTATGAGCTTCACAGATGTCGGTGCACTGCCTATTTATTGATTAGTTTCTTACAACGTCTCATTTCACAAGATCATGGCTACTTTCCGCCGTTCTTTGAAGTCCTTCACTTCTACAAGACTTCTCTTTTGTGTGAAATCATGCACTCCACTTTTGCTGACACGCGACATCTACGCTCATTGCGGGCGCGATTTCCTGACCTCTATGACTTCATACACGATCCAGGTCATCATCAACACCCGTGCGTCTACATTCGACTTTCCCCATGGCACACACCCTACTATGTTGGGGCGACTGATCAGGATGTTCTACGTCGTGAACACTCACGCAGTCGCAAATTTCTACAACTACTTCGTGGACGGCATGCCTTCTTCGAACCAGCGCTTCACTACTGGAAGAGATCCAATACTTACTGGCTCTTCTGTGCTGTCCCGGTGGAAATCAAACTTCCTGTTTCCTCGGTGTGGGTTCAAGAAAGCAAATGGCAATACTTGCTACGCCCGCATTTGAATGCGCCCTGGGTACACAGAATCTTGCGCAAGGTGGGCTTCCGGGAACATCTCGTGGATTTTCGACGTCGCTCGTTGTCGTCTCCCACTTCCCTCAGCTTGCACAAGCGCTTTCGACGACGACTACATCCGGATCTCCAACGGCAACTACGACCTGACATCCTGGATGACATTCAGGCCCATTAATACTCTATTCTCTATCAGCTGGGATCGAATACAGGAGCATCGTTCCAAGTCATGCGTGACCTGCTGTCGGCGGCTTTCCCTCCCACTCAGCTGTACTACTTATTGCGGCTCGCAGTCTTTGTCAACGAGCCCTTCCGCTCCAAGGCGCAGAAACTCCTCGCCCAGGTGCTGCGCAAACGACGGCTACAACCACCCACCACTTTGACACAGCTACTCTTACCGCCGCTGCATGTCCGGAATTGGAAAGCTCTACACCCAAACGCGAAAGTCCTTGCATTTTCGTGTTTTTCTTGAAAGTCCGCAGCCTGCCAGTAAAAACAACGCAACGAGTAGTCCCGGCAGGGTCCTTGCAACTGAGCCTTCCCCACTGGCACACGGCGCCCAAGTGTCTCCTAAAACTGCTTTGTTTGAGTACCACTACGGACGCAATCCCCGTGGCACATCGCATGTTACAAGGCACTTAGACGCATTTTAAGCATACACGTTTAAGTACGAGTAAGAAGGCAATCCCCATGGCACATTGCATACCAGTTGGGACCGAAATGTTGCTTGACTATGTGTGTTTGCACGCCAAAAAGAAGGCAATCCCCATGGCACATCGCATGCTCAACAACATCGAAACAAGTCTTGCAAAAACAAATTCGTGTGCTAGTACGAAGGCAATCCCCATGGCACATGCATACCCAAAGGCAACCAAACACATCTCAAAGACATCTTTTCGAAGCACAAAAATGAAGGCAACCCCCATGGCACATTGCATAATCAACCGCAATGTGTCTCCTAAAACTGTTTTGTCTGAGCGCCGCTACGGACGTGATCCCCATGGCACATCGCATATTACAAGGCGCTTAAACGCATTTTAAGCACACATGTTGAGTAAGAAGGCAACCAGCATGGCGCATCGCATACCAGTTGGGACCGAAATGTTCCTTGACTATGTGTGCTTGCTCGCCAATAAGAAGGGAATCCCCATGGCACATCGCATGCTCAACAACACTGAAACAATTCTTTCAAACACAAGTTCATGTGCTAGTGTGAAGGCAATCCCCATGGCACATGCATACCCAAAGGCAACCAAACATCTTGAACACATTTCTCGAAGCGCCAAATACAAGCAACCCCCATGGCACATCGCAGAACCAACCGCAACCGAGCACTGTTTAAACATATATATATATGTAGTAGTAGTAGTAGTAGTAGTAGTAGTAGTAGTAGTAGTAGTAGTAGTAGTAGTAGTAGTAGTAGTAGTAGTAGTAGTAGTAGTAGTAGTAGTAGTAGTAGTAGTAGTAGTAGTAGTAGTAGTAGTAGTAGTAGTAGTAAGTAGTAGTAGTAGTAGTAGTAGTAGTAGCAGCAGCAGCGCAAGCAGCAGGAGTAAAGGTAGTCGATCGTAAGTAGAAGCTGTATCAGTAAGCATAGCAGAAGTAGAAGGTAGTTACGTAGATGTAGTAGTAGAGTAAGAAGTAGCCGGAAGCCAGTCTAGTAGTAGATAGTCGTATTAAGAAGAAGTCAGTCGTGGTTGACAGTCGTGTACGTAGAGAGTAGTAAGATCAGGTAGTAGGAGGTGCCTTGTGTTGAGCTTTTGGCAAGTTTAACCAGGAAAAAAAACGAGTCCAAAAACGAGTCTAAAACGAGTCTGAAAAGAAAGAAAACGTGCAGCCGCAACCCACCTAGGCCTCAGCCTGAAAAGCAGGCCGTTGAAACCAATTGATGTGTTAAGCAGACTGTCGGCCTTAGCCTAATACGTATTACAAGCACTTGTTGAAGATACGTGTTTTTCAAGCGTGTGCCAATGCGATTGGCCTCCCAAAGCCCCAGCTTCATTAATGCAAGCTGTTCTAGGAATCTTGTTGCGGATGACTGCGTGTGCCAACGCGCTTGGCCTCACAAAGCCCCAGCTTCAACAACGCAAGCTGTTCTAGGAATCTTGTTGAGGATGATTGCGTGCGCCAATGCGATTGGCCACCCTAAGCCCCGGCTTCAACAACGCAAGCTGTTCTAGGAATCTTGTTGAGGATGATTGCGTGTGCCAAGGCGGTTGGCCTCCCGAAGCCCCAGCTTCAACAACGCAAGCTGTTCTAGGAATCTTGTTGAGGATGACTGCGTGTGCCAATGCGATTCATGTGTTAGTTGACTGAACCTTCTCATTATCTTGGCCAGAGGCAGTGTGCCATTGCGTTTTGTGATGGGAGTGGGCCTCAACATTCAACAGCGCACCTTCGCGCAACTTCTATCACCTCGAATCCTACTGGCACACAGCTGAACAACACAAGGAACCAGACTCCCATGTGTTAGTTGACTGAATCTTCTCATTATCTTGGCCGGAGGCAGTGTGCCATTGCGTTTTGTGACGGGAGTGGGCCTCAACGTGCAACAGCGCCCCTTCACCAAACACTCCTCAAAGTATCCGGTCCCCCATGGCACACCAGACACTTGGCTTTGTGTACGGTGGGGGGCTGGGGTAGCACTTGCATCGTCAGCAACATCTAAGTGAAACGAGTGTACCCATGCGATTTGATTCAAAATGGCTTCATGCCACACATCATAAAAGACAGCATGATCATGACCCTAAATAGCTTTCCCCACTGGCACACTGCTTGCGGCGCGAGATCATGGCTTGCGGGGCGTGTAACCACAAGGACCCAGTAAGTGTTTTTTCAGGCGTGTGCCAATGCGATTGGCCACCCAAAATGCCTCAACATCACCAACTCAAACCGCGATCGAGGGAAGGTGTTTTCCATGTGTGCCAGTGCGTTCGGCCTACCCAAAAGACCTCAACTTGATCAATGAAACCATCTCAGGGGACCACGTTCAGCATGTATTTCTCTACAAAAAAGACCTCAATATCACGCAGCAATTGTCTCTTGAAAACATGCTAAACCAAACGCCACTGGCACACGGAGTTGCAACGACCCTACCGGATGCGTTTCGTGTGCGTATTACACGAAAAACATGCTGCCAAAACCAAACGCAACGACTTTCACAGGTGAGAGTACTTGGCACATGGCTACAAAGCTGGATTGCTTCTCATCGGGATCTGTTCCCTTCCCTTTTCATTCCAAAGATCCGGGTGGTGGAAACTCGCAGCGCCACATTGGGCGACAAGATATACAACTACCGCACATGGCAGCGCAGATGGACTCCTGAACCATCCTTTCCGTGTCGCTGTTTGGACATCGATGATCACCATATACACCGTGCACATGGTCACGCTGTAATGGTGGATGAGTTTTCTCGCATCAATGCGGACATTGACATTGAAATCATGGCCGCCTCAATGAAGGATCAGTTTTTCGGTGATGTCGACTTATTGCATCAACGTTTCACCACGCAACTTCGCAAACTTGCTCGCCGCTGGCATGTACATGGTTCCAGTCTCCTTTCAGATCTACAACCGGTTTTGACACAGTTAATGGACACTCATCGGACGAACCTCCAAGATCGGGCTTATTGGTCATCGACATCGTTGCAGCGCACTGTGGCTTCTTTGTCTTCGTGGGTTGTTATCCCAGCGGATCATTTTCCCTCCCGCGCACATGTGATTTGTCCGTCCCTGTTTGCCATACTGATGCGGAAGACATTCTGCTCGGGGGATGTCTTCTCGCTTTGCCGTGAATCCGCAGCTTCCTTTCGCTCTGAAGTGGTAACCACGGTACCTTCTCTCCTACGTCAACGATATGCATGGGGACTTCGACTTCAAGCACCGTTGCCCACAGCGCGCATCCTCCCAAAGCCGACCAAGGACTGGCAGAAAGCTCGACCCATCATTTCATTCTTTCGCACATGGGCAGCTCCCTTCCTCACCGTCTTCGGTGCACTCATATTTGAACTTACCAAGGCTGCCTTCCCCGACATTGCAGGTCAACTTCCAGTACAAGAACTTGTCCAGCAGCTGTGGGAAGCGCTGTCAAAAGCAGATCCTGATGAGTACATCCACCTGGTGTCGCAAGACCTGTCAGGCTTCTTCACGTCCATTCCTACGGAACGATTCCACCAGGCGCTGCAAGTGCTTCTCCATCGATACGATCAAGTTGTTGGCCTTCGCAGTTCCTCTCAATGGTCAGTGTACGAAGTAAAGTCAGATCATCGACGCCGTATGTTCAAAGGAAAGTGGCGCCGTCAAACCAAGATCCCTCGAATTTTTCGTGAACAAGATCTCCGGCACCTTCTGGACTTTGTCATTGACAACAGTCACTTCGAGATCAACGGATACTTGTTCCGCCAAGAACGAGGAGTCGCGATGGGATCACCAGCCGCGCCACCGTTGTGCAATTTGGTTGCTACGGTTGAAGATTTCTTCTGGCACCAAACCATGAGTTCTCTGCGGTTTTGCATGCCCGACATTGGTGTGATCTGGCATGAGCGCTACGTCGACAATCGTTTCATTCTCCTTCGAGATTCAGCCCCACACTCACCCGTGCTCATGAATTTTCTTTCCCTGGAATTTTATCGCCCACCAGTGATGCTTGAGGTTCAACATGATGACAAAGTGCTGGGTTATCGATGTGATTCTTCCTCCAGAACTATTACACCACAGCTACCTGATCATCCCTTCCAAATCAAAGGAATTCGGAGTGCCAATGATCAGATGTTTACTTATTCTTCTTGGTCTTCTCGCTCGTGGCTCATCATACGCGGTGCACAACCGGCGGTTCAGCAGCAGCATGGGCTCGACGCTCTCAAACGCCTTTATGAGGCCAAAGGTTTTGAACCCCACCTTCTGCGTGACGTTCGGCGTCGACTCGGGACAAAATCTGCATGTGAGCTTGTCATGATGTCTCTTCTTGTGCATGCTTGAGACAGTTGTTGATGCATTGTGTTTTGTTTGCATTTAGCTGGCTCAGAACCATGGCGGAATATACGGTCACCAGTCTTTTGCGCTCTGACGGATCAGTACAAACCACGAGCCGCGTGACGCTCGAGCACCTCCCCAACTTCATCAACGGCAATGAGATGCAAATGTTCATTCGGACTCACGGCTTAGCACACCAACAAAGTGTGCAATCCCACGGCCCGTCACGTGACGCACCAGCACTCACTGGACAGCCCCGATCGCGTTCCCCCCGGTCCCGAATTTCGCGGATCCAGCTCACTCCGGGCCCGCAAGGGCATTCGGATGAGGAGGAGGATTGGGGTGAATGGAGGAGTGATGGCAGACGCGCCCATAGCGATCAAAGGAGGCCACGCTCGCCTCCGTTTCCTCCTGCTCATGGCAGTCCTTCTGAGAACCGCATCGCGCTGGTGCAGGTGCCTGATTTGGGCATTCATCGCTTCAAGCTGCGCACTGGGTGCCGGATCGAAGAAATTGCCATCGTAGTGAATGATGTCCTCTACTACACCTTGCCCTCGATTGCCGCCTTGGTATTTCCCGAACCTGAGCTGTTGAAGAAATCATGGGAGTCGGTCTACAGGAGCCTCATGCCGCACCGCCGCAGCATCATCGAAGATGAACAGCGGGTCAGGTCCATTTCGGAGTTTCCGTTTGCTCAGCCACCACATGGGGTTCCGGGACGCTGGACGGATCAAGTGGTCAGAGACATTTCTGACTACTTCCAGATCTCATGGCGGTCACTACCGCAGCAACTCATCGTCCAGCTCGGCATTTGCGAGGAAAAGTGGCCATATATCAGCAGGACCACACGGACGTTTCACCACTTCTCCGCGGACAAAAAGAACTCGCAGAAGAACCTCTTTGGGATCATCTTCTCATTTGAGCCGCGCCGATTGTTGCCGGACAAGCATCGCACCCAATCACAGTCAACATTTTTCTGGTCCCACAACACCAATATGCAAGCGGCCATGCAAATCCTGCGTGATGAGGAACTGATCAGACCTTCGAAGTGGCAAGAACAACCTTCCCCCAATCGTGAATGCTCCAACTGGAATGAAGTCTGGTTGCCTCCGATGGGATTCTACTGCAGGGGCAGCCTCCATTCTCAGGAAGCGGCAATCCAATCTGCAGCGCAATTCGGTGGAATCCGGACGGACCGCCCGGTGTGCATTGGTGGCTCTGCTCGTCTCCGGCAACAGCATTGCACTATACCCCGCGGCGGAGTGTACGCGGACATAGCTGCTTCTCATTACTATGACTGCATTCACGCCAAAGATGGCAGGTGGAAACTCCGATCTTCGATTGCGGTGCCCAGCTACATGGGCATGTTCTGGTGAACAAATATGGCATGACAGTATAACAACTTTGCTACTGACCCGACGTGGTGTGTGTTTTGTTTTCATGATGTACATCATGACGCTCCTCTTCCGGAAAAGCGCATAGGGTTGTCCGAGGCTCATGGTTGGACTACGATGTTGCCTTTTACGGTGTTGCTTGCTTGTTTGGTTGTATGCCTTGCGTTGCTTTCCGTCGCCGCTTTTAGTGATTATTGGTTGATTTGGCCCTGACTGTCGCATCTTTGCCGGGATTGTGATGGATCATGGGGATCTGCTACGCGATTGCCGGCACATGCTACTCGCCATGTCATCGCAGATCAGTCTACTTCTGGCTGGACTGCAACGTCTTGAGGGCCAGCAGCGGCATCCACAGCCGCCCCCACCGCCACCGATTCCTGACGGTCATCCTCCGCCGCTGCCTCCGCCGTCCACGACGCCGCCGCACTTGCCGGCAACATCAGTCAGACCCGACTACATGGCAGCGCCGGTCACTCTCTCGTGGCCACCTCGGACAACCGTGCGGAGCACCCTGCTCACGTACGCACGGTGAGTGTCAGCACCTCCTGGGAACACAGACGAAGGCGAAGATCTAGGCATCGAGAGCCGCACCGGAGACGATCCCGCAGCCATCACCGACGGCTCCCGGACCGTCCAGATGATGCGGTTCCCACGTCCCGCCGCCATGCTTACACTCCGAAGTATCCACCGGCGGTCAAAGCCATGCCAGCTTGTCGACCATCAGGTCTGTCGTATGAACGGTGACGGAGCACCAGCGATAAAAGTACCTCAAACAAGGTTGCGTGGCCCCCGGTGGTTTCAGCCGGCGGGTGTTTTGAGCTAGCTGCGACATGTGGTAGCGCCAACTGGGCTGAATGGATCCGGTTTAGCCCAGAGCGCGCAAGTAGCTTGCGGCACACGGTATGCTGGCAAGTCACAGCGGGACACACAATAGGGCTGATTACATCACGCAGCACGCTCCACATGTAGAGCAAAATGGAACGCGCGCAAGGTTGATCCCACATTGCTGTAAGGACCCCGGAAAAAACAGGTCAAACTAAGCTCAAAACCCTTGACTGTTTCTGGGAGAGAGGGGGCTTACTAGTGCTGTTGTTCACCGCAAAGCTACCAAAGGTAGAGGGAAGAGTTGAAGACAACAGTCTTGTCGCTGAAGCAAGTTGTCTTCCATTGACAACTATTTTGGCAAAGCATCAAACACCCGTAGGAGGGAACGCGTCGCCAGGCACACTGCTTAAATTGTGTTTGCGTCCGCCTCAAAATTATTGCTGCGAACTTGAAGTATTTGTCTGGAACAAGAAGACTTGTTTTTGCCCGGTTAGGAGGTCTGAGGGGTTGTTTTCATGGTGTAGAAGCATGTGTCACCGGCAACACCCCCAGCATCGCCAGCAACGCGTCCTCTGCGCAGCCTCCCCAAAAGGCACCTATATCTAGGCGCCGTTTTCAGACAGCGCGAGACAGCCAGACACCCCCAGCCTCCCAGCATCACCAGCAACGACGCATCCTTTGCGGAGCTTTCCCCAATGAGGGTTAAACTAGCACCCGCTTTCAATCGCCGCAAGACAGCCAAACACGGCCAGCATCACCAGCAACACCCCCAGCATCACCAGCAACGCATCCTCTGCGGAGCCTTCCCAAAAGGCGCCTAAATTTAGGTGCCGATATTTCAGACAGCGCGAGACAGCCAGACACCCCCACCAAATCAGGGCTAAATTAGTACCCGCTTTCAAAGGCCGCAAGACAGCCAAGCGCCGCCAGTATCACCAGCAACGCCCCCAGCATCACCAGCAACACATCCTCTGCGCTCTGCGGAGCCTTTAGGCGCCGTTTTCAGTCACCCCTAATCCCGCGCCTACCAAGCAAGCAAGAGTCAATTCAAGAGGATTCCTGAAAAAAAACTTCAGGAAGCACCTTCTTGAGGACCCCTGTAGTCACTCCTCCCCGCAGCCTGCTTCGAGCTGCGTTGCCATTTCAACCGTTTAGGAGCCTAAGTCTCCGCGGCGAGCTTTTAGTCTTGGGTTGCAAGGGGCTTGCGGCTTGCGGTCTCTCCAACGCTCGGCCGAAAGGACGCACGGCGAGTTTTCCAGTTCTAGGCCAAAAGGATGCACAGCGAGTTTTCCAAAAGTATGTGCAGCGAGTGGTCCCCTGTTAAGGCAAAAGGATTTGCGGCGAGTTTTCCAATGTTTGACAAAAAGGACTTGTGGCGCGTTTTCCAATGTTAGGCCTGCAAGAAAGATTCGTGGCGAGCTTGCCAATGTTAAGCCACCTAACAAGATGTGCGGCAAGTTGTCCAATGTTAGGCCAAGAAGATGTGTGGCGAGTTTTCCAATGTTAGAACAAGATGTGTGGCGAGCTTTCAATGTTAGGCCAACAAGGTTTGTGGCGTTTTCCAATGTTAGGCCAAGAAGGTTTGTGGCGAGATTTCCAATGTTAGGCCAGGAAGATTTGTGGCGAGTTTTCCAATGTTAGGCCAACAAGATGTGTGGCGAGCTTTTCAATGTTAGGCCAACAAGATGTGTGGCGAGTTTTTCAATGTTAGGCCAACAAGATGTGTGGCGAGTTTTCCAATGTTAGGCCAACAAGATTTGTGGCGAGTTTTCCAATGTTAGTCCAGCAAGATTTGTGGCGAGTTTTCCAATGTTAGGCCAGCAAGATCTGTGGCGAGTTTTCCAATGTTAGGCCAACAAGATTTGTGGCGAGTTTTCCAATGTTAGGCCAACAAGATTTGTGGCGAGTTTTCCAATGTTAGGCCAACAAGATTTGTGGCGAGTTGCTCAGCGAGGAGCTCTCCACAAATGTTTGGGCCAATGCGGAGGAAACCAAAGTCTCTCCACAACTCAACTTCACCCAGAACTGGTTTGTGGAGATTTCCTCAGCGAGGAGCTCTCCATAAGGGGGCGGGGGCTGGGGAAAGGAGGGGCTGGCAAAGCCTGTGTTCACATCCTTGCTGTTTGCTCTCAATAGACCACCCCTCTCTTGTGGAGAGCTCCTCGCTGAGGAACTCTCCACAAACCAGTTCTGGGTGAAGTTGAGTTGTGGAGAGATTTTGGGCTTCCTCCGCATTGGCTCAAACATTTGTGGAGAGCTCCTCGCTGAGCAGCTCGCCACAAATCTTGTTGGCATAACATTGGAAAACTCGCCACAAATCTTGTTGGCCTAACATTGGAAAACTCGCCACAAATCTTCTTGGCCTAACATTGGAAAACTCGCCACAAATCTTGCTGGCCTAACATTGAAAAACTCGCCACACATCTTGTTGGCCTAACATTGGAAAACTCGCCACACATCTTGCTGGCCTAACATTGGACAACTCGCCACAAATCTTGTTGGCCTAACATTGAAAAGCTCGCCACAAATCTTCTTGGCCTAACATTGGAAAACTCGTCACAAATCTTCTTGGCCTAACATTGGACAACTCGCCACAAATCTTGCTGGCCTAACATTGGAAACCTCGCCGCACATCTTGTTGGCCTAACATTGGAAAACTCGCCACACATCTTCTTGGCCTAACATTGGAAATCTGGGCGCGCATCTTGTTGGGCTAACATTGAAAAGCTCGCCAGAAATCTTGTTGGGCAAACATTGAAACTTGTTGGCTTAACATTGAAAAACTCGCCACGATTCTTGCTAGCCTAACATTGGAAAACCCGCCGCGAATCTTGCTGGCCTAACATTGGAATAGCGTTGGAAAACTCGCCGCAAGTCTTGCAGGCCTAACATTGGAAAACGCGCCACAAGTCTTTTTGTCAAACATTGGAAAACTCGCCGCAAACCCTTTTGGCTTAACAGCGGACCACTCGCTGCACATCCTTTTGGCCTAACATTGGAAAACTCGCTGTGCATCCTTTCGGCCAAGCGTTGCATTGAAGAGCCCGCAAGCCGCAAGCCCCTTGCAACCCAAGACTAAAATCTCGCCGCAGGGACTTAGGCTCCTAAACGGTTGAAATGGCAACGCAGGAGTGACTACAAGGGTCCTCAGAAGGTGCTTCCTGAAGTTTTGTTTGCAGGGATCCTCTTGAATTGACCCTTGCTTGCTTGGTAGGCGCGGGATTAGGGGTGACTGAAAACGGCGCCTAAAGGCTCCGCAGAGCGCAGAGGATGTGATGCTGGGGCGTTGCTGGTGATACTGGCTGTCTTCCACCTTTGAAAGCGGGTACTAATTTAGCCCCCATTTAGGAAGGCTCCGCAAAGGATGCTGGGGCTGTCTGAAAACGGCACCGAAATTCAGGTGCCTTTTGGGAAGGCTCCGCAGAGGATGCGTTGCTGGTGGTGCTGGGGGTGTTGCTGGCGATGCTGGTGATGCTGGCGGTGTTTGGCTGTCTTGTAGCGTTTGAAAGTGGGTATTAATTTAGTCCCCACTCGGGAAGGCTCCGCAAAGGACTCGTTGCTGGTGATGCTGGTCGGTGTTTGGCTGTCTTGCGGCGATTGAAGGGTACTAGTTTAACCCTCATTGGGGAAGGCTCCGCAAAGAGATGCGTTGCTGGTGATGCTGGGGGTGTTGCTGGGGGTGTCTGGCTGTCTCGCGCTGTCTGAAAACGGCGCCTAGATATAGGTGCCTTTGGGAAGGCTCCGCAGAGGCTGCTTTGCTGGCGATGCTGAGGTGTTGCCGGTGACACATGCTTCTACACCATGAAATCAACCCCTCAGAACTCCTAACCGGGCAAAAACAAGCCTTCTTTTTCCGGACAAATACTTCAAGTTCGCAGCAAGAATTTTGAGGCGCAAGAAGAATCCTCAGCTGCTAATGGAAGACAACTTGCTTCAGGTTTTCCTAGTAGGCTGATGGCGACAAAACTGATATATTCAAATCTACCCTCTACCTTTTGTAGCTTTGCGGTGAACAACAGCACTAGTAAGCCCCCTCTCTCCCAGAAAGAGTGAAGGGTTTTGAGCTTAGTTTGACCTGTTTTTCTGGGGTCCTCACAGCAATGTGGGATCAGCCTTGCGCACGTTCCATTTTTCTCTACATGTGGAGCGTGCTGCGTGATGTAATCAGCCCTATTGTGTGTCCCGCTGTGACTTGCCAGCGCACCATTCAGCCCAGTTGGCGCTACCACATGTCATAGCTAGCTCAAAACACCCGCCGGTTGAAACCACCGGGAGCCACGCAACCTTGTTCTCAGCGTTTGCTACATTCATGTTTGCATGCACCATATCTTTGCCATGCCGCAGCGTTATAGCTTTGCAGCTTTGCTTGAGTTGACCTTGCGGTTTGATCGGTTGCCATGCAGTTGTCAGCTGAGTTTGTGAATAACCTGGTGGCTGTACTCAATGTCCTTGCATCCCAAGTTGCGACAGCTCTGGACACCCTGAACTTTGCCTTGATGACGGAGCGTAGTCGTCCGTCAGACACTGTGGAGACCCCGAGAGCACCAAGAAACTCCAGACATGGGTTGCGGCCCCGCATCATCACGGAGCGCGCCTCGTCTGACAGATCCCGCTCCCCCACACGAATTCGGGCTCGACCTGTGGACACGTCATCTACCTGGTACATACCGGCTTTGTCCCCACCTCGAGCGGCACATCGTGATGCTAGTGACCACAATCCTGGTACTCGGCCCGAATCGATGTTGGATCGACTGCCACCGCCTCGTCCACTTGCTCCCTTCGCTGCACACGGTGGCCGAGAACCAGGACAGACGTCGCCTACGACACCTGATTCGGATTCTGATGGCTCGGTACGTCCGCATCCAGGTGCCTCGTCGTTCCGACCGTCGCCTACGGTGTTTCATGGTCCTCGGGAACTTCTACAAGAATTCACCATTGCACTTCGCAATGCATACCGTGAACCTTTCACGGCATGGACACAGGGTGAGCTGGATGAAATGGTGAGACGGAAGAAAGACAAGGATTCCAGACCCACCTATAAGACCATAGCTCGGTTTCTTCAGAAGCCGATTGAAGAAGTCAAGCAGGCATGGAAGGTCTATCAACAACTTGAGGCTCGCGGCTAGGAACGCGGTCGTCAAATGCAGCAGCGACCATCGGAGGACTAAATGGTAAGCTGCGGCGGCGTGTCCGGCTCTTGTTGTTGATCACATGATATTTGCTTGCTTGCACGTGACTTACTCTTGCTTGTCGTTTTGGGAGATGCCGTTGACATGAAGTGAAGTCATGACTGAGTTGCTCAAATCATGTCGGAACAAGTTGTACAGACGTACATTACCTGGACCCATGGAGCACAGCCGACGTGGTTACAATTTCATGGACCCGGGGCTTTACTCGACAGACCCATTCGGCAGACTACGTCGCCTCCGCCCCCGCCAAGTTTGCCATTGCTTCTTCCACCTCCTCCTCCACCACCACCACCACCACCGGTGATTCTACACCCACAGTTTATGCCCTCAGTACGCAGCCCCTCGATCTCAGCCCCTCGCGGACAATCCTGCCCTACCTCTTCGAAATCGCAGCGCACACGCCGCTCGATCTACAGCACTGATCCTTCCCGTGATGAAGAACCACGCAGTCCAGGGCGCTCGTCCAAACGATCTCGGACAGCATCAGCTTCAGCGCCGCGGCGATCTCGACGGCCCTTTACAGTGTTTACTTCCAAACGTGCTGGCCGTCCATCGCAGTCCCCATCGGCAACTTGCAAACATTACTGTCATGCCATCCTGCGCCATGGGCGGAAATGTCTTTCCCCTTGTGCTCGCAGACGACCAGGACACTATCATTGCAGGTGTGCGCGACATCAACGACAGTGAAACCTAGGAGTCGGACATTCCAGACCTCGTTGCTGTGTTTCACCTTGAGTTTGAAAAGTTGCATCACTCTCCAGCGGATGTGCGCGGTTGGCAATGCATGTGTGTCTTTGCCGCAGACTTTCGACTAGTTTTAGCTGTCGTGCGAGCCTGTATTGCCGCTATGAACCCCCAGTATTTCGAGTACCAGATCGATAGAGGAGTGGAATGGATTCGAATTTACTCTCCGGGCATTTGGAGACCCGTTCCCGATGATGCTCCAGTTCCTGACCCACTCCACGCTTCCACGTATCGGGAGTGGCGCAGATCATATCACTTCCAAGTGTACTGGTCTGAAGACAGCACCGGAGGCACCACAACGGATCCCATAGTCACGCCCAGTTCCTATGTGTCCTACCACGTGTGGGAGTACCGGGACTGGCAAACACGAGGGTATCAACGACTTGGAGCTCCTGTACAATCCATCGGATTCGCGATGCTCGTGAATGCAGATGTCGATTCCTCGGTGGGCTCATCGGTACCGGATGGGGCGTGGCGGGAACCGTCGCCGCCACCATTCCATGATCCTTGGAATGATTCGGAGTGACACTTGAGTAGCATGTTGGATAAAGATGCGGTTGTGCTTGCTTTGTATGTGAGTCCACGTTGGGTTGTCTTGCTTGGTGGTGTGCATTCCGTCTATATGTGTTCGCCGCTTTCCTTTATAACTTTGAGCAGCTTGCCGGGTTGAAATGTTCAATAGTACAGTGCATGGTGCAGCACGATGGGTCCTACCTCGCTATTTTGACTACGACATCGTCAATGGGCCAGCAAATACAAGTGTGGAATGGATTCGGATCTATGTACCGGGTCAGTGGCATCCAGTCGCCACGAACACCCTGGGACCGGCCCCGGATGACCCGACCACCTATCGGGAATGGCGCAAGGTCCACCACTTCGAAGTGTATTGGCCTAGGGAGAGCACGGGCGGCACCACCACAGGCACGGTTTTGCAACCGGTATCCTATGCAACCTTCTATACTTGGTATTACAGGGACTGGGTCACCAGGGGATACCAACGTCTGGGTCGTCCACGTCCCAACATAGCGAGGCCAGTTTTCGCCTCGGGTGCACCGGACCTCATGTATGCTGGATTGTCCTCCTCCTCGGCATCATCTACTTCACATGATGGCTGATGCCCGTCCTCGCCTTCCTGGGGAGTCTGTTCAGTTCAATTCGATTCGGGAGATTGACTTCGATGCTGGAGCCGCGCAGTGCTGCAAAAGTGGTCTTTTGCATTATGATAGTTGTTTCGCTTTCACTCGTTGTTGTCTGCAGCCGTACACCTATCAATTTGTCTTTCCGTAATTGCGTTGTCATGGCGTGGCTGGAATGGTGTCCGGATCCTCAACAACCAGATGCCCAGTGGGTCAAGATCTTTCATCCGGGACCATGGACGCCACAAGAAGAACATGATGCTCCACCTCCTCCGCATACTTTTAGAGAATGGAGGGAGTTCTATGCTCCCAACCAGGACTCAGTCGGTGGGCAGGTCCAAGTCGCCACGTGGTACAAACGAGACTGGGCCACAGAGGGCTATCGGAGAGTCGCTGCCCCTCACGCTGGTCATGAATTTGATTCCATGTATCTCCCTGATCACCACAGCGTGGCCACGCAGTCTACGGCATTGAGTATGTCGCCGGAGCTGTTAGACGCGATTCTCAGGTCCTCGGATGCGGCTGATTTCTCTACTGAAGAACTGACTCGTCTCCAGGAGGGGATTTCTCAACAACTGACAGCTCGCGCACGTCAAGCTTCCCAACCTCATCAACCAGTACGTGCATCGCGTGGAAACACACCATCGGAGACGATTGGGGTCTCCGAGCCCTACCGGCCCGTGAATCCTTCCGACAGTGGCAGAGACAAGGCGAGTCCCATCTTCGAGCTGACTGAGGACTAGACTCGCATGAGTGGCGCAGAGTACAAAATAAGGGTGGTCTCTACACTTGCATGATCTTGCTTGGTTGTTGTTTGAACATGGTTGTGCATGGTGCCTGTTCCTCTACTAGCTGGATCGGAGCCCGCGACAATCCTTGCCTCTCACTTCGACATGGACATCGATGATTCGAAGCAGCACCCATGGCTCGAATATTCGGTCTGGCAGGATCAGGAGTGGGTGCGGATATACACTCCAGGACAGCCTCAACGATGGCACCGCGGTGACGCCGTACCTGATCTACCTGAAAATTCTTTTCGGGAATGGCAGCGGGTGACTGATCCCAATGAGCCGGTCCAGGCATGGGACATCCGTGACTGGCAACATCAAGGGTACCAGCGCATTCTGTCTCGGATTGAGTCCTTCGCAACTCATTATCCACATGATCAATCTCTTGGTCAAGTTCGGAACTCCGATGCTGTTGCAGTTGAGGAGACCTTCACCTACGCCACTCCGTTTTCTCATGGTGATCGCCAGGCTGCTTCGCAAATCGCTTCAGTCCTCTATGGCGACACTCGCAACGCTCAACGTGGTGATCTCTCGTTCCCGTCTTCTGAGCGGTTTAGGGCTGTGTCTCGCTCCCCTCGCCGTGGAGGATATTTTGGTCAACGATAGAGATTCGAGTTTGAGCATGTGATCTTCCTGCAGGAGAAAAGAGAAACCTCGCCCCTCGTAGAGGGGCGTGTGTGTGCGGAGTGGCAGAAAACCCTGCCACCAAAACCTTTTTCTGTTGCAGCAGGGGGGCAAGGCCTCCAGTGATGAACCTTGCCCAACGAAGCTGCATCACTGGAGGGGATGCAAGGCCTGATCAGCCTTGTGTACCTGTGTACCTGCACTCTTGAGTGATTCTGAAAGTCTATTTGGCCCTCTTCTTTCTCTCGCTGTGTGTGCTTCATGTTGAATCTTGTAACGCTTTCGTCACTAGAGGGAAGCCGAGTGCATCGCGAGCCGAAACTTATCTTACTCGAGACTTATCAGTTGTACTCGAGACTCATCAGTTGTACTCGAAAGATTAGCACTCTCCATCTGGAGTTCAAGTGTGTGTGTGTTTGTTCAGAGTCAAGCCGCCATGTTCCTTTGCGCGTTTTGGGATCGCCAAAAAGTGTCCGAGGCGAATGCCCTATCGGCCACTTCTGCCAGCACCAAGCTTTCAACGAGCCAGGACCTCGGTGGGTGGGTGGGTGGGTGGGTGGGTGGGTGGGTGGGTGGGTGGGTGGGTGGGTGGGTGGGTGGGTGGGTAACATGAGCTATAACTTTTCATTTTTTTGGGTAACATGGGCTATGTGTCTGTAAAAGATGAAAACTTCCCCAGGGCTTGGAGTTTTAAGGGGTACGTATTTGGTCTGTCTTTGGACCTTGGGGCTTGGCAAACAGAAGGGCAGGAGCCATATGAGTCGCGGTAGTTGAAGGGAAGCAAGGGAGCATCCCAGCAAGTGGGTTTTGACTATGTCTCTTTCGCCCGGGAAAAGTGGGAAAGCAAAAAAAGGGCAGATGGGGACCCAGAGTACTAGGCAAGAACTGCTGGCAAGATGGCAGTCCTTTCTTTTGGAATGCCGACCGTTCTCATGCATCGGACAGCATTCGGCACGGGTGGCATGTAGGTCGACTGTATGTGCTTGTGTGTCCGAGTATTTAATATTGTATCTCTCTGTCAAGCACACAAGGTGACTTGATTCCACCAGGTGATTTGCATGCGTCAAACAAGGATCCTTGCTAGACAATCAACAGACACGATCAAATGAAATCCGGAACCAACAAATGTTTGGGCGCTGAACTGAACAGCCAAATATCACATTGTTCCCTTCAAAACATGGGAGGAGAAGCGTTGTTTCAGATTTCCACATTCCCCAGCACCCAGCTAGGGCAAAGTTGTGCCCCTGCTCACAGTTCACCCTCAGGGTTCCTTGCTCTCTTTTTTTTTTTCCGGGGTACGCAAATTTATAAGGCCGGGGTTTTCATTTGAAGACTTCCTTTAAAAGTTCACGGCGACCCACAATTTTGTATGTATGCAGCCTGCCTCGCAATGAAATGAAGAAAGGGGAGTTAAAAAGGGACATCCTGATCGCCGCAAAGCGTTTTAGTACGAGTTGAAATTTGCGTCCGAGTTATAGGCACACTTCGTCGGCTGCTAAACAGTTCAGATTTATTGGATTTTCTTGCAAACCAAACATGTGCGGGAAGGTTGCGATTTTCCAGACCTATTCGACACCCGAGCCAACAGTACACCCTGGAAGTTTCGATCGAAAATCCTACGGGGGCCCTAGTCCTCTAGGCTAAGGTGTGTGGGGTCCAGTGTCCAGTTGATACAGCCTTCGTTTGGCCTACCAAACTATTTGTGCGACGGGGCTACATGGTTTTTACTTAACAAAAGCGGGCGCAGTATGAGTGCACTCCGGACAGGCTTCCAATTTCTTGGTTAAACGTATAACCCAGGGTTTCATTTTTTTGGGCAGGCCAAAGTCTTTGAGGTGCAAATGTGTCTCTCCTGTTTTGGCGTACTCGTTTGGTTTGATTGGTTTTAAAGGGAAACCAACAGGAAAAACGCCATGCATGCCATGCCATTTGAACTTCGAGGCCAAAGAAGACACCCAACTCGACCCCGAAATTCTCCGCCCCGAGTTTCACCTTCCGCATCATGCCGTGCCCTATGGGGCACTTCTGCGAGAGCGCGGGCATGAGCGCGGAGCCCCGGCCCTTGCAGACCAATGCTCGCAGCCACCAAAACGATACGCAACCAGCACCCGGGTTGAGTCTGGACAGCAAGGGGATTTTGGACACGGGGAGAATCAGTTTGGGGTGCTGGAAAGGGTGCCTCTTTGTAGGCTTGGCGGTCCCAGCCATCCGGATCCTTAGGTTTCTGAGGACAGTTTGGCCAGAACGCCAAAACACTAAAGCAAGGGCCCTTTTCAGACGTGCTTCAACGCGTCGTCACAATGATGAGCCTCAAGTCCAGAACATGTATGTTCAGTGCTTGGCACCGTTCGGAAAACTTAACTGTTCATTTAGATGGACAAAACAGTCATGCTGGACCTTGAGCTGCTGTTGAAGTTCTTTTTGCTGCCAGGTTGGAGTTTTCCCGTTTGGAGCTGGGTCCATTGACGCCGAGCTGCTGGGACCCGAAAACGAAGCCCATACACCCCACGAACCCCACTCCACTGGCACTGCTTTTTGCAGACCCAGAGGGTCCCTTGGTACCTTCTAAGGAGGTACCAAGAAACCGACCCCTTTTTACCCAAAATCCAAAAGCCATCATGAGGTAAGGGACCCTCTGAATTACTTGGGATTTTGCACATGCAAAAGCGGCAGTGGTTGGGACCCGGGAACTTGTCCATGTTGCTGCTGTTTGTTTCTTACTCCGCATGGCCCAACTAGAACGAATGAACACAAACGACATTGAGGCAATGCTGCAGGTATCCCTGAAGAAGTTGGTTTGGGTTGGTGGCTTTGATTTGGATTTGAGCCCCTGGTTCTTGTAGATGGTAAAAAATGTGAAACTACCCTTAACCAGCAAACCAGCAATCGAAATCACCGAGAAACGACAAGCCTGGGATGTTTCCGTGCTTTCCACCCATGGATCCTCGACGCTTCCCTGGACGCTTCCGGCCTGTCTAAACCTACGTTCCAGGGCACCGGAATGGGCCACGCTTGGGCTACTTGCTTGGAGGATCTTTGACAACCCGCCTAAAAGAAATCAAAGAACTAATGGAGGTGTTGTTTGATTCGTTTTGGTGGGGTTCAGCTATCGCTATCCCAGTTGGGCGCAGCACTGCCCAAACTGAGGGGTGCATCACCCTTGTCCATACTTGGTGCATCCTGCAAAACCATGTTATATTTTTGGGTAAATTGAGCATAAAGCAGAATCTGACCATATTTGTACCCGATCTACACATATGGGCAGTGATACCCCGTGGCTCTCTTGCCAACCCACCTCAGCACCAGCTATCCCTTTTGGATCCCGCGAGGAAAAGTCGGCAAGTGGTCTGGGGTCAGTTGGCCATCGGCTATGCAACAGGCTATGTACACACACACACGTACACAACTGGAGGTTGGTGGATATAAATCCGCGTCCACATGTCCATAACCATAACTCTTCCCATTTAGTGGCGCAAGTCATCTTGTTTGGTTGTCTCCCCAATGCATGTAAAGGACTTTTTGATCAACCCTCTATGGCACTACCCACATATATTGCCATGTTGTAACAAAACTTTGGTAGCACATACAAAGTTCAAGCGGTTTTGGACGCCGCTTCACCTGGACGTGAAAGTAAGTCCTGGTAGAGGTTGCTTCAACGTGACTTGGCAGAGTTGTTACATTCACGGTGAAAGTCCATGACTCGCTCGTCGTGTTTTGGAGGTGCCATAGGGGCTGGTCAAATGATCGTTTGAGCCGTCGCAGAATCGCAGTGAGGGCTTGATGGCTTCGCAACTCTCCAGGACCTTGGGAAGAACACCCCCCACGTGTTTCCGGCAACTGGTTAGACTGGTAAGGTATGTGTTGTCCGCGGTATTTTGTTTGGAGTATTGTTCAAGGGAAACCAAAAGACAACACACTCTTGGAGTCCGATGATATAAGACGAACCCAATGATTTCGATATGCCAACCTTGGCCCACGACTCCCCTTTTTGGGATTGGTTGCAAAGGGAGCCTAATTCGGTCCTTGGTGGTTCTCAGCCATCCGGTTCCTTAGGTTTTCAGGTTTTTAGGATGTTAGTCACTTTGAGCAGGGGATCAGAAAACGGACAGCCCAGGGTCCCTACACCCCATCCCCCCCCCCCACACCCCAAACGCAAGGGCTTGTTCCACAGGTGTGCCATCCCCGTGTCCTCCGGGGAGCTTCATGCCCTACACCCGGCAGGTGCCTTCCGAGTCGGCGGATGGATTGGATATCCTTGGCCTTGATGGCTATTAGCTCAAAGTTATGTGGCTGTGCTTTGGTGCATTTTGCTTGGATGTTAAGACTTTAACCTTTTTGCGAACTAATGGGTTTTCCATTAAACCACTAAAAGTTAAACTTATAGCAGGGGAGCAGAAAGCAACCGAGTGTGGTCAACACCAATCGGAACCCATTTTGGGGGACTGGTACCACCCATTCCAGAACCTATTTTAGTGGGGATTGGGATGTTCACCATGTTGTTTTCCGTTTTCGTATGGGTAGTTTGAGGGGCCAAGCTCTCTGGCTGGGGAACTTGATTTTTAGACTGTAACATTTTTTGGCTGGAACAGGTCGAATTCTCCATTGCACCCACAAGAAGTGAGCAACTTTTGCAGGGGGGTCCTTGCAGCAACCAAGTGGATAGGTCGCAAAGTTTGGGGATGTGTCAAGCAGCACAGGGAGCAGAAGGCAAGTGCCGGTTGTATCGACCACATTGCGCCATTGACGGCCAAAATGACCACGTTGAGCGGTACCTTCGTCAAGGAACAAGTCCAGCTCGTCAGTAGCAGGTTGCGGATCTTGCGGGAGGTCAGACGTGGCGTCGCCCTTGAGCCGCGGGTCCCTTTGCCGCCAACGATTCTCGCCATAACAATCCCATGTTCAAAAGGCAGTGGTTGGGTGCTGGTAGGGGAGACCTCTGGGTTACAGGCTACACCCCAAGCAACAAGTCACACGCCGCACAGCCATTTCGGAGGTGATGGCCCAACCCTTGCGTCCGTCTAGCCTTGGTCCTTCTCGTTTGGAGAGGGGACCCTTTGAACTCAACCTACCCATAGATACCCCCCTCCCCCATTTTTCCAGCAGAAAGAGACCTTGCGAGCAGTGGGTTTTTGCACCGACTTGTGTTTCTTCTTCGGGGTTTAAGGCAAAACCAGCAAACAACTTGTTCCATGGGACACCAAAACGTGGTGCTGGATAGACCTGTCAACTTGACGATACGGCTTTGAAATCGTAGCGAAAGCATCATGAGAGAGGCATGGCAGGACAGCTCTTGGCCAAAGGTGAAAATCCACGTCGAAATCACCCGTTCCGTGGGTTGTTGACCTTGGGGTGAGTTTCACCCCCCGGCAGACACCAAATCCGGATTACTAGGTGGGGATCCCCATGAGTGCGGAGCACCTTTTCATGGGTGTGTGTGTTTTGGGGCATGGTTTCAAATCCACAAGGAAAACCACCCACCCATGGATGTGTCTCAAACGGTTTTTTCCTGGCATCAAAAAGGAAACCACCAGGAAACCAATGCGAAGGGCGTTCCCTTCTCCAAACCAAGGACCTAAACGCGGAAATGGTGCACACCAGGTGCAGTGCCAGCTGTGTCCCATTGGCTTTTGGTGCCCGGGAAGCCCAAAGTGGAGGCTACCACACTGGACGTGGCGGTGCTTGTTTTTCTTATTATTATTTTAGCTAATCTTCCAGGTATCTCTCCACAGGTGCCATGTTAGTTGGAGGAAGGGTAACAGCAGCCCCGAAACCCCCAGGAACCCGCCTTTTGAACCCTCCCTGCAAGCTGCCCCAAACCACCCCAGAGCTTATCAGGGCAGGGAGGGACTCATAGCTTGGCTGTCGGAAAAAATGTGAACTGGTAAGACGGACAATTTACTGGTCTGAGTTTGGCCAACTAATTAGCATCCAGACATTGTTGCATTGCCACTTAGAGGTTAACTTCTTGAAGAGAGCAAAGCAAAGGGCGCTAAGATGGATCATGAGCACACAGGATTGTCAACGCGTTGCTCATGAGTTTCAATTACGTCCACATGAGGCACAGCTGTGAAGTTTCTTATTTTGGAGCGCATCCTTTGAACTTGTCCAAACTGAATGGTTATCCCGCGTCGCATCGCAGGGCCAGCAGGACTTGAACCTGCAACCTCCTCAACCCATTGTCAAGGCGCGCTGCCATTGCGCCATGTCCCCCTTCTCCAGCCCTGTTACAGGAATTCTACTAACATATTTCCGGCCAAGAACACTTGTTGAGCTTTCCCGAACTGTGGAAGAGCATGATGATACCCCGCTAAAGCGCCTTTGATCTTTAAAAAAATAAGGGGTCATGGACCCACCACGGGCCAGGTGCCCATATTTTTCTGCGATCTTCCGCCAATTGGTCCAGGAAGTTTTGTTTTTTTTTTGCAGCGCATCGATAAGGCCCGAGATCCAGGATGATCCAGCCCATCACCTGCCGCAGGGGCTGGGTCTGTGATGAGCCAGGCGAATCGATGCGACGTCAAATTTTCGGACGCGGGTGGAGGCTGTTTTCGGGCCAAAACCGGGCCAAGCAGCTCCCGCTTCCGAACCACTGCATTTTAGAGCTACCCTACTGTAGCCGCCAGTTTTGGCTCCAGTGGCTATGCATCTGCACGAAATTAGATGAACTCTTCCCCATGAACGTCCCTTGCTTGGGAAAACTTGGGAATTTCTCACTTCACGAGCTGCTGGACTAGCTTTTTGGGAAGATCGTTTGGGTGGACAACAAGTTTCTCGATCGGAAGTAAGAATTAGATTTTGCCAGAGAATTGGCTGGGCAAAATATGACTACACATGTCAAAATGAGAACCACTTCCCCACGAATCCCCACCGAATTCTGATGTCCACCAGTTCGGGTCCCCGTTGGTTGTTTTTTGGTTTTTAGTTGGTTTAGTGGGGTTTCCATTTTACACACTGGAAGGGATCTGAGGACAGCCAAGTTTGGTGGTTGCAACTGAACAATCATGCCTCTTTGGGTTTTTTAAATAGCGCCGACTCATTCAACTTTCCCCACAAGGAAACCAAAGGGTATGGGTATTTGCTTCCTTTTTCGACACCCTCTATTTGACACCCAGTCAACCATCAGCGAGTTTTTAAACTGGGGGCCATTGAATTCGTGTTTTGGGAAGCAACTTAACTGAGCGCGCACGGGAACATCCTCAGCCTTCGCACGTGGAACTCGTTGGCAGAAGTTTAAGCACTGAGCCTTGCTTTGGTCAGAGAAGTGGGTTCTAAACAGGTCCAGCTTGCACGAAAGAACAATGATGTGTGTCGCATGGTACCTCCTAATTATGTTCGAACCCATTGAGGGTCCAGTTTGGGGCTGCCCTATGACGGGAAAGGACATAGATGGAGTCCGAAGTTGCACACTCAACGGGATACACTGTCCAAGAGGTCCCAGAGGTTGGACACGGAGGTGCTTGCCTAAGATCTTGGCCACCTTTCAACCATGGCCAGTGACCATGTTTAGGGCGATCAGCTCATGTTCCATTGGCTGAATGTGGAGGCCTTTGCCTTTTTGCCCCAGCATCGAGTGTCAGATGGGACTGCATCAAGACAAACTTTCGACCCCTTGTTGGTTCACTGAGGGCAACCAACCAGGAGACCATCCAGCCATTTGTGGAGATCGCCAAGATCCATTGCTTTGACGGCGGCAGAAATTGGCACCAGGTTTCTGAAGCAGAGCCACTTACCGGGATGCGGACACAGACCCAAACCCCCCGTCCCAGCCTCACTTCCACACACATCCACACATCCACACACACATCCACACACATCCACACACATCCACACGCCCACAACATACACAGAATGTTTTTGAGAGTTGATTGGGTCAAAGACATTCTTGTTTGGTTACAAACCTGAGGGCTGCTGTAATCTCCGCGCATCCCAGACCTGTGCCGAGTGCCTGCCAAGCGCTTGGTTACGTCACACACACACACACACCCACGGCTTGCTCACAACACGCGGAACGTGGCGCAAGCTCCGCACCTAAGGGAGGCAAACTTGGGTGGCCGAAAGGATTCAATCAAAACAAGCCCTGAGCCAGATTCCTGAATAGGTTTCCTGCATAATTCAAGCAACAGGGGAGATTTGGTGTTTCTAGGGTCAGCCCTCCGGCCGGTGCACCGGACGGCTGGGAGGCTTGGTGGTTCCCTACAAGCGCTGTCCCCGGGGCTACTTTTGCCCGGATCCCGAGCTAGCGGGAGGATGGGGGGAGCAAACTTGGGTCTAGGTCCCCCAGCTAGGTGGCCTTTTTCACCTTTTTTTGTTGGGGGGGGGGTTCCCCTACTGAAATAGACTGCAGCAAAAAAAAGGATACCCATATTGTTTAACCTCTCAAATCTGGAGGACCCTCTTGGTGTCTACAGTTGGCTCAAGAAAGCTGACAGGGCTCAAGCTGGATGTCTATGTGGAGAAGGCGCAGCAGTTTCCCGGATTTTCCCGGATCAAAAAGCTGGACATGGGATGCAAATGTTGATATCTGCGCCTTCGGCCCTTCGGCAAACTAAACTCCGAATGGGAACCGACCAAACAAGTTGTTGCTGGGTGGTGCCTGTGTAAGAACCAGAGACACAAATCCCAGCCTGTGAGCAACCCGATGGGACTGGTTCGTTTTTTTTTTTTTTTTTTTTTTTTTTTTTTTTATAACATGGCCAAGTGAAGTGCCTTGAAAGGCAACATGCAATGACACTAGCACATGTCCCAAAATTGGCTGACGCCTATTTTCGATCAGCTGACTAATATGATCATGATCCATGATGCTACCTTGGTTCCGTCTTGTCGTTTGTTGTGCCTGTAGAATATGCTCGGCAAGTTAACATGGAAACGAAAAGAGAGCTCTGTGAGTGGGAGGAAGCTCCTTCTGGGGCTGGATTTCAAGGGACACCAAAAGGAACACCACAGTTTGGGGGGGAGAGGTTCTCCCGATTGTGGCACATACCCACACAGGCCCTGCTTCACACTCAACCATTATGTAGACCCAGGAGAAAATCACACTTGGGAAACTCGCCCTGGACAACAAAGGCTTTCCCGGTTTTCCAAATGTTTCTCTTGTTAGGATGTCTGCATCTTCGTGTGAAATGACTGGCATAGCAATCTGGATTGCGTCACTCGACCAATTCGGTTTTGGATCTTGGAAGCCCAGGCTTGTTTGCAGTATCATTACTTGGGTTTTCGGCTAAGTTGGTATGTTGTTGGTAACCTAGGTTATATTATTTCCCACAAGTGTCCCGTGAATGTGAGGTTGACCTTGGTAGTGTGAACAAGCCCAATTGGCTGACCACAAGCACTAAGTTGGCAATGAACATCCCAGCAATATCATTAGTCATTATCTCTTCAGATTACCATGGACTTAAGGAGCATCCCGTGTGAATTGTAGTAGGTGGTTCTGCTAGCAGGTTTAATACGCAATATAGTAAGGCCTACATAAATCCGAATATAATCATCTTGTGAGATCCAAAAGCCGATTAGTTTTTTGCGCTGCTCGGTCCACAGACCAAACGGTTGGAGGAAGCGTGTGTTTGGTGGTGCTTTGACGCCATAGAAGCACGAACTGTGTTGAATAGACACCCGCTCGGCATTGTTGTATCCCTTATTCATCCAACACAGCTTCCTAGTTTGATATCCTTGAATTTGACTCGGCATGTATCCCTTATCCATCCAAAACCGCTGAAATTGAAAGGGATCCCAAACGGAACAGCCTGTCCGCGTATCCATCCAAGTAGCTTCCTAGTTTGATGTCCTTGAAGAAGGAAAGGGATCCCAAACGGAAGAGCCGAAGGCTCTTCACGCCGGTCACCTCAACACATCGCCTTCAGGTGAGGAGGGCGTGGCCACCCGTATGGCCCGCAGTACGTGAGGACGCCCAGCCTTCAGGGTGCCGCGCACCCGCCAAGGGGGTATCTCTCAATATGGGTGGCTCGTCTTTTTAGGGAACCCTCCTAGGTCCTCCAGGATCGTGCCCTTTTACCGTTTCTTTTTTGGGGGCTTCACCTACTAAAATAGTCCAAAAAAAAAGGGACCCTTATTCTGACCTCTCTACCGGAAGACCTAGCCTCTTTTGGGGGTTTTAAGGGAAACCACAGGGACACCACACCTTTTTAGGTTCAGCTATGAGACACATCCAGATCCACCCGCACGGTTTTCCCATTCAGGTACGGGTGCTAGCCAAAGAAAACGGGACTGGAGAGTTTCTCATAGGAATCATTTTTTTGCAGTTCATCGGTTCCTTCCCTTTAGGCAACCCAAAGGTCCAGTTGCCTTGATCTGAGCTGGTGGAATTGGAAGCGACAATTTAGGCATTTGGATCATTGAGCAACCAACACGAGGCACGACGGCTTCGGGTTTTCCCTTGCTTTCCTTGAGCAACCCAAAAGAGGCACGACGACTTCATCGTTTTGAAATTAACCAACCAGAAAGAGCCGGGTGTGCTTTGGTTTCCCTTAGGCACAACCCAGGAAGCCACCCTTTTGCCGGGAGGGGATAATGTAAGAGCTCTGTTTAGTGAAAGCTCGTTGTGTTGAACATGTCTGAGGCAATCGGGTTGGCAATACCGAACAAAATCCTGCCCCAGGTGGGATGTATGAAGCCCATGAAGAGCTGGTAACATGAAATCACTTATTTGTTTTCGTCCATTCATTTTTCTATGTGTGTGCGTGTTTGTGCAGAAGCAAGCCAAAAGGACAACCACCAGTTTTGGGGTAGAAACCATACCCACATGTTACACGAGTTATGGCAACTGATATGATTTGCACGCAATAGAACATCCAGTCCACGCCCCACAATCTGACACGCCTTTTCCAGGACCCTTGTATTGCCGCCCCCGTCAGATGCTGAGCGGACGCTGCATGGACACATTTGCTGACTAGCTGCCTCTTCACACTCTTGGCAGGATGCTGGATGAAGGTATCTTAGTTCTTAAAAGCACAACTTTTCAACTTTTTGGGTAACATGGGCTATATGTCTGTAAAAGATGAAAACTTCCCCAGGGCTTGGAGTTTTAAGGGGTAAGGTATAGGAAGGCTCAAACTGAGCTTGAAACAACTGCGCCGGTCTTTCTCCGGCTTCTCTTGGTGTTTCACGTCGGGTTTCGAGCAGCTTGTTGTTCTTTCATCCCCCAAGATCTTCGGGTTCTCCTTTTGGTCTTCCTAAACCACCCGGCAAATGAGGTGAGAAATTACTAGCAAATGGAAGACCGAGCACATTTCGTTCAGCACATTTCGTTCTCCGCGAGCTGCGCTCGCGGCAGGCTTTACCTCACCAGCAAAAAGCCGAGGCCATGTGAGGAGCCCAGCGAGAGACAAGTCATTTGGTGCATCGAGAAACCAGGTCCCACAGGATCGTGCCTTTTTACCGTTTCTTTTTTGGGGGAGGGTTCCCCTACTAAAATAGACAAACAAAGAAAAAAGTTGGTACCCTTATTCTAACCTCTCAAATCTGGAGGACCTAGTCTTAACAGGTTTGGTGCATTTTGCCAAGGGATGTTGGGACTTTAACTTGTTGCCAACTGGTGGGTTTTCCATGAAACTACTAAAAGTTAGGGGAGCAGAAAGCAACAGAGTTAACAGGTCGCCTTGTGTCCTTTACCCCCGATGATTGCCTCACCCAGTGTTTGGCCAAAAGAGCCCACCCTGCGAACAAAGAGGAACAGGTCTGGTTACCTCCTATGGTGTTTTGCCTGGGATCTACTTGGTTTGGTTTTCTTTTGCTTGGCCTTGTTTTAGCTGCAGTGGCAGCTATGTGGTTTCAGGCAATCCAACATTTGGGGCGGCCGCGCGGCGCGGCCGGGGACACCCCCCTACAACATGAAGGGCCCCTCGCAAGGAGGATTTCCCACTCAGGCACCCAGGGCCCCTCTACTTTCAATAAAGACAGGAACACTGGCTATATCAACCACCCAGTTGGTATACGGGCAAGTGGGGTGTTGCCCACTTGGCCGCATGGGAGGAATATGTTACCGGCCTCGGCTTGCTCGGGTCGTCAATGACGTTTCTACTCTGTACCGTTTTTGTTTGTTGGATCTGAACATCACCTTGGCAGTTGTCTGAGTTTCCAGTGGGGCGGGTGATGTTGAAAGGAGAACTACTGGGAGCTTAGTCGTCTTGGTACATGCAAGCCATCACTTGTGTGGGTGATATATCGTTGCTCTTTTGATGTAATTTATTAGTTGTGAGGTTCATAAAGTAGGAAGTGGAATCTAATATAAGCTATAGAACAGATTCCAGCACTCCCCCAACCACTGCCCAAGTCCAACATCTTGTCAAGCTTTGATAGCAAGTGTAACAGATGACGAGGCAGGCTCGAGCATTGGAATTGCTGAACAAAGCATATGATTGATATTGACTTTTTTTGTTTGCCCTACGTTTTGTATTGAATGTTCCGCTGCAAAAGCAGAATCTCAGGGGTTTGTTTTATAACACAAGACGCCCAGTCCCCCTTTTTGTTCTGCTGTTCCAGGGAGCCACTTGTTCTTTGCCCCAAAGAAAAATCCTTTTTCGGTCATGGTCTCGGTGAACCAAACCACCGGATCCGCACGCCAGCGAACTCCAACGCGCGCGGACACGTGGCGAAGCCGAGGCCCGCCTGGGCTGCATTGCTTCGAGGGCGCCCAGGCGCAGAACCCCAAGCCTGGGAACTTCTCCACGCCGCAGCCCTGCTACCAAGGCGCGCGCGCAGTGGCGTTTGCGTTGCGCGGCGGGGCTGGCGGGTGGCGTTGCGCGGGTTGCGGTTACGCGGTGGCGAGGGGGTGCGGTCAATATATCCTGGGTGCCTGAAGGCTCCAACGTCGTTCCTTTTTGATGTTATTTCGAGAAACCAGTTTTTTTTGGTTTGTCCTTATTTTTTTTTTGGTTTAACCGATTTTCGGTTTTTTCCCAAATAGCATCTATGCTCTCCAGGCACTTGCAATCTCCGGCCGAGGCACTCTCCATACTCTCACACTGAGCCAAAAAGGCCACTCACCCTGAAGATCAAGCGATCCAGCCACATGTCTCACAAACATAGACAAAATATGTCCTGTATCCCAAAAAAATGGTTGGAATTTCAAAAAAATGGTTGAGCCCCAAAAAACGATGTCAAACCAAAAAAAAATGGTTTAACCAAAAAAACATGGTTCCATATGAAAAAGAACATCATTGGATCCTTCAGGTGGTTTACTGTTTGACCCATATCATGAGGCGTCCATATCCTGGCTTAGTCTTGACTCATGTCCGAATTCCCCTGCGGCAACCAAATATGGCCGTGGGTCAGCACCAATGGTACCATTTTGGGGTAGGTACACCACCCATTTTAGGACCTATTTTAGTGGGGATTGGGATGCGGGGTTTTGACCCATAGCCACATCAGTGTCGTTGGGTCCCAAACTCTGGAGCTTCAAAATCTGACGCCGGCGTCAGGCTTCTTCTGCCCGCCTGCCAGCAGCACCCCCTACGGCTCCGGCGCTTGTCCTCTGGGGCCTGGGCAGCCCAGAGGGGGTGCTGCAGGGGAGTGGCATGGCTTGGGGGGTGGGGGTGGGGGTGGGTTGGGGGTGGGTTTGGCTGCAGCTTCGCAGGTTTGGGTGGGTGGATTTGATTTGTTTTTTTGCTTTTCGGCTGGTGGCTGAGGCATGCAAACAAAGCTCAAATTCGGGAAACAAATCCCCTTGTAGGATGCACCGAGGTCACCTTCATGTTTTCTTCCATCTTTGTGTTGGTTCCATTGTGCATGTGGCAAAGTCTGGACACGCGTTATGAATATGCGATGTGGCCCTTTTCCCAAACAAGGGAAGCGGACAGGGGGCCTTTTGAAGGGGACTGCAGCCTTGCAAAACCCATTCGTCATCTTCCATGCTTGTTGGAAAAAGGGCAACACATGGTCACCCTTGTTGGGCCCTAAGACAAAGGGCACTGCGTGACCAACCGGTGCATTGAGAGCGCTGATTGTTGGGCAAGGTTTTTGGTGAAGACGTTGTTGACTTTACTCACTTGAGAGGGACACATCTCCAAACTGAATGGGGATTTGTTGAATTGGTCCTTCACCTGCGATGCCGGCCCTGGCTTACAATTCTAGGTCCGCCAGCTAGCCGCCACGACGCCCCGGCTGCCTCGGGTGCCGCAAGCCCCGGACAGCCGGGGGCCAAAGTGGAACTGGACGAGGTGACCGAGGACGCGAAGAAGCTCGGGATGCTGCTCTGGGCTTTGAAGTTCCACAAGGGGGAGCTCCGCATGGTGGGCGGCATCTGCGCTGGAGAAGCGCACGCACCCCGACCGCTCCAACCCGGACTATCTCGGATCTCCAACCCCAAGAGCGAAAAGCTTCCTGAGATCTCCAGGCCAGTGGCCTCGCACATGATCACCAGTGAGCAGGGGAAACCAAATGTTCAAGAACGTCGTTTTGACCATCTTCCCGGAATTTGCCATCGATTGCATCAACTCCGTCCTCAGCCCTTACTTTCTCGCCAAAACTAGATGTGCTGGGGAGCACGGTGAATATTGACCGTGTGTGTACCCTCAAGAAAGACACCCACAGAACACTGAAAGTACAAAAAACACGGTGAATATTCATTGTACCCCACATAACAATCTGAAAAGACCCGAAGTCACTGGGGTTTAGGCGTTGCTCAGTTGCCCTCTCCGGCTCAGGCGCTATTGCCCTACTCCTCGCCACACAGGCCGGAGCTGGCGTCCGTCCACAAATTGGGCGCTCGTTTTTTGTTGTTGTTGTTTTGTTTCTCTTTGTGTTTCTGATTTTTGAGTTGGCGCCCCTTTCTTGTGGCTTCAAAGGAACAAGAGAAAAAACAACACAGCCAAATGAACACATCAAAAAAAAATCGGCGTAGGATAATGCGCCTTCTTGCTGGTAGTCTTGTGTCTATAGAGTTCACCCATCACCGCTGCAACAAGCAAGCGGCTTGGAACCTCAGGAAGCCATGCGCAAGAGGTTGATTAATGGGGGGGTGTCCAGACCGCTTTTGAAGGGAACACCCCCCTAATGGGACGGGTTTAATCCTGGCCGGTCAACATTACAACGTTTCGACTTTGCGGAGGTGGCTTTGTGGAGGCCTGAAGTTGTGTCTGCCATATGCACAACGCAGCGACACATGTGGCTGTGGGTCAAAACCAATGGTTCCATTCTGGGGTAGGTGCACCACCCATTTTATACTATAGGACGTATCTGAGTGGGGATTGGGATGTTCACTGGGGGTACGATTTGGATTTCTTGGCCCACTGCCAGGAATCGTGTGCCCAGAACGCTACATGCTCCTGGCCCAAGTTTGGGGGGTTGCGCTGGGTGGTTCGACCAGCCGTCCGGTTTCTTAGGTTTTGAAGTGTTCAGTTGGTTTAGTGCAGGGTTCCATTTAGCCCACTACAGACTTTCATTTTTTTGCAGTGGATCTGAGGACAGGTTGGGAAGTGCCACAGGGTTCCTGCGAGGGGATGTTGGACCCGCGCCTACAAGTCTAAGCGGGTGCGCAATTTTGACACATGATTTCAAAGTGCTGGGCTTCGGTGTTCTGATTTTGGGTGTCCAGTGGCAGCGTGTGAATCCAGCCGTACGGTTCCTGCGGTTTTTAGTTGTTTTTAGTTGGTTTAGTTATTGGCTTTCCATTTAACTCGCAAGTTACTCACTTTTAGCAGTGGATCGAAAATGGACAGCCAAGGAATTCACGTTCCAGTTCAAGTTGGGAGCTTGCCAAGGCTTAAAGCCAGCGATTTTGCGGAAGGCTAGTTCCTGAACTGAGCTCTGGTTCATTAGCGAATCCTGAGACTTTGTTCGACAATTGATTTCAATGTGGAATTCCTCTCTGAGGGGTAGGTACGAGGGGGTTGGTAACTGAGCCTTGGGGTATACATATACTAGTGTAATAACATCGAGGTAATGCAGGAGGAGCAAAGCAAACAGTCGTTGCTTTGCGATCGAAGGCATTTGTTGTACTGGTGCCAGGACATTGGCAATCTTTCCCACTGCACTCCCCATTCCCAAAGCGGCACAATAGCTGGGTGATCAAACCTATGGCAAACAGAGCACCTGCAGGGCACCCTGAAGTCGATTTCCGTTGGCGATGCCAACTGCCCTGTGGGTGTGTCTTTTGTTAGGGGACGCGCTAAAGTTGCGGTTTTCCTTTTGGTTTTCTTCTTAAGCTCACACAAGAATGGGTACCCTCAAGAAAAGAGTGGGAGGATACCAGAGCTTAGACTTCAGGAATGATGGCGTGACAGTTAGACCAGACCTTGCCCATCTTTTTTCTATAAAAAATCCTAGGACCCCCCCCACACTTTTAGCAACATTTTAAAACAGCACCTCAAAAAGCACATTTTCAAAAATCAACATTTTAAAGCAGGTAATTTCCTAGTAAGTTCATCCATATTTTAAAAAATAAATTTTACAAAATTTTAAAAAAATAAATTTTAAAAAAATTTAAAAAAAATAAATTTTAAAAAAATTTAAAAAATAAATTTTACAAAAAAAAATAAAAAAAATAAATTTAAAAAAATATTATTCCACAAATTATGATAAATTATTATACAATAAATTTTATCACAAATTTTGTAGACATATTATGGGCAAGGTCTGGTTCATTCGTTTTTTTTTTTTTTATATAATTATTCAAATCTTCTTTCAAACATTTTATATTTATACAATATGTTAAAATCAACTGCATCTAATTTTTCTTTGCTACAAATCCATTTGTTGCCATTCTTTTTTATTTCGATTAACCATTCAAATTCTCTAAAGCTTAAATACCACCAATTGGATGTCTTTTGACTGTATGAATAGTTTCCAGCATTTCTAATTATTCGTTGGTTGTTGGTTTGTTCCATATATTTTATCATTGCATGTTTTAATGGGATGTAATTTTTCGTTTCAATATTGTTTATCATTTTATGATGTTCTGTAACTTCCTTTTCTAACCGTTTTTCAGTTACAAATCCGTAACTGTCATCTTCTTCTTCTTCTTCTTCTTCTGTTTTATTATCATTATCACTCAAAAAATAATCAATTATTTTAGTTTCCTGTTGTTCAATATAAGTTAAGAATTCATTGATAATTTCTTCCTGTTCAACCTCTGTAAATACAACCATTTGTATGATAATATATATAATTAATATTTCTTTAAGTACTTTTTACAAGAAATTAAATTAATAAATTAAAATTAAATTAATAAATTAAAATTAAATTAATAAATTAAAATTAAATTAATAAATTAAAATTAAATTAATAAATTAAAATTAAATTAATAAATTAAAATTAAATTAATAAAATAAAATTATAATTAAAATAGCATAATTAAATTATAATTGCTAAAATTGGATTATCATCATTAAAACTTAAATCCCGTGCAATTTTACAAACAGAACCACTGCCTGAAAATAGTTCTAATAAATTCATATTATTAGAATTATTTATATTTTAATTTTCAACAATTACATATTTACCATCATCGCCCTTAATTATTTTATAATATTCTAATGTTTGTTCTTTTGGACTTTTGATTTGCCCCTTATTTAACATATCGCAATATTTTTTGCGCTTCGTGTCATAATCACCGCTGGGTCTGCCTATCCCTTTCTTTTCAAAGATCTTATCAATCTTTTCCTTCTCTTCATTGTTATTTTTTGGTTCGTTTGCCTTTGCATCAAGTTTCTGGTCAATAGTTTTTATCATCTCGTACAACAGTTTAACATTTTTACTAACTGTCATTATCTTCTTTGATAGTTCAACAATAACATCATTTTCAACTTCAGACATTTCTATATATATTTATTTATATAATTATTTATTTAAATATTTATTTATTTATAAAATTGATTTAATGTAAAATCTACTCTTTAAGTACTAAATTTTCATCATTTGTTTAATAGTTTCCTGTGCTTCGTTATCACCATTATCGGATGGCGACGCATGCCTCCCCCATTTAAAAGTTATATTATGAACATCCGTTTCCAGATTTATACTGTCTTTGGTTTTATCAATATTCATTTTCTTATCGTTTTTACTCAATTTGAAATTTGTCGGAATACACGAACATTTACAATTTCCTTTCTTTTGTATTTCTATTTCATTTTTCATTTCTAACATCTTTTTACACATAGGACACTCAAACTCGGTTAGTGCTGTTTCCTTAACAATTTCTTCTTCTTTGTCTTCATCTGTTGAAGAAACTGTAGTATCCGTTTTATTCTTTTTGTTTTTCTTTTTTCCCATTTATATTAATATTTACATTTTTATTTTTGATATATTGTATTCCTAATTTTATTAATTCTAATGTATAATAACAGCATTTCTTAATTTTATTGTCAGTTATTATTACTTGTTCTATATTCTCTACTTCATCTATTATATCAATATAATCTGAATAACTTCTATCCATATTAAATAATAAGATAAATTATTCTAATTAATCTTATTATTTTCATGCATAATAGAATATTGGTGGGGCACAGCACTTGGGTTTTCATTGCACACGCGAGCAAGACACAAAACTAATTATCTTCAATGCTTATTGATTGAAGCAATGGAAAACCTGTTCCATTATGTTATTCACCGCCACTCATAACATAATGATGTTCCATTTAATATTAATTACAAGTTAATTTTTAAATATAATTTTCTATATTTCTTTAATATCAACTATGACAGATGTCCCAATAATAAAACCAATAAACATAACTGAATATGAATTCAAACAATCCAAATATGAGCACGTGCCAAAATTACCATTTAGAAGTATTATAGTTGCGAGTTCGACGGGAGGCAAAACAGTTTTAGTTCAGAATCTTATTTTAAATGTTTATAGAAATTCATTTGCAAGAATATTTATATTTTCCCCCAGCGTTCATAATGACCCAACTTTTACAGAAGTTAAAAAATACATCAGGGATGAATTGCACGTGGATGATGAAAAAGAACAAATATATTTTGATAATTATAACCCAAGTGATTTGGAAAATGTAATTGAAAGACAGAAGAAAATAATTAATTATATGAAATCTAAAAAGATAAAGAAACTGCATTCAATATTATATAATCGTTATAGATGACCACGCAGACGATCCTAAATTTGTTAGATATAGTAAATTATTACATGGATTATTTACAAGAGGTAGGCACGATGCAGTAAGTGTAATTTGTTCAACACAAAAATATAATGTTTTAGCGCCTATCATTCGTTTAAATGCCAGTTCATTATATATTTTTAGGTTGAAAAATGCAAGTGAGTTAATGAGTTTTATTGAAGAAAATAGCGCCATTGTTGATAAACAGCAATTATTAGATATGTATCATCAAGCCGTTAATGACGCACCTTATAGTTTCTTCTACGTGAATATGAATGCTAAAGACATTAACAAAATGTTTCATATCAGATTTGAACAGGCGTTTCAAATTACGAATGATGAATAAAGATATTCTAATTTAATATAATATAATAATATGTCAATGAAACTATGTAGATGTGGTGGATTTTATCGTAGAGGTAATTATAACTTTCATACTAATTCTTGGATACATAAACTTTATAAAGTGTTAAAAAGACGACCAACAGACGAGGAATTATTAAGATTTCAAAATAATTTTGTTGATGAAGAAGATTTAATAGATGATATAAGTAGTACTACTTCAACAACAATACCAGAGGATAAAATGACAGATTATGATAGCAATTAATAATATTATTATATGTTAATATTATTAATTTAAATTAACGAAGCATTGCAAAATTGTAAAGCAGGAAGTTTATATATTAATTTGTCAGATTTTTCTTTCTCTAGTTTTTCAATTCGTGTCACACATTCTTGAAGAGATTTAATAATTAAAGTGTCTGCTCGTGTTTTTTCATCTATACTTAAATTCTTAATGTCTTCCAAACTATTGTTTTCATTATTTTTACTTTGACCAATACCCATTATATAATATTATTTAGATTTTAATTTTTCAAAATTGAAATGTTGGTTTTCTTCTTCTTCTTCGTCTTCAGTTGGTGCTGGTATTTCTGTTGGACTTTCAGATGAAGAACTATGGACAGTAACAGGTGGAGAACTATGAACACTAATAATTTCATTAGAAGAACTACTGCTAGCTTGTGCATTTCCTGCTGTTATTTGATTGACTAAATCTGCGATATTTATAGTTGTTGCAATTGCGCTGTGCGATAAGTTTAATATGATATCTGCTACTGTAGCGCCGTTGTGTAGCATTATTTCTATCATTTTTGTCAGTTTGAACTTCTTTTCTTCTTCATCGCTGTCATCCTCATCTGGTGGTTTCTTTGGCGGTGGTTCTGGCGGTTTGTTGTTGTCGAGCATTTTAGTAAAGGCTGACACCATTGTGTCGCGTTGGTTTTTCAGTGTTTGTGTTGCTTGTGTTCTTGTTGGTTCATTTCTCTTGTGTGTGTTGTGCCAAAAGTTTTTAAGCATTATTTTAAACATATTGTCCTGGTTTTCCTTTACCTTAAACGCTTCAAATGTCATATTTAATGGTTGATTTGCATCATTGTATAACTTTTCTTGAGTCTCTCTGGTTTCTGTGGCGATTGTATCTGTATTGGTTGCAATGTCAATAAATTCTCTCGGTATGCCCTTTTTCATCATTTTCGGTGGTTGTATTGTTGTTGGTGTGTTTGGTTTTGTTAGGTTATGTATTGAAAAACTGTCGTGATCATATTTATCATTGAACTTTTGCTTCTTTCTTTTCAGTATGTTTTTAGTTAATATTATCATTATAATTATTTATATATTATTTCTTTCCTTTACCTTTAAAACTTGCCTTGAGTTCTTCTATTCTACTTTTGCCTAAATTTACTATCCACCCGCCATTATCAATAGTATCTAAAATCATATCTACTAAATATTCTTTGTATGTTCTCGCCTTGCCTCTGCCTTTGTGTTTCAATTCTTCCTGTATTTCGCTTTCTTCTGGCACTTGAATTCCTCTTAAATAAAATTGAAATTTAATATCATTTACTGTTAAATTAAGGTTGTCTTTCCAGTAAGCGGGACTAATAGTATTATCTATTGTTGTTTTGAATAATGGCATTCTCGGTAATGGCGGCGGTTGCTGTGATGATGCTCCTGATGCTTGTTGAATTGGTGGCGCTGATCCATAAAAACTGTCATCTACTGCTTCCTGTGGTAATTCAACATCTTCTAATGCCATTGATTGAATATCGTCTGCTCTTGTTGGCGGTGCTTGTGTTGGTGCTGATGGTGTCGATTGTCTATTGCCTAGCATTCTTTGAAAAATTGTTCCGCCCATATCTCTTAAATTTGATGCCATTGCTTGACTCACTTCATTTACTCTTTCTTTTGTTGCTGTTGCTAGTTCTTGCAGTCTTGTATCTACCATCCCTTCGTGTTGCCTTGCCGTTTGTTGTGGTGTTGAAAAATCATATTCATCTTCTATTGCTTCTGCGTTTCTGGTTAATGGTGTGTCAGCATTCATCCTATGCACTGCATAAGTGTGCCCGTTTCTGCGCGCTTCCTGTTTCATCATTATCTCTCTCATCTGCCTGTCTAATATTCTCATCTGTTGGTCTTTCAATAATTCTAAGTGGTCGCTTCCATCAAAAAAACTTCCTTGAGGACTTGCTTTGAAGAATGTAGCATCTCGGTTAGGCAGTTTTCCTGTTAATTGTTCGTTCTCGCCTATTAGGTTAGCGATTTCTTCATAAGTAGGTCGTCGTTTCAATCCAAATTTTGCATATGGATTTATTAATTCTAGACTTTGGGTTGTTGTCATATCAATATAATATTAATTAGAAAATATTATATCAATATATTTTAAGTAAATGTTAATTTTTTCAACTCTTCAATTCTTTTTTGTAGGTGCTCTAATGTGCTATGTGGTAGATTTGGGCGGTGTAGTTCCATTGTTAATCTGTCTAATTCATTTTGATAATTTGCTCTGGCGTGTCCTTCTTGAATGTGTTTTCTAAATGCTACTGATGCTTCCTGTGAGTTTCTTAACTTCATTTGTTCGTGTAGATGTTTTAGATATTCATTATCTTTTACATCAAATGGACTATATTTAATTTGTGAGGATTGTAAAAATATCTTACCTTTATTTTTCTTCGCATTCTTCTTGTGATGACGATACATTTATATATTTATCATAGATTTTAATTTTAATCGTAAAGCACGCTCCCACTTTCGCGTAATTCCAGAACAGACTCCGAAATCATATGCACAAATAATTCTCGCACATCTTCATCAGTTGTTAGCGCTCTATTAGTCCCTTTCAATTTAAAAACGAGTAAACCACCCATTTTAGTATTCTGTCCAGTAAAATTAGTGTCTGCCATTTTCTCGAATGAAATCCCAATAACGAACTTGTCTTCTCTGTAGCGTTTATATGAAATGCTAAAGGCGTCTTGGTCAGGGTTCAAATAGTGTAATGTTCTTCGGAGGTAGTAGGCACTCTCGGCGAGGCTCTGGCATTCAAACTCTGGATATTTCTTATTATTAATTTGTAATTGCCAAGATAAATTTAAATCTGAATTTTGAAAGCCTTTGCCGCGGAATTGCGCACGGGTAGGATTGCCACTGCCGTCAACAGCATCTGGGTTAAAACCGTCAAAGATTCTTGAATTAATCATAGGGTTGTAAAAGTAATTCCATCTCTTATAAATATAATTATCGTGTCTGTAGTAATTATCATTATCAGCATCTACACCTGCTCTTGGCGCACGATACAATGTAATGAAGCAACCATTTAATTTAGAAGCGGATTTAACAATATTCATATTAATTTCAGTTCCTGCCGCGTTGAATGATTGTGTCATAGTGTGATACATTGGAAATACTAATTTCAAACTTTGACCCTCTAACAAATGTTTCACTATATTATTATTGACCGTGTTGTCCAATTGTATTACCTCTGCTCGTAGGATTACATTATTTAATTCCCACTTGGTGCTGGTGTCTCCTGTTGTGAAATAATAGCCTTTGGCATCATTTTGAGTGTTGACATCAGTTACTGTAAAAGGCGTAACTACTGGTATATGTTCGTTTGATACAATTGTAAATTCCAATTCAAGGGGAGCATAACGAAGAGGTAAATAATAATTGCTTTCTAACAGTCCGCATACCGGTTTATGTCCTAATCGCATATAACCATTAGCGCCGGGAATTCCTGCTACCGAATGGCGAGTATATCGCGATGTTAAGTCTCCCCAATTGTTATGGTCTTTTGTAGTTGAAATTGCAACTGCCTCAGGGTCGGCAGTGGGATCGGTTCGTGTATTGACATCAATAAATTCTGCCAATCCAGTAGCATATGTGTGTCGCCAGTCATCATCCCAACGAGGATTAGCGCCACCTTCTAAATCGTCCATATCTCTGGCATCTTGACTTTTAAAAGAATTATACAATTCGCAATGTCTATTATATTCAATAATATCCTGAACCTGTTGTCCGCCTACTGTGCATCTATAACGACTGAAGAAGGATGACAAATTTCCTAACGGTCGTAAAAAATGGCTTCGTGTTCCGTCGGTGTTTTGAAGATTTGCAAATAAACGAATACTTGATAAATCAATATATGTGTTGTCTTCTCCTGATATATGAAATCTAATATTTTTGTTTCCTGCATTTGGATTATAAACATTACTACCCGATGGAAAATAATTAACGTGTCTTCTGTCTGTGATGTATTGTGCTGTTTCTGGAAGTCCAAAATTTAACGAGTTAATCATTGTAGTTTCACTTTCTGCAATTATATTATCCATTACTTATATATGATAAACTTAGATTTTATTTTTTATTATTTATATTTTTCTTATGTGGAAGCATTGTAGTAGAATTGTTTGAAGTTGTATTTTTTATAGTATTTATTAGATAATTATTTTTTGTATCAACTATATCTTTTAAAGTATCATAATCTAAAATTTTATATTGTTTATCGTATTTTGTAGGTTCTTTTGTCAGTTTCTTCTCTAATGGAATTTTGTTTTGCTTGTCTTTATTTCTAAACATTATTATTAATATTATTGAGATAATGTTAGTTCAGTTATACGCTTTATACAATCTTCTAATTCGTCTCTATACTTATACAAATAACTTAAATCATCTTCATCTAATGGAATTTTATTTTCTTCTTGTTCTTTTAAAAAGTCGGTATAATCAATTCTACTATAATCTGTATAATGTATCTTGTTATTTTCTGGATGTAATTTTAAGTAATCATTTTCATAATTAATAATTTCACTATACATGCCTATTATAAGTCCTTCAATATTACCTTTTCTGTAGTATAAATGATTTAAATCATTGCTTTCGTGCTCTTCCTTATCTTTATTCAATACTTCCTTGCCACAATGACATTCGTATTTACTATTTGATATTTTGTGTTCTTTCTCTTTCTCTCGCTCTATCAATCTTTCATAAGCATATTCAACATCATTGTCCCATTTCTCAGCATCAATACTCATATATAACTTATATATATATATTTATTTATTTATTGTTCTGGTGTTGAATTAGGATTGAACCCATTAGAAATATCAGTAGTAGGATTAATTTCAGTCATACCTTGTCCTGTCCAATTATTGAAACTGTGTTTATCTAATAAATTATTGCTTTCTATTTCTCCTGTTATTGCCGCGTCATCGAACATTGCTATAGGATCTCCGCGATTTCTAAATCGTAAGTATCGCGGGTTTTTCTGTTGATTACTTCCTGATACAAAAGGTGATGAATAAACAGTAGTAGCATATTTGTTTCCGTGTCTATTGTTAATTTCTTGAACAACGGATGAGCCGAGGGAATGGCCGACCAGTCTATCAACATCTGGATTTTTACTTAATTCTTCCATTGCGTCCTTATATCTTTCGCTTAATTGAACATTATGAGTAGGAATAAAAAACAGATCTGCGATTACATCATTGACTTTGTGATTTAGTCCCGTTTTAGCACCAGTGCCGCCAATATATAAAGTGTTGCCTATTCTTGTTATTCCATTTACATTTGAATACGCGGCGTCTAAACCCTTAACATCATCAATCTTATTTTTATTTTGAACATTGATTTCTTCGGCATAACGTGTTTTATGTTTCATTATTTGCTTATCAAAATGTTTATTGAAACCTCCTACTTTGTCTTCCAATTTCTTTTTATGGTTAAAAAATACATCTTCTATTAAATCCTTACCTGCCGTATATGCCTTATCACTTGCTACACCTGCCATCATTTGTGTAGGCGTCCTGCCTTCAATAGCACCTAATAATAATTGTCGTCCAATCATATATTAATAATAGATATTTTATTAAAATATCTATTAATAATAATAATTACAAAGTAATTATCAATAATAATTATATTATAATTTCTATTGTATATTATATTTATGAGTGATAGATTAACATATAAAAAAATCTATGTTGATAGTGCTTACAGATTATCAGAAAGCAATTCTACCAGTGACTTTATTATAGAACTTGATCAAAACTTTGAAATTCCACCAAGAACAAAAATGTTCGTGACAGAGTGTTCATTCAGCACTCCGTTTTATACAACAGAGAAAGGGTTTTACGAACGCTTCTATATTATGTTGTATAATAGTTCCAATGTATTATTGAGAAGCACTGCCGTTGATGTATCCGGTGAAATTTATTATGCTAATCAATTATCATTTAAAATACAATCAGAATTAAACGCGGCATTTAATGATATTGTACCTGACTTATTCTTAACAGTATATGGACAAAGCGAGCGCAAAATGGAACTTAAATTAAATGACCCTCTAAATTACAAAATCAAAATACCTACAGATGAAGAATTAGAAACTTATGTAAATGGTGAATGGAACAGGGGACAGTTTGAATATGACAACTTGAGACCAAAAGCTATCAATTATTTATTAAGTAATTATATTGCCTATGAACCTGCGACATCTTGGTTAAGTGGATATTTTAATTTAGTTCCTTTTCAGAATATATACATAAATTGTCCTCAATTAAGCGATTATAAATATTCAGCGCCTAATAATTTCAGCAGTTCAGTAATTAAAAAAGTTCAAATTAATCAACAACTTGGCGGAGTTATAACAGATTTTACAGCGCCCATATATGCAGATTTTATTGATGTAGGCGGTAAAAATATTAAGAGACTACACTTTAGAATAACAACTTCAAGAAACGAATTAATTGATTTTCACGGCGTACCCATTTCTTTTAGCATTCTCTTTCAATTAGATAATTGAATAAACAACCTAATTATTAATATTAATATTAAATTATTCATATTAATATTTCTCAATTTGTCCATATAGACAAAATATATAAAAAATATAGACAAAATATATAATATATTATATATGTCAGAAGTCGAACCTGGAATTACTAATACAATTGAAGCAAACGCACCAGTAAATGAATTACCACCAATTGAAGAAGAAGAAGCACCAAAGGCAGAACCAATAACAGAACCAACACAAGAAATAAAACCTGTAGAACCTCTTATAAACAACTCAAAAACTCAAGCACGCAATGAAAAGAAAATAACCTGTCCAAAATGTGCCAAAACTTTAACATTAAAATCTTACAGATACAGTCATGAACGCAATTGCCAAGGACCATTAGAAACTAAGCCTATAAAACCTAAACCAAAAGCAGTTCCAATAGCAAAACCTCAAAGGATAGATCATGAAGTAGCGTACAACGAAGAAAATCAACAACCACAACCGCAACAAAATAATATAATAGCGAACACACCACCCCCAAGAAGAATGCAACCAGCACCGCCTCCAAACCCGCTACAAAATATAGCGCAACATTACCAATTATTGCAAAATGAATATTTAAGACAGAAGCAAGAAAAATATAATGCATTAAATAAGAATATATTTGGTTCAAGAGGAAAGAAAAGATAAAATATAATTATTATATAACCTACTATATAATAATTATGTTTTCAACATTATCACTAGACGGCTCAAGTAGAATTGTAGCAAGTGAATTAGTATTAATAAATTCAACAGAACCATCAACATTAAGCAGTGTTTATGCTACAAAACAAGAATTAGCAGACACAGCAGGATCATTAGGTGGAGGTTATACAATTGAAGAAGTTGATGTTCTTATTTTAGCACAGAAAAATAAGATAGATGCCAATATTTTAGATATTACTGAATTAAACGCAACATCAACAACTATGTTTAATGAACAAGTAAATCAAAATGCAACAATTACAAGCAACTTTAATAATACAACAGCACACGGATTAACCATAACTTCAATACTACCGACTATATCAGCAAATACAATTAAACTTGATTCTAATTTTAATAACATTAGTTCAAATACACATTTAATCAGTAATTTAAATGCTACAATAACATCGCATATATCATTAATTGACACAAATATTAATAACATAACAGGACACGGAAACACAATAACAACGATTTTAACAGATATAGCAAATTTACAAGCAGGAGCGGGTGCTTCTTGGACTACAACTGAAAAAACAACTATTCAAGCGGATGTATCAACATTATACATAAATGATACTAATTTATTCAATACAAATACCGCATACAGTAATACATTTGCCTCAATCATATCAGACAACACGACACAAGATTTATTAATAACTCAAAATTCAAATACAATAAATAGTTTATTGGCAACTGATTTACAAAAATTAGATAAAACAATCACAACTGCCCAAACAATGAACTCGCCATTAATTATTAGTTTAACAGATAATACTAATCCAATTTTTAGAATTCAAGATGCAGTTAGTAATCAAAGACTCGAGTTTAAACGAGGATGTCAGTTAGACTCTTATCAAGGACTAACAGGTGCTACACCTTATAGATTATGGTTAGGATGGAACACTGGAGATGTCATTATTGGAAGACCTAATAATGCTTCAAGAATTACGATTAACGGTAATGTTCATACTTCATACAATTTTGCTCAAGCACACGGAACATCATATTTTGAAGGTGCTGTATATATGAAAGGAAATTTATTTACAAATAATGATTTTTCAACAGATATTAAAACTACAATTGATAATTTAGACAATGCATTAACTCCATATTTAGAAACACACACACCCGCGGCAACAGAAGGTTTTTATATTCATCATCCTAATTTTGTTGCTTGTAGTATTGGCGATATTACAAATTCTTCTAATCAATATTTTATGTGCGACGGTGCTGTATCAAAAACCATATTCAATAAACCAGTTGACGTATTAGGTGATGTATATACAAACGGCGATTTAACAATGGTTTCTGGTAAGAAAGTTGAAGTCAACCAAGTTCAGTCAGTATCAGGAAATACTTTATTATTACAAAATTCACCGAGTGGCAATGTTCAATTTGGCAACACATCAAAACTAATAATTGATAATGCTGAAATGTATCTCGATACAAATGATTTAAGAATCAGGAATAGCAACACTGCAAACTCTATTAATTTGGTTGTTGGGTTATCTTCAACATATGCTGATAATAACATTATTTTGAATAGTGGAAGTAATAGCGAATTACGAGGCGACTGGACTATTGACGGTGACATGACTTTTGGAATTGCTCAAAAAATCAATTTGAGACATTTGAATAGCGATGCCGTATTAAGACTGGAAGCATCAACAACTATTGATAGTTATATCGATGGCACTAAATATTTACAATTGGATGATACTCAATTTTCATCATATAACGGATTTAATTTAAGTAGTGATAAGAGACTGAAAGATAATATAGAAGATGTAGATGACGATACTATAAATATGGTAAAAAAACATTAAGATTAAAACATTTGTTAAAAATCAAAAAACTAAAAGGACTGAATTAGGATGGATTGCTCAAGATGTTCAACAATACACAAATCCTAAATATAATATTGTAAATGACACAGGAGAATACTTAACAATGTGTTATGACAGAATGGCCTGTATTAGTTGGGATGCTTTAACAAAACTTATTGCTCGTGTAGAATATTTGGAAAACGAAGTCTTTAAAAAGAAAAATAAAAATAAAAATATTTAGTTTAAAAATCTTGTAAAATGTATTTAAAGAAATATATAATATAATATAATATATATTATAATGAGTATTAAACCTGAAGATATGACACTGGAACAAATAAAGGAACAACTGGCACTATATAACAGATTATATTATCAAAGAAGGAGACACGAAAAGGACTTTATGGACACCAAAAGGGCAAGTGCTATAAGATTTCACAGAAGAAAGAAATTAGACAAGATGGCAGAAAATGGAGAAATTAATTTAAAAGATATTGATTATGAAAATAAACCAGAAGATTTACAGAATACAAAACCCAGAAAATATAAGGCGCAAACATATAAAATTATAACAGTTGAATAAATAATATTTATTAAAATTTATATATTTTAATAAATATTTGGTGCATTTTTTGGGTTTTAGGTTTTGAAACCCCCGGAGCGGGGGATTCGAAAACCCTGACCCGGGGGATTTAGCCCAAAAATCCTTAAATTAGGTGGTGGTTACCCGTATCCCCCAGAGCGGGGGATTCGAAAACTCTAACCCGGGGGATTCGAAAACCCTAACCCGGGGGATTCGAAAACCCTAACCCGGGGGATTCGAAAACCCTAACCCGGGGGATTCGAAAACCCTAACCCGGGGGATTCGAAAACCCTAACCCGGGGGATTCGAAAACCCTAACCCGGGGGATTCGAAACCATAAATTTAGGAAAAAAATAAAAATATATAGAAATTTTACTATAAAAATATTTATTGTAAAAATGTATTTAAAGAAATATTTTATAATACTATTATATGGTGAGTATGTGTGAGGACTGTAGAACTGAAAAGAACAAAGTTAAAACATTCAATAACAAAATATTAAGCGAACATTGTATCAATATAAGTAAGTTTTTACAATGTAAAAACTGTTGTAAATTTCATAGTATATTAGATGACAATGAATTTAAAACACTACACCCTGAACAACAACAATTATATATTTTGGTTAAATTGTTTCCATTTCCTACCGCCATCAAAGAATTTAAAAGAATGGTTAGTAAATCTTTATTACCTGAATATTTTGTTAAGGATGATTTAAAAACATTGAAGCAATTAGTAAATAGAAGAACTTTTCATCTTATTAAAAAATATTATAATGTAATGTATATTGAGAATGCTTACAAAGAATATTTTGTATGGAATGGGTTTAGTAGAACAATTCAAGAAGAAATAAACAAAAACAAACTTCAATGGCGCTCGTGGTATTTAGTTAAAACAAGTATTAAATTAATATTAAGATATTATTTAGATGTAAATATCATACCTTTTAGACATTGTAATATACATAGCATTGATGATTTCAAGGAATTTTATTTCTGGAAGATTGACCAACAAGCAATATTTTAAAATAATATCACCTTTATTAATATGGCAAATATTAATAAAAATGATATAATTAGTAAAACCTATTATGATAGATCAGGATACGGAAGTATCACAACAACCTATAAGGATGCTAAACAAAAGGAACAAAGCATAACCTTAAATGATGTTAAAGAATGGTTTCAAAAGAACATAGAACAGAAGAAGCAATTAAGAGGCAAAAATTCATTTATTTCTCCACATCCATACTTTGAATTTCAATTAGATTTATTTTTTATTAATGACATACCCAATCAAAAATTTAAAGCAGGGATGGTTTTAATTGATATATTTACCAGATATTCTACAGTAATACCTATTAAATCAAAACAACCGCCTGACATATTAGCGGGAGTAATGGAAGGAATGCAGAAAATGAAAGGCAAACCAGAAATTATTTATAGCGACGAGGAAGGCAGTTTATATAATAAAACAGTTGAAGATTACTTCAAAGAAGAAGGAATATAATTATACCGCACAAGAGGACATCCTAATTTTGCAGAGCGTTTTATACGCACCTACAAAGATATGTTATATAAAAGGGTTGAAAAAGATGAAAAAGAAGGAAAGGACAATATACAATGGATAGATTATAATTTTGAAATATTAATAACTTATAATAATAAAATGGAACATTCAAGTATAGGAATGACACCAGCGGAAGCATTGAAGGAGAAAAACAATTATAAAGTAAAAATGAAAATGACAACCGAAGCAACTAGAACCCGTAAATATCCTGAAATTAACATAGGTGACGAAGTGAAGATTTACAGAAAGAAAGCAATAACTGAAAAGGAAAGGAGTAGTAATTGGTTGCCTACAAAATATAAAGTTGAAAGGATTGAAAAAAAATTAGGACAATCTTATTTTTATTTGGAACATAACACACGACCATTCTTAAGATTTGAAATTTTGAAAGTTTAAAAAATATATAGAATTTTTATTATAAAAAATTTTCTTGTAAAAAAGTTATTTAAAGAAATATTTTATAATATAAATATATAGATTATATTATGAGTAAGTTTTTACAGCGTAATATAAACGAGTTAAACAAACTCAAAAGAAATTCAACACAGAGCGCAAATAATGCAACTAAAAAAAGGGTTGATGAGATTATTAAACTTTACACTGAAAGAAAGTTATCAAATGTAGCAACGGCAGAAAATTATATCAAGGGTTTAACATCTACAGACAAAAAGGTGTATGACAAAACAATTCAAAAATACAAGGATAATATCAAGAAAATCAAGGATACAAAACCATTAAATGAAAGAATGGCAGAAGCAAGAGCAAAAAACGAAGAAGAAGATGAAGCAGGGATTAAACAATATAGGAAAACAAAAGGTATAGAGTATAGGAAAACAAAAGGTAATGAGTTGAGCGCGAGATATAAAACAAAAACTTATTTTATTCAATTTATGTTGTATACAGCAAGTGAGGAAAGCAAAGATACAAAGATAAGAGATACAAAGATAAAATCTAAACCCGCTTTTAAACACAGACTAATGAATTTTTACACAAAAACTTTTGATAATCTTAATGTTACAATTCAAGCACGAACAATTTCAACAGATATTATAAAAAAAAGGATATTTAAATACTTAGGCAACTCGGATATACGATATGGAAGCAATAATGATACACCAAATGACGAATTTACTGACACAATAAATCTATTAACAACAGATGAAGATTTTAATGACATATATAGAGAAATGACAGAATTTTATAATGATATTGAATGTGTCAAAATATTATCAGTGGAAGTGATGAATAAAAACGGCGAAAAGTTTAATATATTAACCGAAAACTTAAGGGATGCTACAAATGTATCAATTTATCATAAATATATACACACACCTATTAAAATGAGTGGGGGCACTATACAAAAGGCAATCAAGAAAGGTAATTATATAGACAATGAATGTTGGATAAATTCATTAACTGATTTTTACAGTGATACGATCATGAATGAAAAAACCCGCAACAGATTAACAAGAGACAAAATTATTGAAATCATAGGTAGGGATGATTTTAAGGAGGTAGGAGCAACCATTCAAGAAATGGAAGCAGTATTCAAAAAGTTTAATATTCAAGTTAGAATTTTCAATTTTGTAAATGAAGTTATTTATAAATACGAACCAGAAAAAGAAACCACCATATAAAAACCTTTTACGCAATGGTGAAGAATAGCCATATTTACACATTAAACCATGATTTAAGTAAGATACAACAGAAGCAATTAATAACAAAACTACCCACTATAAAGGCACACACTGATTATTATATAAATGAAAGAGAAGAACCGCCACAATACAAAATGATTAAATGTATAGATGATATACTTAAAATTGAAACTGATGATAAAACAAAGGAAATATATTTAGTGCCTGAAAATAATAATTTGGCAGAATTATTATTCCAGTTGTTGAATATTGGATATGAACCCAGAATTAAATACACAGGTATTATTGATGAAATAAGATTAAGATTGAACAAGATAACATATATCATAAAAACTCAAAATTTAATTAAATCTTCCGGTGATGGATGGATTGCAGTTAGCAATGAAACTACATACAACAATATGAACAAAGCAATGTTTAATTTCAATAAATCCTTATTCATGTCATCGCATAAATCCTTTTATAACGACATTGATATTACAATATTAAATGAAACAAGAAGTATAGCACCTTCGGGTTTATTATCGAGTAATATTAATTTAGTTTATAAAACAGAAATAGATGTAAATAAAGCATTTACTAAAGGTTTTTTAAATATTAGGGAAATACCAGTATTTAACCAGTTTGACCATTGGAAAAAATACAACGATGAAATTAAAATAGATGAACTCCATGAATTAACTTTATATTATGTTGAAACTATAGATACAAATGTAAGACCATTAAAAACAACAATGGACAGCATTAAGGAACTAATAGAGAAAAATCAACACACCAAGCAGATGATATATTCTATTGCATATAGTAAAGGTATTGACGTTGCTACTTATATAGAATTTCGTAAAACACATGATTTAAGTTTGTTTTTAAATCCTGATGAATTAAAACAAGCAATTAGAAACATTGTAATAAGTGGTAATCACAACTTATTTTTCAACAAAAAATATAATCTAGTATATGGCAAGTTTTTAAAGGAATTCATCAATGAGAATAAGACACACAAAATCAATATTTTATATTATAAACAACCTTCATTTATTCATAAGGTTGAATATACAAATATTATTAATGAACTTTTACAAACAAATATAGATGAACATGACGAAGCATTAGATAAACTAATTAAAAAGTTAATAGCACATGTAAATTTTGGATTATTAGAAAAAGGAGGTGCTACAGCACATCAAAGTATTTTATTTAAAAGTATTGATGAAGCAGTCCATTATCAAACAGAATACGGAGGTAAAATTAATAAGTTATCGCATATTATAAGCGAATATCCCGAAATGATAACCGAATATGACGACGAAGGAGGCGCAACTACAACATATTATGGATTTGATGAGGATGAATGGGATGTAAAGGCATCATATTATATATTGAATTTGAAGGATAAGGCAGTATTAAGAAACGGATATCGATATATTAAAGAATTACTTTTACAACATCACAATTTTAAAATGAACCAAGACTTTAAGACATTAATAACTAATAATATTAATGTATATAGTGTAAAAACAGATGCTTTTGTAATTGATACATGCAATGAAGAAAAAACAAAGCAATTATTAGAATTTCATGATGATATAGGAGGTTGGAAAGTTTCAAAGCAGAGAGATGAAATTAATTTACCTACGGTAAAATTTAACGTTGTAAATAATGAATTAATCAAATTACCAGTTTATGAAAGTAAAACTATTGATATTAAAGATGAATACGACACTGATAACATTATAGAGATTGTTAAACAGAATAATCCTATTATGATCAGAGGTGAACTACCGGGCACAGGAAAATCATATATATGTCAAAAAATGGTTGATAAAAGTTATAAGGTAATTTTTATTTGTCCTACTAATAAACTATTACAGGCATTTGAAGGAGAAGCAATGACGATAAATAAATTCTTTGGTATTAATTATGGAGATGCTAAATTAGAACCATTTGATTTTACAGAATTTGATGTAATAGTATTTGATGAAATCTATTTTAGTAATTTAAATATATACTGGAGAATAAAACAATTTGTAGAGCAAAATAAGCACAACACAATTATAATAGCAACAGGAGACACCAAGCAATTAAAACCAGTGCAAGAAATAACAAATACTCAAGACTATGAATTATACACTGACAATATTATAGATAATATTTTTACACATAATATAATATTGAAAGAATGTAAGAGACTTAACACACAGGAAGATAAGGATAAACTCAAGAATATAAAATATGATATTTTTATTAATAAATTACCAATTAAAACTATTATTGAAAAATATTTTGAATACACCACAGACATAAGTAGTTCCAAAAACAACATAGCATTTTTGAATACAACTTGTAAAAATGTATCAAATGAAATTAGAAAATTAGAAAATAGAAAAGATGAATATGAAGTAGGAGAATTTTTAATTTGTAGAGAATATTCTAAAACTAAAACATCAGTTTTTAATGTAAATTTCAAATATAAAATAGTTCATATTGGAAGTGATGGAATATTTACATTAAAAAATGTAAAAACCGAAATGTTACAATCCGTAGAAATTGCTAAAATAAGAAGCAATTTTATATTTTCTTCTTGCTCTACATGTCATTCTACTCAAGGTAGTAGCATTGATGACACCATAACAATCTTTGATTATAATCATTTTTTGGTAAAGAATTATCCAGAATGGATTTTTACAGCGGTAACACGTGCTCGTGATTTAAGCAAAGTCAAATTTTATAAATATACAAAGGATGTTGATGATGTATTTAATCAAAAATGTATTATGAGTTATTTTGAAAGGAAAATTTTGAATTATAAGGAACAAGACAGGAAAGCAAAAAGAAGCATACCTAGAGAAGGTTATGTAAATACTCAATGGTTTCTAGATAATATAAATAATCAATGTAACTACTGCGGATGTGGTTTTACTATTGATATGAAAAATGGTAATATCATTACAAATCTAACAGCACAACGAAAAGATAATGAATTAACTCATACAATAGAAAATATCATCCCATTTTGTAAATTATGTAATTGTAGTTGTAAATGATTATAATTTTTAATTTAATTATGATAATATAATTTTAATTTTAATTTATTAATTTAATTTTAATTTAAAATTAAATTTCTTGTAAAAAGTATTTAAAGAAATATTACCTATATATATTATATAGCGAGATGATGAAAACCAAAATCAATAGTTATATCAATAAAAAATGCTATGATTGTTGCCACTTCAAAAAGGAAAATATAGAATTGTATAAACTGAATTTACATAACGGAATAGTAAATAATATTATTGATTATGCATTGGGCGAAGAAGATGTATGTAGAACTTGTAGAAGATGGCGACGATATCAAAATATAATAGAAAATATTTTGGAGATTAAAAAAATAGATAAAAGAAATGTTGAAGATGACATTTTAATATTTTTAACTGTGTACGGAAGACCACCTTATAGTTATGTTAGAATATTTCTAAAAATCAGTAAGAAAAAATATAAAATGATTGAAGGTATATTATGGATGTTGACCTATTATAGTAGGGAAGGTTTTGATGTAAAAGAAGACATTAAAACATATATTGAAAGTAAAAAGTTTAATGTTAAAAATACAGTGAGAGATATTAATATTATTTTAAAAATAATGCATGAAAGACATAAGTTATATATACAACTTAGTAGTCATGAATTAAATTATTATCCTGAACTTAAATTATGAAATTTTTTCTACATAACCTAATTTAATTTTAATTTATTAATTTAATTTTAATTTAAAATTAAAATTCTTGTAAAAGTATTTAAAGAAATATTTTATAATACTATTATATAGTGTGATGAGTGATACAGTCCATGATGCTAAAAATATATTGAAAAAAAGTTTATGAGTTATAAATGTGAAGACTGCGAAATGCTAAAATTACCAATTGAACAGGGTTTTACAAATGGCGTTTGTAATTATATTTGTCAATATATGATATGCAATAATTGTAATAGAATTATAAACAAGATTGATGATATGAATAACAAAGATATTGATATTAGAAATAATGAAACTATTGATGATGATTTAGAAATATTTGTGTTTATTGAAATGAATAATTTCTTAACTATAGAAGGGTTTGATAATTTATTATATGAGGGCGATGATGAAGGAAACGCTAATGACTTTATTTTTAAGTATTATAGCATGGTAAAAAATTATACAATATGTCTTCTAGCATTAAACGTTTAAAATATGAAACATTGAATGATAATGACCTTGATTTTTTACATGAGGTTTTAAATGATCGGTATAAAACTCACGAACTTAGATATACAATAACACGTGCAATTGGAATAATGGGAATGTTTAGAAAACAAATAAGAAGTAATATTTATAATGAAACAACGTGTGATAAAATAATAGAAAGAATTAAGAAAGAATGGTGCCCGTAAAAAACGAATGAACCAGACCTTGCCCATAATATGTCTACAAAATTTGTGATAAAATTTATTGTATAATAATTTATCATATTTTTTGGAATAATATTTTTTTAAATTTATTTTTTTTTTATTTTTTTTGTAAAATTTATTTTTTAAAATTTTGTAAAATTTATGTTTTTAAATTTTTTTAAAATTTATTTTTTTTAAAATTTTGTAAAATTTATTTTTTAAAATATGGATGAACTTACTAGGAAATTACCTGCTTTAAAATGTTGATTTTTGAAAATGTGCTTTTTGAGGTGCTGTTTTAAAATGTTGCTAAAAGTGTGGGGGGGGTCCTAGGATTTTTTATAGAAAAAAGATGGGCAAGGTCTGGTCGAACTGTGACACCAACTCGTGACAGGGCCACATGGTTATGGTACATTTGTTCAAGGGTTGCTCGCAAAAGGGGCCGAATTCCACCAGAGTGCTTCTCTGCACCCTTCTAAGAAACCCTTCTAAGAATGTTTGGAGAACCTTTGCTGGTTGGCGGGGGTGCCTTCGGTTTCCTCCTTGAGAGTGACCAGCGCGACTTTGGGGATCATGTCTTGTGGCTTCGGCTTTGCTTAGCTGATCCGGATGTGGGGTTGGATTGTCACAGGGAACAACCTTACAAGTGGTTGGTGGACATGAATCCCCACCGAACTCTGATGTCCACCAAAGGGTTGTTTATTCAAAGTCACACCCAAGTATTCCCCTGTTTGACGTCCCAAAACCCCAATGTGATTCCCTGAGAACCAGAAGTTGTGAGGGCAGAGTCGAAGGCAATTGAAAGCACTTTTGGCGTGGCAACTTTTTGCCTCACGAGGGGGCCACAAATCGAGCACAGTCCCCCCCCTCCCCAAAACAGATCTCAGAGCCCTTCTCTTTCAACCTACCTTTAGAGCATACCCCACTGTTGGTGTTATGTAGTGTATTCTAGCAAGATTCTATTTTTTTGTGTGTGTGGGTTTCCTCCTCGGCAAATTTAAACCCATTTCAAGGGCAAGGTAGAGCTGTCATGGATGAAGAACAGAAAGGGAAGCCAAGTGACTGGGCCCAGCATGCGGGTCGAGTATTTGGTCTTGGCATGACACCAGTACTGCGACCTTGCGAGGAGTTTGCTTGGCAGGAATCCTGCTCTGTTCTCTTGTTTCTCTGTTAGTTTCTTGCTCTCACCTCTGGTGAGTCTTTGGTTGGGGACAAGGCTCGGCAGACCCCGGTTCGGCACGTGTTCGGATCGCGGATCGTTGTGCTGACTCTTCGCGCGTTGAGGTGTGGGCCTTATCCCGCCAACACCGAGCCCATCGCATGTCCTGCAGGCATCCGGAGCGAAGCCACGGCTTGTCTCATGTTGGGGAGGCCCCAAATTGGGTGGCATCCTCAAGTGGCTTCCCTCTTTAAGACAAGCAAAAGGGGCGGTCGAAGAGTGTAACAGAGACACACCCGACTTGCGCCGTCGCAGTCGATCACCTGCCTTCAAAGTGCGTTTCTTCCGCAAGAGGGAAGCAACAGGTATGCCCCAGCGGAAACGCAGAACAGTCACGCAGCTTGTCACGAAGCTTGTTTCCTGTCTTTTTCTTTGCGAAATGCTGTGTGCATGAACAACCCTGCTCCGGGGAAGTGTCTTTGAGCCGTTTCACTCCATAGGTCCAATGACACGTCCAGCGTTTTTTCAGCTCGGAAGGTGCGTTCAATCCCTGGGCCGGCCAATGGAACTGCACCGTTTGCCTGGAGGGCGGTGTCTGTGCGGGGCCCCGACCCGATGCCGATTCACGCCGATTCGCCGATTGGCGCTATACGGGGAGGGTGCCGGACCTGGATCTGCAGCTTTGTCTCACTCCCTGAGGTGCTGGACTTTGGTTACTGTTCTTTGAAAACCATTTTGTTGGCAAGTAAAAAATTCAGATTGTTCAACAGTGAACCTTGGTACAAGACCATTTTGTTGGCAAGTAAAAAGTTCAGAGAGTTTTTGTTTGCCCGTTCACTCAGGAAGTAAGTTGCTTGGGAGGGCCGCTTCAAGTTCAACTACCCTTCCCAATGGCACCTAACAGGGGGTCCATTGACAAGGAAACCCTTCCACAAAGGCTGTCTCAGTGGGAGGGAAGGTACCTGGAGACTCCTTCCATGGGGTCATGACCCTTTTCTTTTGGGTGACCGCATTAAAAAAAGGGTTTGGTTGAGTCAAAGCTCTTTTCTTAGCATCATGGTATGCTGGACAAAGGGCTTGTCGCAAGTGCGGGGAGTTCTTCAAACCGCGGTGTTTTGATCTGCAAGCTGTGTGGATGGCTTCCAGGGCCGAGCAGCAAATCAGGAAGTTCGCCTTAAAGGCTTGCCACATCGCCAATTCTATTTCAGGTAGCCAAATGGGGATGCGTAGTGGTTTAAGTTTGTCCAGCCCCACAAAAAAGTGCCCCCCCCCATGAATGGCACTGTTGGAGGCTGACCCTTGCAATTCCATTCGATTTGTGTTTTTGTTTGGTGAAGGCAGCATCAACGAAATTGGGGGGATCCCTACCCACTGTCCCCCTAATGTACCGTGGCTGGACAGAATCTTTGCATTGATAGGTAGTTTTTTTTGGTTTTGGGTCTGATTTATCCCGAGTGGTGCGAATTGGATTTCTGTCTATCCACAGGGGGAGAAACGAGTCACATTCCTAGGTCCGCACAGTCGCATGCGGCTGCCTATCCCGTGCCCCTGCGGCTACGAGTGCAGCCAGGGCCTTGGATCTTGGCCAGAACCCAACTTAGAAAGGTGACAACCAAGGCTATGACCGGAGCAACTGAAACTAGTCCTTCGGAATTTCCATGGGTACAACCTACCTAAGTAGCTCGAACACCCAACTTGGCCTCGTTTTGCCTTAAGGGGTCACTTGGCCAAATGCCTGCAAGAATATGCCACTTAGTTTCATGGGTTTCGAGGGATTCCACCACTTCGGGGAGGAAAACGAGCTGAAGATCCTTTACTGGTGAAGTATCCAGAACCTGGGGCAATGCAGCTTTGTTCAATGGGGCCCGTTTAGAACCCGTACCAACCAAAGGCGGCCAAGAAGCTGCGGTATTATATGATATATGTGCGTGAAATGAATACGATTATAATGGATCCAGCAGCCCAGCCACTGGCTCATGTCCATCCCCTTGCTACGGCAACCAAACAGCAGTTGTTTTTTCTTGGGGGGGGGATGGGCTACTTGGTGGAGTCAACTAGTACTTCTTTGGCCTGTTGTCTCAAATTCCGGGCACCCAATTGGTTGGGAAACTAGTGCTGGCGGCTTTTGTGGTTTTGCTTTGAAACCACGCACAGGGGGGGGCCCTCAACCAAAAGACACACCGGCGTCCAACTTTAGCCAGGCCCTTATCCAGCTTTGTTGCTCAAGTGGTGTCCTTTCTGGAGGTGGTACTCCATGTTTGGTGGTTTTAAAGGGAAGCCAACGGGAAAACCGAGGCCATTGTTGGCACTACCCAAAAAACGACATAGCCAAGTGGATTAGCCCATGGCGTCAAGTCGGCAGCTCTCTGACTCTGCGCATGTTGACTGTAATGCTAGGGATGGCTCGTGGTCGTGGCAATGGCTTAGAGCCGCGGCGAAGTATATCTAAATAGGGACTTGGACGGGGACCCCCAAAATTCCAACAGGGTGGGTGTTCCTTTTCCTGTTGAACCAACCTGAAAGGGCTACCCTCACAAACACAAACCTGTGCTGAGCACCACGCCGCACGTAGCTTTTAGTTGTACCAAGGAACGGTTAGGGTGAACAGGTATGGAGAGCTTCAAGGTGTTGGGTGTCGAAAGGCCTACCACACAGGATAGAGATGCCACTACATGTTACAAACACCGCCCCTGTTGGGGAAGTTAGTTTTGGAATAAAGCCCCAAAGCCGGCTTCTTCTTTTTTGTGGGGCGGCAGGGAGTGAAGCCCCAACACCGTCCATGTTGTTGTTTTTTGTTGCTGTTGCGGGGGTGGTTTCCTATTTTGAGACAATCAACCGTCTATGTTGTTGTTGTTGTTGTTGTTGTTGTCTTTTTTTTGGGGGGGTCCGTATTTTGAGCCAACCCATATCAATCTCATGGGCCGGCGTGTCGCTAGGCAGCCGCGGTACGGCCCGGGCGCAGAGCTTGTGCCCAGCAGGGCTCATGTGCGACGAGGGCGTCGGGGAGCTCAGGTAATTTCTGGTCGGCCGATTTGGGATGTACAGGTGACTCTCACTTGCCCAAAGTGAATCGACTTTGGACCTTTTGGTTTCCCCCTTTTTGGTCCATGTCGAGTCATGGCAAAGGGTGAACCTGAGCCCATACCTGAAACTGCCGAAACCTGACTTGTACTTTAGATTGAAAAGTCAAAATTATGTTTTGTGATGTCCTTTTTTTGTGGGTAGTTTTGAGTGTTTGGGTAGAGAGGCTCATGGCTCGATTCACCCGCTGGACACCACCAGCGCGCCTCACGTCGGCGCTCCGTGTCGCTTTAGGTGGCCACAGCCATCGAGCCGCAGCTCTGCGAGCCGAAGACCTTCGACATCCGCGTGGATACCAGCGCCTCGGGTGAAAGGAGGGAGCGAGGCTTGGGGTCAAATGGGGGGGGGGCAAGGGGGAGAAGCTTGGGGGGCGGGGGCGTTGGTTGGGGGAGGTGTGGTTTAGTGGTTGGATTTCTGAATTTCAGCGACACGTTGTTTACTTTTAGCAGGTGATCTCAAAACGGACAGCCCATCAAAGGGAGCTCTGTGGGAGGGGAAGGCTCGGACTTGAGGGAGGTGTTTTTCTTGTTTGTCTTTTGGCCTGGTGGGGGGGGAGTTGTTAAAAGCCCTCGGGTGTGTGGTTCCCATTTTAGGGAGGTGGAATAGGGCCCTTTGAAGGTCGGTTCAAAGGGAGATCAAGGAAAAGTCAAAGGTTGGGGGCGCGCTGGGGATTGGGGGGAAGGGATTCGGGGTCCTCAAAACGCAGGGTTTGAAAGAAGAGAAGCTAACAGTAAAACTTGATCAAACCATGGTTCACTCATGGGAGGTTCGGTGAATTTTACTGGTCTATGGTTGATTTAAGGGAGGGCACACTAAATGTCCCACATCAACCAAGGGCCTCAATGAATTTTCCATGTCAGCCGGATTCCACCCATGATGCAGGTGCGTTACCTCTGGATGCTTTATTTTCCATTAGTGGGTTAATATGAGTTGCTACATAATCAATTTTGTTTCAACGGGATGGCAGCCGATGCAAGGCTTGAGCAGAGAACGGGAGAAGATCTGCGTCTATGGCATCGGCCAGCAGTTCGTGGAATATCAGAGGTCGGCTTGAAAAGTCCTTTGAGGGTTGTGCAGGGATGCGTGTCCTAATTGTTTTTTGGGTGGGTGAAACATCTCCAAGGTTGTGTTTGACCCACCGCAAGAAAAAGGACAGGGACTTGTAGGGCCACTTCAAGCCGAGTTTCAAGATGAGCCGGGTAAATGTTGGATACACTGGGTCACAGAAGGAGGCCCCTTTCTTGTCCATGGCACTGTTCGTCTACGTGTGTCTTCTAGTTGCTTTGGCTGCGCGTGTTGTCAACACCAAGTTAGGCAAAGACCAGCCCCAACTGGGCCGCGTCTTTGGGGTACCAACCACAGCACACACACACACACATGGTCCTTATTTTGACTACTTCTGGGGTTTATCAAAGTCAGAAACTGGTTGGCGGCTTCCTTTTATATAATCTACCACTGAACGGGGGGTGACTTTGGTGGTAAAATCATGGGGCCAGGCGGGCCATCCCTCGGGCGTTGGGAGCTGTTATAATCTGGGTGCTTGCTGACCACCGGGTTGGAAGTGCTCACCACAAGGCCAATGGACAAAAAGTCGCCTCAAGCAAGTATGGAAGCACTCCACCAGAAAAGGCCCCTCCAAAAATCTGGCAACCGGTTTTCACGTGGCGAGCGACGCCGCCACACTAGATCCTGGGATTACGCCTGGATTAACGCAGCATCCGGTCCTCAGGTCCCACCATCCAGGGAAAAAGCTCCAGCAAAGTGCCAAGAGCCAATGGAAGACGCCAAAACAAGGACGCTTGGTACCTGCTGATTCGCCAAAATATTGTAAGTATATCAGTGTATCCACCATAATATGCTTAACATGCTGATTCCTTCCCTAGAATTAGCTCCCCTTTTTCATTTCTTGCTTTTTTGGGTCCCCTTTGTTTTCCACTCACCAGGCAAACATTAAAAACAAACACAAATATTTCTTGCTGGGGTCCTATTTCCAGCCAAGATTCGTGCGGTGTCACTTGTTCCCTTGCTTTCTTTAGAGGATGAACTGTAGCTCGGATCTAGAAGGCTTGCTTTGCCTGTTGAATCTGAGCCACGTTCAGCTCAGTTCGTTGTATTGAATTTAGTCACAAATGCGATCCCCATCCGGTGCTTATCACATGACGCCGATCTGATGACCGTCAACAAATAACCACGTGCCATAGTTTATTGTTCCAGCGACGAGGCTTGCATGCAAGCTGAATGAGAGCTTCTCATGAACTCAAGCATCTTATCCACACAAGTAACGATTTTCTGGCAATCTGGGAGTAAAGCGACCCTCTCCAAGCATTCAAGTGATTTTTCCGAGATCCAAGCCAAATCAGGTTGCACCCATGCAGGTTGCTGACCGTCCCTCGGGCTGCAGAACGCTTCGGCTGGACGCAAGACCAGGCGGGCACGCGACGTACATCAAATGAGGACGAAAGAAGCGCAAGAGGCAACGATATCAATTCAGGGAACCTCTGAATCAAAATGTTGCTGTTTCCAGGTAGCTTACGTTTCGTGATTTTCGATTGGCGACACTTGTGACTATAAATGAAATTTGTATTGGCAGGCAATAGCTTTGGTAGCTAAAAGCTGTAGTTGTTTGATTGGTGAACTTTCTGAGGCAAAACAAGGACGTTTGGTCAAGCCTTCTTGGTGCCTTTGAAGCAGCGTTAGCTGGCAGTCAGCTGGGGCTTTAGGGAGTGTAAAAAAGAGGCGTCCACAGTATCCTCGGGAGGTTAAATGTGTCCGTTCAAAATCCGGGGAGCCAAAAGAGGTAGTTGTTCTTTTGGTTTCCCTTTAATATAAATTAAAACGACCCCAACATGGGCACCCTCAAAAAAGGCACCCCCAAAATATGTGTCCTCCAAAAATAATTCATCCGACCCTTTCTTGGAGGGTTGCTGTGGGCACCCGGGCATGCTTCCTGTATACATATCACCACAAGGAACACACTTCACGACACTGGTAAATCTACGGACTCCTGCGTATTGTTTCAAAAAAGCGATCTCCTTTTTGTTGCCGGAATGAGGGTATGAGCCTCTGAGCAATCCATACTGTGGATGGACGCAATCCTGCACCACCTAAGAAACCATGGGATGATGATTCCCTTGTAAATACCAACAAACAATGGTTTTCCATGGTTTGAATTTGGTGCAGGATTTTGTCCATCCACAGTAGAGCTATTCTGGCTATCTCTTGATCCGTTCCCGAAGCCCAGACGTCCCACCCGAAGCGCACACCGCGCACCGCCTCGGCTTTTTGGCCACCAGCTCGTGAACGGCACGCTGGTGGGGCGCGCCGGCTGTTGCTGGTCGCCGCGAACCCGGGGAATTGAAAGAAGCGGTGGAGGGACGAAGATTTATCTGCACCACTTGGAAAAGAGAAAAACACGTTGGTACCAACTTATTCTGAGCTCTCGAATCTGGAGGACCTAGTCTTAACAGGTTTGGCGCATTTTGCCAAGGGATGTTAGGACTCTAAAACTGTTTGCCAACGAATTTGGGTTTCCGTATGAAACCACTAAAAGTTATTCACTTTTAGCAGGGGAGCAGAAAGCAGCCGAGAAACCATGGCTGAAACTATAACGTTCGGTGGTGTTTACAGGGGAATCGGTTCATTCCAGGGTTTCTGATGTGGTGCAGGGTTTTGTCCATCCGCACTATCAAAAGGGGAGAATGGTGGACCGCCATTTCGGTTGGCAATGATTATCTAAAGGGAGGTACTGAGGCGAAAAGCATTTTTGACCATCTTTGAGGACTCCTTGTTTCACAACCCCAAAAGAACTTGCCCGGCAGGTTGTGGGGACTATTTGGGTGCGTGTTTGTTGGAGGTTTGCAACCTATTCACCTTGCAGTTCGGGAAACCAACAGGACCACGGCCATTCGGTGTGCCGAACTTACTGTTTTGACCCCCATTGCTAGTTGGGTCGACTGCCCTGGACTCTACAGGAAGGTCTTGATGGGAATTGGAGTCCAATCCGATGTCTAGGGTAGAGTTAGGATGCATTGGTGGCTAAACATGATGCAAGCTACGTGTTGCATGTTCAAAAAGTGGAGCCTCACTCCATCCAATCATTCTGATGGACGAACCGAAATCGCACAGATTTTGAGCGCTGCGAATGTTGCAAATGTGCTCCAAACAGATGGGGGGGACATTGGGTTCTTGGCTTCCCTTAAGCTCGGCCACCCCAAAGGGCCCGTGCCAAATGAAAGCGCGTGCCTTAAATTGCCAGCCTATGTCCATGCATTTCTTTCAGGAAGCCAAAACAGGTAGAAACCCAGAAAATTTGACCCGCTCTGTGGCCCAGAAAATTTGACCCCAAGCGAGCGTCGGACTTCAGGCCGGAGCGCTTGCAGACCACCTTCGACGAGATCGCCGCGGACTTCAAGGCCAAGAACGCCCGGAAGCTCAGGGCGTGGGACGGCCCGACGGCTGCAAACATTTTTTTTCGCCGGGGCGACTCGACGGCCGCCATGTGGCGCAAAGGAAAACACCAAATTGGCTCTGGTTTGTCAAAAGAAATGGGAGCCATCTTGGGGGATGGGTGAAGGTGCACCACTCATTTTAGTCGGGATTGGGATGTTCACTGGTACGGGATTTTGACCCAGGGCCATATGAAGGATGTTCTTCTCTTTCTGCACTTAAGGCACCCTTCTGTTCTTAGAAAAAGGCTTCTTAGAATCCACTTCGCAGTGATGGATGATGCCATGTGAACACTGGGAAAAACAACCGATAAACTTGGGATTGCGTCTATCCACAGTAAGACCTTCGCAAAAAGTTCTAAGAAATCTTGGAAAATATTCGGGAAAGACACTTGTTTCTCTCGAGGATGGTGTTTTCCGTTTTTGTTTTTAGGATGTTGTTTTCCGGAACCAGGAATGTTGATCAACTGCCAGAAAATGGGCGTACACAATTAGCCTTTGAAGATAATAACATTGGTTGTTAAAGGCAGGAAAGCCCGAAATTCGACCTCATTCCAGTTGTACAATCCGGGCACCTTGTGTTCGCAGCATTCTGTGGGCAAGTAGCTTGACGGCCCCTTGCTGGCTGCTGGCTGCAGGGAGCAGTCAACTTGGTTCGCAGCCATTCCCCTAGGATTTTGGCCTGTATGGACCCCCGTGACCTGTCCAGCCTTTGTGTTTTAGCGGCCTTTTTCTGTGATGCCAATCGAACTCCTAACGTGATAACGTCATGTGCATGGTCCACTCTGGCATGTCACAGAGTAAGATAAACCTTATTCGGCAGATACATGGCTCCTGTGAAAAGATAGCTTCAAGATCGGTTTGCTCTCGAAGGGGCCATTTCCTTGTCAGCCATGCAAGATATGCTCTGAACTTCTCAGCTGCGTAGAACAAAACCCTCGGTCCTCACTTGCCCAAGCGAATCGACCTTGGATTCTCGTGGTGATCACCTTTAATCGAGTCCAAGTTCTCAACTGGAGAGTCTACCTGGACATTCCAACTGCCCTCAAAAAAAGGGGTCACCCCAATTTTCTTCGGGTTGTTCTCACCCATTTTTCCCCGGGTTGAGAACCGGTCCAGGTCCAAAGGTGAAAAAAACCGGCCCTGCCGCGCCTCGCGGAGGACACGCTCTCCGCCCGGAGCTTCTTCCGCTTGTCCAGCTCCATCCAGAGCCGTCCGGGCCATCAGCGAGGGAATTTCCGCAGGGAACGAAGCAGCGGACTATTCCCCGAAGAGGTCTTCCAGGTCCAGCAATTGGTGCCCTTTTACCTCACCCCTTTTTTGGTTGGGAGACTACAGACAAAAAAAGAGATAAACAAAAAGAAGAGGGGAACCAAAAAAACACGGGTGCCCTCATTCTATCCTCTTTACTGGAGGACCTAGTCTTCTGAGGGTTCCTGAACCGATTCTCAAACTACCCGACTAAGAATTGGTCATTGCAACCCAACAATTTCTCTGTGCATGTGGGTGGCTCGTTTTCCGAGTGAAAACCCCTGTTGGAGTGAAGGGAAACCAAAAGGAACTTGCCTGGACCCTCAAAATACCGTTATGGGGTAAACTTCCATTGTTAAGGGTACTTTGAGAGTCCAGGTCACCATTTTTGTGGTTACCCTCATTTTAAGACGACGCATTCAAATGGTTCATCTGGGTTCCCTCACAAGGCGAGGTGACTTTGGAGACGGAAACGAACCAATGAGAGGCTCAGAAGTATATGGTGTGTATGGATGTGTCGTTCTTTGGAGACCGCCGAGATGGCTTCGGTGTTCCTTTTGCTTCCCCTTCACAACCGCAAGAAAGTGTACCCTCAAAAAGACACCGTATGTCAGGTAGGCGAATCTGTTCAATTCAATAGCTGCGCTCGCAGTGCTTCTTTCTTCGAAGAGAGCACAGCCCAATTCGGAGGGAAGTTCTTGTGTTGGCTTCCTTTGATATGCCTAGAGTCTCCATGACCCTTAAAAATGGGTCCATGACCCCTTCATTTTGGGTAATGAACCCATTTTTTAAGGGTCAGAAGGAGACCCCAGGTGGGTGTTTTTCAAAGTGGATTCCCGAGAGCCACCGTAAAGACGTTACCTTAGAACACTCTTGTATTGCAAGTAGTTGGCGTCAAAACTTTTGACCCTTTCAACATGGGGTTGTTGCCCCATTTTTTCAGAAGAAAGCGGTCATGGCTCATAGTTGAAAGAACTCCAGAACGTAGTCTGATGTTCCTCTCCAAGAGTCTGGATGTGTTTTTTGTCTTCGATTCCGCCCTAAGGAATCCAGTAATTCCCTAGACCCTCAAACCCTTAAGAAAGGCAAACCAACCCCCAAGAACTTGGTGCAAGCCAAGCCTTGCGTGCATGCTGATTGACGCACGACAGCGTTTTTGGCCACGATCAGCAGGACTTCAGGTGGGGGAACCGCAATCCAAGTCTTCACCTTTCCGAAGCAAAGAGAAAACAACGGATCGGTTTGTGCACATGTGAATCGAAACGGGGAAAACATGTTCACTGTTGTTGGCAGCCAACTGTTGGCATGTTGCTTGGTCTTCTTTTTTTCTGTTTTTTTCTGTTCATTTTAGTACGGGGCTGAAGAAAGCACAGTTTTGGCTTCCATACCAAGGGGTGGAAAGCGACTCAGAGGCCAAACCGTAGGCCGACACCCGCCAAGCCCTGACCCTCGAGCATCAACCATAGGTGTCCTTTTTGAGGTGAGTTTGGCTAAAAGGGTTCCACTGGTTTAGATGGGTGTTTTTCAATTTGCCAGGGCCATCTATTTCTCCAAGAGGCCACCTTCGAGCATCAACCCTGCGTGATGTTATGGGAGGGTGCCCAAATAAGCCCTTAATAAGATCATAATAGGGCCTTTTGGGGGTCCCTCCCCTCCCCTCCCCCCCAGCCCCCATGATGATGTGGTTTTCGAGGTCCCAATTCTGGCTGTGGGTCAAAACCAATGGGATCCCATTTTGGGGTAGGTGAATTCACCACCCATGTTCGAACCGATTTTACTGGGGATTGGGATGTTCACTGGGGGTAACCGGGCTTTTGACCCATGGCCATTTTGGCTGCTCGCCAGGAACTGCGGCGGAGCGCGAAAGGGATCTCTTCGCCCCAGGCGGTGCATTGCGCATCCACACTTTGTGATTTGGGTGTGCTCTGCTAGGTCCCCCAGCAATTGGTGCCTTTCTCACCATTTCCTACTAAAATAGACTACAGAAAAAAGGTACCCTTGAACCCTTATTCTAACCTCTCTACTGGAGGACCTCGTTGTGATTTGGGTGTGCCTCTGAAGGGAGGAACCTTGGAATGGGTGGTGTCCATTTAAACGAAGCCCAACAAGGGTGCCCTCCAAAAGAGACGAGCCACCCATGAGCCACAGGGCCAGCTGATTTCCCATGAACTTTCACGGAAGCCATGCATGTTGACAGGGAGGAGCTCCAGGCTATGCGTGCCAAAGGTGCTTGAGGCTTCCCTTGAATTAGCTCCCCTTTTTCATCTTTTGCTTTTTTGGGTCCCCTTTGTTGTCCACAAACCAGGCCTAAAAAACAAACATATTTTTTGCTGGGGTCCTAATTCCAGCCAAGGAGGTATGTCCTTTTGATCGGATACTTTGGAGTAGATAGGTTCCACTGGTTTAGACGGGTTTTATGCCATCCATTTACCGGGGAAACCCATCTACTTTTCCAGTTTGGGTCATGGTTCGAGGCAAAGTTGCTCCACCCCCCCTCCCGGCCCCCCGGCCTCAGGGTCAACAAAGCAAAGACTGCAGAAAAGCTGGGCAAACACGGAGCGGGAGTTTCCGCTTGGCTGACGGTTTTTTGATTTCTCTTTTCAAGCTTGCTCTTTCCAGGTTGGCGGTCTGACCAGAATCAAAAGTTTGTTTGGTTGGGCACTATAAGATGCATCTGACCTTGACTCATTCGAGCTGGACTCGGGAGGCTTCGACGGCCTTACGCTCCTCAACATCACGGATGACCAGTTCAGGGAGGACCTCATCATCCTCTATCCCAAGGTGGGGATGTCGAGATCTCCAGGCCTCCAGGTATGGGGCTGAAGCTGATGCTTATATTTACCACCAATGTACCGCTTGCGAGGCACTATACGAAAATATCATATATATATATATATGTATATCCCTTATGTAAATGGTACATAAGCTTCAGGCCTCCAAAGCCCATGCCAGAGCACATCCTTGCCTTTTGGTTTTGAACACGGAAATTCAACATCGCTTTGGTGGGTTCTAGATTCCCTCTCAACATCCCTTTAGGTACCTTTGGTCAGTGTATTCTTCGTTCATCTCTTTTTCTTTCGCAGCTTCCCCACTACAGCCGAAGTTTGGTACATGTTAAAAAGGGGTGCAAGTCTTCTTGTAGGGTCACTGAACAACTGAAGAGGCAACCAACCATTTTTGACGGGCCCCCCCTGATGCATGAAGCAACCGAGAGAGTGAAGCCAATAGAACTTGAACCGGAGATTTCACAAGTTTACAGGGAACTCCCTTTTGGTTGGTTTTGAAGGGAAACCAACAAGTAACCCAATCATGTCACTTGATTTGCCACGAAATTCTCGCGCAACTCTCCAGCATCTGCACTTCCAGGCCATATCACGTTTGCGCCAGGTGCACTTCCCATTTTGGGGCTTCCCCGTTCTTTTGAGACGCTTCCCCGTTCTTTTGAGACGAACATACCCTCTGAATCAGGCGAATACGTGGGTGGTGTTCAGAAGATAAGACACCTGAATCTGCTAATTTATTCGCCCGGCTGTTTTGTAGAGTAGCGTGGGTTTTGGGCGTGATTTCTCGAATTCTGCATGGCCCAGGGCCATGCTTCACACCATGAGGCGACTGATGGATGACGGATGTGCCTAGGTACCAATGGGTGTGTGTTGTTTTGAACCCGTGTTGGATTGTTGTTGATTTTGCATTTTTGTTTTCAGTATTTATTTATTTTCCTTTTTTTACGTTTTTTCGGCAAGTTGAATTAAAGCACCATTGTGTTCCTGGTTTTTTCGGGAGGGGTGGGTGTGGGTAGAGACAAACAACGATTGGTTCCAAGAGCGAATGACATTCAGTGGTCAGTGCTGCAGCGAGGTTCTTGGCTTGCTTCTTGCTTCAGAGGTCAATAGCCACCGGGGTGGGCGAAATGCACAAAAAGTGTGTAAAGGCTAGCCTAGGCAGTTGATAGTGTCAAAGCCGGGGGGGTCAAGAACAAAGCCGCACATGGTTGTGTGCCCTATCCTCAAGATTGTGCCGCGTAGGCACGACAATTTCTCCATCACTTTATCGAGAAGCCGGCAGCTCAGTGATGCGCCAGTTTGAGATTTGGGGGTTGATCTATATTCCTGGCACCCAAATGACCATGGGTAACTTGTTCCATGAGGGAAATATCATCTTATCGGTTTTCGAACCAATGGTCATCCCATGTAAAGGACCTTTTGATCAACCCCCATTCGAGTTTTCCTGGGCGAGACGTAGCACATGCCTTGATTTCTTCCAAAGAAGCCAAAGGGGATGGAGAATATGTGTTTGCCAGAACACCCCCTAAACATTGAGCACCCCATTGTTAATGATTGGAATATCCCAACAAATCTTTGGTGGTCGTACCTCCCTATATCTAATGTGTGTCAAAGGATCCATCCACATGAGATTCGTGTGTTTGCGTGGACGATTCGAGGATTCGTGTGCTGAACCAACGATTGGCCCCTTGCTTTTGGGCTCGTTCGGATTGACCCTGTGAGGCTTTGGCGCTACGGAAGGTCTGGCTGAAGATTTGTTTGGCGGAAATTCAAGACCGTCCAACCGCATTTCACGCATTTGCGGGGTCAAAGTTGAAGCGTTACGGGTCCCCGGTTTTGCTGTGAGGGATCCATAATCTTTGACAACCGGACATCTGGAGGTTTGGGATTGGAGGTGAAGAGAGGCGCCCCTGACCAAGGCTGAGTTTGTATGCAAGCTAGCAGTGGGATGAACATCCCTCGTCAGGCGCAAACTGTAAAGCCCTAGATGGGCGTCTCTCAACATGGCGCGGCCCTTGTGTGGCTGCTAGTTAAACGGAACTCCAAAAGGAAACTGGCCACTTGTTTGGGTCCTCTTTGAGACACACCCAAATGACCGCGCAGCGCATTTTAACGCGGCTTGGAAGTCACAGGTATCAAGTGCTTTTTGGGCGCCTGAGACATGGTGGTGTGCCGTGACATAGTTTGCGCATGAGTAAAACTGCGGGCGTGCTAAACTCCGCTATGCCATCTTGGATTTGTTGGCGTGCGTGCGTGTGTGCGTGGGTGGGTGTGTGTGTGTGTGTGGTTTCAAGGGAAGCGAAAAGGAAAACCACCACTCGTTGAGTCCAACAAGTTTGACACACAGACCCATGAGGCTAGGGACATGGAAGTCAGCCATTCATGGGGGCTGGGGAGGGAGGGAGGGAGGGAGGGGAGGGGGAGGGAGCCCAACTAAGCCCGTATCAAGGCCTTATTTAAGGCTTATTTGGGCTCCCTCCCCTCCCCTCCCTCCCCCGCAGCCCCCATGAGCCATTTCAGTGCCACGAGCCAAGTGGAGCAATGAGCCCGTCCCAAGGCTTTGGAACTTCAAGCGGCCCTCGTGCGCTCCTCAGACATTTTCGTAGCCTAGGCCCCCCAGCTAGGTGCCCTTTTACCCTTTTTTTGGGGGGGGGGGTTCCCCTACTAAAATAGACTGCCGGAAAAAAACAATCGGGTACCCGTATTCTAACCTCTCTACTTGGAGGACCTAGTAGCTGAGCACCCGCAACCCCCAGAGCCACAAATTAGAAGCCTGCGTAAAAGAAGGTTAGGTTCCGGGGCAGTCCCAGCCAGAAAAATCGGTGCGAATATCCGCCGTTCGCTGAATGGCATGGATTTGATTTTTTGGATTGTGACTCAGAGATGGATTTTTCTCACGTATTCCTAGCTGGTCGAACGGGGATTGATTGCGCTACCTGGACCGTTTCATGGCCCCAGAGAAAGCTTTTATGACCATCTTGATCTCATGTGTGGGGACAAGCATGTGGAATGTTTGACTACCTAGGTTGTTCCCTCATCAGTGACTGCAGTCCAGTGGGGCTGACTAGGCGCAGACAAAGCTATGCACCGTTGTGGTTCACCAAAGATTGAGTGACCCAGTGGCTTGCTTCCGTTTGTTATGTTTTTCTTGGTGTCCCCTCAAACTCAAGTACCAAGAAAAGAGGGCCCATTCCAGCTGTGATTTGTTTCTTGGTTCCCTTTGACATCAAGTACCACACAAAAAGAGAGGTCCTTTTTGCGCATGGCCACTGAGGGACGGGGAAGCGCTTCCTATGAAGGTATGACAGCCACAGACCAGCGCCAGCTCCGTCAGCAGCACCACCAGCTGTTTGCCAACATCATCAACCGGCCGCCGCATTCGCAACTGCAGCCAAGGGGTCCCAATTTCAAGAGCAGAGGGCCAACTCGAGAAGGCAGGAACGCTGTTGCATCGTTTTTTTATAGGTGCACCATCCGTTGAAGAGGACTCCCCTCTTCTAGTTCGTGATTGCTGGGGTGTCTTGATATGCCAGCTTCGTTCTTTCTAGGGGTTGATTCCCCATTCTTTTCAACCATCGTCCTTTTGAAAAACCGGCTGTTTCCCCGCGGTGTTTGACGGTTTTCCTGAAAAGAAGGATCCCTAAAAAGAATGGTTCACCCCTGATCGACTCCCCTCGGACTGCTTACCTTTTGTGAACATGTTAGGAACAAACCGATCGCGCTGACTTGTCAGCCCATCTTTAGGCCCTAGCCACAATTGACCTCATCCGAGCTGTTTTAGGTTCCCCCCATCTTTGGGCAACGTTTAGCGGCCCCTTTTGCCGTGATCAGGGCTGCGTCTGCGGCCTGTCTCCCGTGCTTCGCTCCTTCGCTCCTTCGCTCGCTCCCGTGCCGAGCGCCTTCGCGCGCGGTTCGAGGCCTTGCCCTTCAGGGGCCTACTGCAACGAGGGCACCTGTGGGGCTCTCAATCGCTTTGGGTATCACTCGCATCAACCTGCAACTCTTTGGCCTGGGTTTAGGCCAACCTTTTGCAGCAAGGTGTGGCTCCCCACCATTAATAAAAGAAGCAGCAAAGCTTTGGGCTGGGTATCACTTGGGGCAGTTGGAGCTGAAATAAACCTCTCCCAGGCGTGATTTTGTTCTATTTGGGGACCTGAACTGGTGGATATTCAGCTGCAAATTTGCGTCCACCAACAACAATAACTGTTAACCGTTCTTGTCACCCCAACCAATTTATCAGCGCAAATTGGATTTCGCTCATTCATAGTATACCCTCCCACTAACATGGCTGTGTCTTCTTTTGTTGGCGGGCCCCCTCCTGTTGGTTTCAACCAAAAGGAAGTCCGAACCCATGGTGACATGTCCTTTCAAGTCAGCCCAAAAAGGGTACCCTCCAAAAAGTGAGACACCATTTGAGCAGCGCCAGAAACCCTGACAATACAAAGTAGTAAAGGGGGGTGTCCTATAGAATCCCCGTGAAAGCCAAAACGCAGGCCGCGAAAGCTTGCGAAAGCTTATTGCGAAAGTAACCAAAGAAAGTCCCGCCGCGAAAGACCCGCGAAAGCCTGCATGCTGTGTGACGCTCCGCCGCGAAAGCGTCGCGAAAGCAATTCTAAAAAAACCAAAGCCCGCGAAAGCAAAACATGGGGTCGCGAAAGCATCGCGAAAGGGTCCGCGAAAGCAAGTTTATAGGACCGCTTTTTACACAAGAGTATTTGGCACGGCTCATTTGGTCTAAGGGCCCACCACCATGTTGGCACAAAGGACAACTCCCAGCGACTCCGTTGCAGTAGGGTTGCAATGGATCAATCAAAGGCAAAGGATTGAAAGATCTCAGTTAGTTGCTGATTAGTTGGGGCAAACACACAGTTTGGCAAAAGCATAGCTTAAACCCAGGCAGATAAAGAGGATTAAATAATTAATTCAGTGCTGATTAATTGGTGGGGAACACACACACACACCACACATGCTTGCAAAAGGATAGCCTCAACCCGGGCAAATGGTTTAAAAGATCTCTTTGCACAACTTTGAAACCATGGCTGACCACAACGTTGGTTGGAATTTACAGGGGAATCTCATCATTCCGGAGGGTTTCTGAAGGGTGGTGCAGGACTTGCATTCCGCAACTATCCACAGTGCCTCATGGTAAGGATGTTTGAAAGCCCCCAAAAGGTGTTCTCTTGGAGCACTGCCGAACTCTCCAAATTGGTCTGTCAAGTGAGATGTTAGTGAGAGGGTACAAAATAAGGCACCACTCCAGTCGAACCTCTGTGTAAGGCTCAGTAAACTGAAGCATTCCAATGCGAGCCCAGCGTACGAAGTCTGGTGCTCCGCAATGCAGTTGATGGCCTTGGCAGCAGAGTTGCAGTTGGTCGTCTCAAAGAGGGCAGTCCAGGGGCACTATCATGATAACCTCAGGGAGAACGTGGCCTGTATGGGCTGTGCAGGCACGAGACTTCTCCCGAGGTTCCAAGTGAATTTCCTTGACGGCAACCCTCAGAATGGTTTGTTCACTGCTGGTTTCCCTGTAAACCAACCCCAAAAGGGTACGCTCAAAAAAGACCCCCTCCGCCCATGTTGCCGTACGAATGGCGCGCGTTGGTATCGAGCAAGGCCGTGCTTCTCTAGCCGAGGCCCGCGGTACTTACTCACTGGCATCGTGGATGTGGACTTCGATCGTCCCAGCAATGCTCCGCACTAAGTCGAATCCGAGGGACGTCTCCTCCGATACCGGTGGCTCGTCTTTTTTTTGGGGGGCATCGGACCCCACAGATGGTGGTTGTCCTTTTGGTTTTCCGTTGAAACCCACAAACAAGGGGTACCCTCAAGAGACAAACCCACAAGTATAAGGAGGACGGGTGGTTTTTGTTTTTGTGGTAATTCAAGGGGGGACTTAAGAGGTCAAATGAGGATTGACGCAAAAGCTTTGGCATCACGGTTTGGAAGTACTCCCAACATCACAATATGGGTGGCTCGT
>CAUJNA010001335.1:1142922-1162922 GCA_963377175.1 Effrenium voratum | reverse complement strand
GCTCCTGGAATGCAACGAACTACACCCCAGCTCCAGGCCGGACTTGGACAGAGAGGCCTTCCCGTTTTGACCCGCATGCACCATTTCATGGGTTTCATTTTTGCACAAGCACGGGCACGCTGCTTGTTCTCAGGATCTGTTCTCGCGCAATGTCGAATTGGACATGGACTTTAAAAAGACTTCTTCAGTGGACCGCTTTGAGTGTCAGTGTCCTCAAGGTCAAAAATTAGGAGCAGCTCGTCTCAGTCAGCTCGCCTCGATCTCGCCAGGGTCTCCGGACTTCTCCGAGAACGAGACCCTCGAGGGTGATTTCAACGCCTCTGGCCTTGGGAACGGCTCCTTCAACGCCTCTAGGCGCCCGATCCGTCGCGCGACTCGGATCCGAGCCAGATGGCCAGGAAAGTTGGGAGGTCAGAAAGAGCTGAGTTTGTGGGTGAACCCGTAAGTGGAGACATGGACTGAAACCTGCGGTCGATATATCCTGATGGTTTAGTTTTGACCCATACACGAAACGCACCTGAAATGATGCACTCTCCCACCAAAAAGAATCAGAGTGCCTTCGTAAGGGCCATGGTTGTTTCAAGTTTCTGGAACGATACCTCATGTCGGGAAACACTTGTCGAAACGCCTTCGGAAGCCAAACGCCACTAATAAGCGAAACGACATGGGGCGTGTTGATTGAATTGCTTGCTCTTTGCTTTGACCCGAATTGTCCCTGGCATTTTCGTTGAACTTGGATGAACTTGGGCGCTTTCTGCCTGCGGCAAAACCTGAGGCTGGGCTGGGCACAGAATCTCATCGCCCAAGTGGTGCAGGATGATCAAATGTCAGGAACGGGTTCTGAGCAACGGCCTGCACCAGTCATGGTTGTTGTTGGGAAACATTGAAAGCATGTTTGCTTATTGTGGTTTAGTGGGAAATCCCCACTTAACTGATACTATTTAAATTTGTGCTCCCCTTCCAACGTCAACCAAGCAGTTGGTAGGCTGTTTATAAATATTTATCCATCCACAGATGCTGACAGATGCTGGATGGTTTAGAAGTGGAGTGAGGCCTTGCGTCGTTCGCTGCCAGGCCAAGAAAGTGCACTGACTGCAACCAGACGGAGCACACCTTCATTACGCCGGAGGCATCGACATCATAATCTGCAAGCTTCGTGAATATGGGGTTTAGGGTCACTTTTTCGTGCTGGAATCGCCTTGAGGACAGAGTTGCGCTTGGAATGGTAAGTCCACTGCATCACGGAAACGCATTTAAACATAGGGTCATCTACCCAAAAAGGGTTCATGGCCCTATGTGTAAGGGTCATGGAGACTCAAGGTAGAAGAACTCCGGTCATTCCCGCATGTTCAATGGTCATGAAGACTCAAGGATCTCACCCGAAGAGCAATTCAACGCGCTTGAAGTGGCTTGCCCGGAGTTGCTTTCTCGAAAGCGAGGCGGGATGGTCGCCTCGCCACGAGCAGGGGGCCCTGGAACAAGTGTTTGGTGGTTTGCTGGTTTGTTTGTTTGCTTTTAAATCAAGTGTTGTTTTGTTTGTGTCAATAGCAAAAGGGCCTTGGCCCAGGGTAGTCCAATACTTTTTCGAAACGCAAACATGGACGATCGCCTCGATTCATCGGCCTAAGAGTGTCTTCCATTCGAAACTTGACTCCACTGACTCTTGCATATACCTGGAGTCTCCATGACTCAATGACCCTTAAAAAAATGGGTCATTACCCAAAATTAAGGGGTCATGGACCATTTTTTAAGGGTCATGGAGACTATAGCTATAAGTTTCAGCACTGATTTTATGGTAGCGATGCCGGGCAACGGGTTGTATCATTGCACACGCCGCATCTTTCTCAATTTCCAACCTCTGCAGCGACCGCAAGGCCGATAATCATTGGTCATTGTTTGAAATGAGGAATGCCTTTTGCAATTATGAGAAACGCTCCTTTCTTGGGAATGCTTTTTTGAGACTAGTAAACCATTGACACTGGGAGCCAGCATGTGCACTAGACCACTAGATGAGAGCATACACCAATCAATGCAAAACTGTGGACGGACAAAATCCATTTCGCACCACCTGAGAAAGCCAGATTTCTGATGATACCCCAACGTAAATACCAACAAGGGTTTCTCAAGTGGTGCGAGAAACGGATCTCGCAACCATCCACAGTATGGTTTGTAGTTCATTTTCAAGACGACGCCTTGCTGCTACTTATTGTGCTGAGACTGCATGAGCTACTGATATTAGACTGCTTAGACTGCAAGACATACAGTTTTTTGTGCTTTGATATTGCGAGCACAAACGGCTTATGTTGTGATATATCTCACATGGACGCACTGTTTCAGGTTTGTTTACAACACAGATCCCAATAAATAGTCTTAGATACATTTTGTGAGGGGGTGACCCCTTTGCGGAGTCCATCACCTGCAGGGGAGTGTTGGAACCCTAGATTAGACATATCCCCAATTCCACATATCCCCAATTTTCCTGGGAAGCTTTGCGTTTCTCCACGTCAGCCTGGCTGATGCGCGGATCTGTTCTTGCCCAACTCTAGGCAATACATGGAATGCATCAACGACTCGTTTCCCCAAGCACCGTCTGATACAAAAACATCAGCATATTTTGGCATCTGAGGCGCGAGCCTCCGGAACCCTCCCTTGGTCCTGGGCAGAGACTCCAAAGCTTGCACTCTGCCAGCCATCCGGTTCCTTAGCCTTTTAGTTTTGTCGTGTTTAGTGGTAGTGTTCATTTAACCCGCCAATAGTAAAACTGTTAGCGGGGGATCTGAGGGCAGCCCTTTTGCAGTGACCTTTTGGTCTCCCTGATTTGGTCCATGTTCAGTCACGGGCCCAGAAAGATTCGCCTTTCATGTATGGGTCCGAACTGGGCGACCGGGTTCAACTGGAAAAACTCGGCTTGGCCTAGGTTCCAAAAGCTCAGCGATTCGGTGGATTCCATGGGGGCTCCACCCCCGCCCATGCGGCGACACTGGCGAGTTGAGCTCGGGTATAGGTGTCCTTTTTGATCAGTTTGGTTGAGTAGAGGTCACTGGTTTCGGTTTGGTTCCAATCATTTACCATCATTTAAAGGGCCCGTTTTTTTTGTTCTTTCCCCGAAAAGGAGACCCATGTTGGGAACGACTGGAAATGGGAACTCCATACGGTGCTTGAACAACATCCACCGGTTGGTAGGTTGTTTATCCGAGTGTTCAAAGGCTTCAGCCATCCCAGCCAGCGCAGGATGCTTAAACCATGCAGAGCAGGTTTCCATTTTGGGTCAGACCGGTTCAAAGTAGATGGAACTGGTTCAGCTAGATAATCTACCAGTGCCATCTATTCCAAAAGGAAACCTAGAATCAACTCACTTCAAACAGTAGGTTGGGTTTGAAAGCTTACATCACTATCTTGAAGCCGCCAGGGTTTATCACCGCTTGGATCTAACGGTTTTGCTTGCCCTTGCTCATGCTATGAAGCTTGCTTTTGCTCGAGTCGAGCTGATGCTCAGGCAGTGCCATGACCTGTTGCAACGCTCGGTGCTAAGTTGCCCCATATGTGTTTAGAAGATTCCCGCCAGCAAACCACGAGTTCATGGGAAGATCCTTGTTCAGCCCCCATATGTTTCACACCCAGTTTCATTCTAATGAGTTTCCGACTTCCCAACCGCCATCCCAAGCCACCAACGAGGGGAAATTTTGGTGCTTCTTGAAGCAGTCGCAGAGTTTGTCTCAGGGTCCCAGAAACTTGGGGCCCAAGCCCAAGAACCTTAGCCAGCCTTGAAATTTGTTGACCCAGGATCAATAAACCCCATCCCATCAACAGGGGGGTGTTCCCTCCAAAAGTGATTAAATCCCCATGAAAGGGGGGAGACACCCCATAAATCAACCAGGGGTTTATTAATCCAGGGTTAACATTACCTTACAGAATTCAAGGCCAAAGTGGCCTCTGACCCAAGGCTTACTCAGTCTGTTGCCTTTTTGAGGGGCCGTTGTGTGATTTCTGGGGGAGGGGAACGAAATCAGGCCCAGGCCTCCGGAGGTTTTTGTACCGATGTCGTGCGAAGACCCGCTGGGATCTCCGAAAGCCATCGCCATACGCGGCTTACTACTTGGCTTTCAAGAAACCGAGCCGGAAGAGTCCTGGGGCTGTCTTTTGTTGTGTTAAAGGGAAAACCAAGAGGAACACCCACCCATTTTCCTGGGGCCCAACCTCAAAACGACAAACGCTCTGGCATGTTTTTTTCTGACTCCACGCGGGACGCGAGGTGGATCTTGGCATGGGTCACAGTAAAACCAGGATATGGGCCGCAGGTTTTAGTCCTTTCCATTGACCATGCCCCCATTTTGGGTACCGTTGTTTGACAACCACACCCATTTGCGCTTTGGATTGTCCAAGCGCCGTTTTTTTTCGGCGACCTTTAAGGGGAGCTTTTCGAGTCTTTCTTGTTGGCCCTTGCATGTCCGAATCTCGCCCAGGCCACCACCTGACTTCAACTCATTTGTGTGTTGGCTAGATGAAGCCTCAAACTACCCGACGAAAAATGTGCTATTGCACCATTTGAAGTTATGGTTGGTGATTTCCCGTTTCGAAGGGTAGTTTGAGGGTCCAGGTGGATGGTGCGCGTGTTACGATTGGAGAGCTTGAAGTGGCTTCGCATGTTTCAACATATTTCGCCTTGGTGACAGTTGGGCAGCGCATTGTCGTGCGGCTGTTCGGCCGATACGCGATGCATGCAGGCTAGATTCTGAGCGTCGTTCTTCGTTTCGCGTCTTGATCCGCGCGAGGCTCAAAACAAGGATTTTTCATATGGACATCGTACTTTGCATGAGCCTGGGGTCTTTTTCCAGCGGTACGAGAGGCGCCGCAAGTTGGCTCCACCATGGCTGTGCAACTCCCGAGTAGCCGTGCATGTGTACTATAAAGAACACGTAGTTGAAGATGAGTATAAATATATATATATATATATATATATATATATATATGTGTGTGTGTGAGTGAGTGTGTGTGTACTCTCATACTTTGTTGGTATTACCATGTGTTCACTCAAGATATGTCAACATGTTTCGCTCCTTCTCAGTATCCGAGGTATTTTTTTTGGATAGCAGCTATGAGGCGTTGAGCAGCCGCACGCCTAGACTACGCTTCGCAGCCTTTCCCGGCCATGCGCTGGCTCCTGGCCTTGTGCCTCTGGCAGGCAGGGCTGGGATGGATCCATGATTGGGGGTTTGGCGTGCCACATAGGTCTTTCCTGAGTCGGTACCCTCCCTCCCACTAACATGGCAACGGACAAGGCGTCCCTTTGGAGCAAGGGTACTCCTTTGAGGTTGGTTGTAAGGGAAACTCATGAGCACACCTTGGGCTCAAGCTGGAAGAGTCTTGGGACGGCTTGGGTGTTTGATTCGCCCAGTCAGTACGTTGTTCGCAATCTATAGGTTATAGCCCACTTCTAAGTCCCTGTGGATGTGGGGTCAATCTTGTTCTCGAGGTGAAAAACCCAAATTGGCTATCCACAGACACTAACTTGGCGAATCGGAAATTCATGCAGCTTGCTTGAATTGAGCGGCTAAAGCATTTCGGCAGAATGTCCGGGGTTTGCTTCCTTGCTGTTTGACAGGGGTCAATGAACGGATCTCACAGCATCCGCATGTCTGGTGAAAATCTGGGAAAGCTCTTGCATGTTGCATTGCAGAGCGTTATGACTCACAGGTGAACTGGTGGAATCCTCAGATCACTGATCTTGGTATGGTGCTATTTGGGCTGACAAAAGCAAAATCAGCCGAAGTGCTCTTCGGAGGTTCCGCAAAAGCTTCCCGGAGCGAGGTGGTAAACTGGGAGAAGCTTCCCCGTGCACTGGTGCAGGATGTTGCCCACATGTCCCAAAGGAGCTGGGCATGCAAGTTCAATGTGCAGCCCATCGAACGGCATTGCAAACCTCGAGCTGGGGAACGACCCACGCTGCACTTAACCAGCTTCAAGGTTTGCTGGTGTTCTGCACTCTGCACAGTTGGTTCGAGCTAAGTTTGGATCTCTCTTTTAGGACCCTTTGCCAAACTTTCCAACGCCAAGGTTTCAGGGGCGCTGCTTTCTTTGAGAAGATAGTGTCAACCTGGGATAAACAAGTCCATACAAGTCCCTCTCGAAGTAAGTCGTTCATCCAGCCCGCACTGTTTAAATACATTCTTTCAGACAAAGTGCTGGTTTTGAGAGCGTGGATGGGACGAGCGAAGATAAAATCACACACAACAATAAGTAGCTGTGAAAGAAACCAGGAAAATGATACGGGAGGAGAAAGAAGAGGGGGGATACTTATTTGCACTTCTATTTTTTCGCACGGGGACCAGACAAGTGTTGTTTGATTTTGTTTGTTTTTTTGTTTGGCACGGCTTTCTGAGGACCACTCGGAGGTTGATGCCGCAGCTTGCTTCCCCATGGCAGTTTTGGAAGACATGTGGCTGATTCACAGATCTCACTCCCTGAGCGTTTCCTAGCGCTCAGCGTCACTTTTGCGGTTTGGCTCCCCCGTTTAGTGGGAAAAAAAAGCTAGCCAGGACTTTTGGCCAATCCACAATGAAGTGTACTAGGTTATAACTCACTTAAAAGTCAGGGACAATCCCAGCAATAGATGGCTGTGGATATTTGCCTTTTGAATTCTTGAAGCATAGTGGGTAGGCCATTTTACTACCGATCTGTTTTGATTGTGACTCAGGTGGTTTGCATTGCTGATTGGGTGCATGTGTTTCTTTTCGGGTCTCTTTTCCTTCTGGCTTCATGATGTGGTCAAGATTACGGAGATTCGATACGGTCTCCGTCTGGTTTTTTCAGCAGTTCCCTCTTCTTGGTAGCAAGCCCAATCGGCGATCACAGCAGACGCTGACTTGGCAAATGGCTCTTCCAAATGGGTTACCCATTTGGGGAACCCTAGATGGAAACATGGACTTATCTCCAAATTGCGGTCGGGTGGTTCAGAATTTGGACCCACACCCAAATCTCACATCCATCCAGCTGGCCAGGCGCAAGGCCTGAAAGATGGCTGCCACAAGCCGGTGCCCAAGGCGGGCTTGGCGCTTGCCGTGGTTGCGTGCAAAAAATGCCGGCTTCTGGTTCGTTGTGCACGTGTGTGTGTCTTTTTGAGTTGGTTCCCTTGGAAAACAATCCAAAAAGGCACACCTCATTTGAATACACCTCCATTTTGGAAGCTGGAATGGCCTGCCATAGACCTCATGACTGATGCCCTGCAAGCCACACCTTGAGATTGAGCTGGATTCCCTTGGTCCTGGTAACAGAGTTGACCCCCCCCCAAAAGGGTGCACCTTGGCACAACAAGGAAGCACTAACTAAACGAGTGCAATTAGTATTTCTCAGGGGGGCCCATGGTTTTGATGATCCATTCTTGCCAAGCTTCTAGTAAGTGGAGGATTAATCTTTTTTAGGGAACCCCTTTTTTGCAGATCGATTTGTATATAGGGTGGTAGTCTGCAAGAGCAGCACCTTGGTGACACCAAAGCAACTAGTTGTTCGCCCAACGTGCTGCCTCCTAGATGATGATGATGATGATGATGATGATGATGATGATGATGATGATGATGATGATGATGATGATGATGATGATGATGATGATGAGGCTGAGGCTGAGGCTGAGGCTGAGGCTGAGGCTGAGGCTGAGGCTGTGCTGGTGCTGCTGCTGGTGCTGGTGCTGGTGCTGCTGGTGCTGCTGCTGGTGCTGGTGCTGCTGGTGCTGCTGCTGGTGGTGATAACTTATGTTTATCGATCCAGACTTCAGAGCAGTATTTCCTGCATTGTGTTCTCGTCTTCCGCTTTCTTCGGCAGGCCCCGGTCGTTTTCCCAGACACCTTCGGCGCGACCGAGCACCTGAAGATGTTCAGCGGCCACTTGGCTGGAGTGTCTCCCTAACCTGCCAAGCCGGTGGTGACGTTTGCTTTATGTTTCCTTTTTTGGAGACGTATCCCCAGTGCCTCGTTTTGGGTTAATTTGTGTTTTGGAGGGCCAAACTTTTTATCATCACCTGCCAGAGAAAGGTACCTGACACAACTTTTTACAATCAACTGCCAACACAAGAAGGGGCCGCACCCAGTGCTTCCAGTTAGCACTACAATATGCAACCAGGGATTCCCGGCTCCAGGTTTTACGTTTGCCCTGGTTATCTACTAGGTGGCTTGCCTGGATTTTTTTGTTTGCGTTGAAATCCATCGGGGGGGGTTCACGGTGAGGAGGATTCTCCGAGGGACCTGGTTTCCATGTGGAAGGGGAAGTTCGCAATTGGTTTTACCTCCAGGAGATTAAGAAAAACACCAACACCCGGGTCCCAACCACTTGTTTGTGCACACCTGGGATTTTGGACATGGTTGGGGGTGCCGGCCCGCTGTTTCTTTGTTTCGGTCCATGCAACTTTGCAGAGCACTCTGCGAATGCTGATGGATGTGCTGGGAGTTGCACTACCCGGAAGAGGTGCGTGAGGTGTGCAAGGAAGATCGGTCAAGCAGATGGACTCTTTGGATTTGCGGTTGTAGTAGCCAGTGCCTCATGTTTATTCAGAGGCCGTTTATGTTCAGTTCCAGCACCCAACCACTGCCCTTTTCCCATGTCCAGAATCCCAAGTACTGTCCAACAATCAGTGGTTGGGGGCGGGGGTGCTGGTTAAGTTGCCGTTGGGTGAGGGTAGATGGCAGACGCTGTCCTAGGAGCAGGAATCCAGGGAAGGTTGCACCATTTTTAACCCAACTGGCGCAGTGGAACACAGGAGATGCTTGCAACGGAGTGATGTGTTTGCAAGCTTTGCCCAAGCTGATGAGTTGTCCATATTGGCCAGGCAGTTGGAGGATTCGGGTGATGGGTTTGACAAGTAACATGCGAATTGGCGCCCATCAGGTGGAGATAGGCAAGCCCACCAGTGAGTTCTGAGGGGTGCCTTCCTTTTCCATTCTTTCAGGGGATCCTTTTTTTCTAAAGTTTACAATCTAAAGGTTGAACAATAATTGTTGGCTTCAACCGCTAGATACGTATTTGCTTCCTGGTTGCTGCGGAGACTTCAGGCGATGGAATTTGGCTGTCCGAAGGGGAAGTGGGCCCAAGTACTAAGTGGGTTCTAACCTAGGATACTTAACTAACTTGCCCGAACAGCCAACTAGACTTCCCTGTAAAAGTCCTTTGGGCCCATGGGTGAGCTTCCCTGCTGCTGCTGTTTACAGAGGAACTGTAGGGACCCCTGGACTGTGGACAAATCCTCTTCGCACCGACTGCTTACCGACTGACTGGTGCACAATGGAACTTGTCCATGACTTTAAATGCACACTTGTCTAATTCATTAAACATGCAAAGGCAGACCCGCGTGCCAACTTGTTTTCCCCCAACAGCTGGAAGCTGTGTAGTCGATAGGCCCAGATAGGCGATCTGGTTGGTGGTTTTTCAAAAGGAGGGCTCCGGAAGGGGCTGGGGATACCACCTTGGCATATGTTGTTCTTCACGTGCTTCCGCCAGCACTGCTTTGCAGAGTTGCGTTCTAGGCCATTTCTTTCCATTCCAAAGGCCAGAGGCGCTTGTCATTAGCTTGGAGATGCTTCCTGAGGGCTTCGAATCTGCGTGTTGGATATGCCCAAACCTGATCGACGTACCGACGTACCGCATATGTACATACACATGAATATATGAGAATACTATTTTACGCACACATTCGCATACATACGCATATCTATGTATGCATGCTGGAATTTGTTTTTTTTCACCAAGCCTTATGCGCTTGTGTATGCCTTTTGTATGCTTGAATTTGTTTTTTTTCACCAAGCCTTCTCTGTTTAGTTGGCATGTTTGAGCCCTTGGCGAGCGGGTCCCAGGCTACGTGAACGTCACGGACCAGGACTTCCTGTTCTACTGGTTCGTGACTTTGGTGGGACTTTTAACCGGAGGGGTATTTATTTTAGTTTTTTTTGTTTGTTTTTTTTTACACCCAGGTTGGTCCTTGAAGATTGAACAAATAAGTCTGGGCCCAAGGAAAGAAGACAAGTCTTTGAATCGAACCAACCATGGCCTGTTGCAGTTCACATTGTTTTAAGTGTGTTCGTCAAGCGCAAGGTTCTGGTTGTACCTTTATGTCATTCTCTTCAGGGAGCCTTCTCTTCAAACAATGGGCGAATTATTTAGTTTCCCTAGGGAACTAGTTGTTTCTAAAGAGAACGATGGGTAAAGAGAATGGTTGGCATCAACCCTTTTACTTCTTGGAAATGTGTCTGGGAGCGAAAGTCATTGATTGACCCAGCCAGGGTCTCTTTCAATTCACGTGTGTTCATTTGTGTTCTTCCCTCACATCGTAGGTTTCCTTATGCCGAACTCCCAAGGTGTTACTTCACTTTCAACGATGGTGGACATCATTTAGGGAACTTCTGTCCACCACTTTCAAGCAGGGTCCTTATATCAAAGGGTTTGGTTACAGGAAAAACTACAGGAAATGGACCCAAAACACCCTTCATAAGCCGTTTTCCTGTAGATTTTCCTGTATCCCAACCCTTTGATCATACAAATTAGTACGAACGTATCAGATCAAATTGAACCAGTTTGTTGCGTGACTGGGGCCTCCAGCTACCCTTGGACTTGCTAGCAGGGGTCCCTTCAATCTCCGTACATAGGTCACATGTCCACTCGATTGTCCCTTTGCACAAGTACAAGAGGCATGGTACCCAACGGCATTTGCAGACTGTATGCCCCATGATCCCCACTCGGCCGCTCACGCTTGCTTAGTGGGGTTTACTGGCTTCACCCTTGTCATCCTGGTTAAAACATGGGGAAAACGGACTCAGCTTGGGGTGCTCTCACCCTATTCACAACCCGCAACATGCATTATTCAACCTATTCACCCTGTAGTGTTCCTCACCCTCAACATTTGGTTTAGGCTGCTCAGCCCATCATTCCTGAACATGATTTTCCAACTAGGCCATACCTGCATCCCTCCCCCCAAGTCCCCTCGCACCCCGAGACCCGATCCGAGCATCTCCGAGGTGAAGTCAGAGCACCCAGAGGCGGAGAACGCGCCGCTGATCCTGTGGAGCAACGGGGGGCCGGGCTGCACCTCCATGGAAGGGGCTGCCACGGAGATCGGACCGCCCCCCTGACTCAACGCGCGAGCGCGAGCGCGAGCGCCAGAGGTGTCCTTGTGGTGTTGCTCGAAAAATGAATGGCCCTGGCTTACCTGGTGGTTTATTCCATTTGCCAGGGCCAGCGATGTTTCCAAAAGGCCACCTATGGCGCGAGCGCGGCGATGACAACCGAGCCACGTTTTCGAAGTCGGTCTATCCACTGCCCGGGGTGGGAGCTGGTTGGTACCCCTTGGTTTCGTCGGTGTTCTTGACAACACCCGCGAGGTTGTTTTGATGTCGATCGATTTTTTGGGGTTTCGCAAGCCTTTGAAGATGGCCGGGGTCATCTTTGTTTTTTGGTCAGTTTTTGAAGGGAACCCCAAAGGAACCATTTTGGGGGGGTCGTAGGAGTGTGTCTTCTTTTGGTGAAGAGAAAGAACGCCTCGCCAAGGGTGGCACGTCTTTCCTTGGAGGTTGGAAAGGGAAACTGGATCATACCCACAGTCAGTTGCTGGGAGATTCCGCTGCCTGGCTGTGGGAAAACCAATGGTATCATTCTGGGGTAGGTGCACCACCCATTTTAGAACCTACTTTAGTGGTGGGATTGGGATGTTCACTCGGGGTACGGGATTTTTGACCCATGGCCATCTTGAACCAAGGTTGATCCTGGAGGGCATCAAGGTCGGAGGCTTCAAAGGCGGGCGTCCCATTCGGAGGGTGCAGGAGGTTCCCTCAAACCGCAGGGAACCCCAAGCAGCCCTACAGGGGGGGGGGGGCGAATTGCAGATGAACCGGGTGCTAAACTTGGGGCGGAGTGGTCAAGAAAGGTTCCCTAGGAACCCTCAAGAAGCGGAGGTTTTCGCGGGCGAAGACTGGGTGCTAAATTCAGGTCAGAGGGGGCGGGGTCCCTAAGGCTCTTTAGAAGCTTTTAAGGAACCCTAGGCAACTCTAAGGAACCCGAAAGGGGCTCTCAACTACAACATGCCACTCCCCCAAATGGGATTCCACGATAGCCCACAACTATTGTCTTTTCTCCCCTGCGGTCGCGCTTCGAGGCAGACTGGTTTGAAGTTTGCAGTGCCACCCAGGGAGTTTCTTCCAAAGGGGTGTTTCTTAAAAAGGGGTTCTTTGGGAGCGGTTTCAGAGGTAAACCAAAAGGAGACAAAGACAGGTGTCCTTTTGATCGGTCAGTTCGTTTAGAAATGGGTTCCACTGGTTTAGATGGGTTTCATGCCACCCATCTACAAGAAAAAGAAACCATCTATTTGTCCAGTTTAGGTCCCCTAAAGAAGCAAACCTTGTTGGTTGAGTCCCCCATTTCTTGAGAAGCATCCCCAAAGGCCGGACCCCCGACTCACACAAAACGGCAGGCCACTTTGCGCGCAACCACTTCGCCTGGAGCAAGCGGGCGCATTTGCTCTTCGTGGACCAGCCCAGGCATCCTGGCACTTGGAGCCTGGGTCGTTTTTTTTTTGGTTGGGGGGGGCTCCCCAAAATGTTGTTTGTTGTTTGGGCCGGCTTCTTTTTTGGTTTCTTGCTTGGTTCCTTTTTTGTTTTTTTGTTGGCTTCTTGTTTGGGTCTTTTCTTTTCTTTTTGTGCGGGGGCTCCTCAAAACGGTGGTTGTCCTTTCTGGTTTCCTTTACAAAGCCACAAGAAAGGGGCACCCTTGAAAATGACAGACCCAGATGTGTTTGCTTCTTCTTTTTTTGCTGTAGTTGTTGGGTTCATATTTCGCGGGGTGGCTGCAATAAGAGATTTGTTTTTGCTCACATTCCAAGGCTTGGATTAGCAGGATGGAAATTCAGAGGCAGTTTCCCAATTGTGGTACCAAGCATGTTGCATTGGTCAACGGGCTCAGACATACACATTCCAGGCACACATTCCAGGCTTGCCGGACCACGGGTCCTTGACATGACCTTGAACTTGGATCCACGTAGCCAGAGGTTGCCTTGGATCTTTCGTGGCCAAGTTGTTCGCCACCTGACTTGAGTGGGTCATAAGCCAGGTTACAACTTAAGTCAGCGGAACTCCCAAGTAAGGCAGTGTTTTGCGAGCCGATATGACTTTATAGTGGTTATGTTTAATATGTTTGAAGTATACCTGGGGTCTCCATGACCCTTAAACAATTGGCTCAATGACCCCTTAATTTCGGGAAATGACCCGATTTTGTTAGGGTCATGGAGACTCCAGGAATGATTGAAGTATACATATATGGTTTGAAGGGTGAAGATCCGTTTGCAGTTCTTGCTTTGGGCGCATTGTGTTTTCGCTTTGGTGCACGGACTTCAGATTGAGTCAAGGGTTGACGGTTTTCTCCACTTCCCTTTTCGGAACCAGTTTCAATGAAGACTGGTGAATTGCAACGTTGAAGGAGAAAGCCAGTGACCCCTTGAATCAATTTTTGGTTTGAGTGTTGCAGAGGCTTGGGCGATTTTGGGTTTAAAGGCATATGGCTGTGGGTCGAAACCAGTGGTACCATTTTGGGCTAGGTGCACCACCCATTTTAGTCCATTTTCGTGGGGATTGGGATGTTCACTGGGGGTTAACCGTGATTTTGTCCCATGGCCATATAGTGTGTCCAGCGCTTGGGGCGCGAGCTATTCACCCGTTGGCGGTCTCCAAGTCTTCGCCCTGAATTTCCTGGAGATGTCGGCCTTTTTGCTCATGCCACCTCAATGGCATGGGTGAAAGGGATTCGGACCCCAACTCGTTCACGGGCAGAGTGGCAGTTGGGTCAGGAGACTTCAGGTCCCTCACAGATGTGGCTGTGTCTCTTTTGCGAATCGGACCCAACATGGCCTAGCCTTCCTCCCACTGAAATGGCACCTGTGAGACGGTCTTTGGAAGATCAGTTTTTCCTCTTGGGATCTTGTGAGGTGCCATGTAAGTGCGAGACAGTGTGACGGTTTTCCTCTGGGCTTCCCCTCTTGTCACCAAAAAGAGGGCTACCGCCCGAAACAAAAAAATGATAATAGATAAATAGAAAACAAACAAAAAACAATATATATATATATATATATATATAAACTCAGGACGTGTCACCACAGGAGGGGCCCTGCCCGGAAAAAGATTGGAAGGCCGCGCCCGTGTCTCCGAGGTATACGGGGTACTCCACCGGCTCCGGGCCCTTCGTGCTGAGTTCTCAGGATGCGGCCAAGGACATGGTGCAGCCGGGGGCCCCGGCGAGCTCTTTCGCGCGAGAGGTCGCGAAAGAGAGCCCGCGCAACGGATGCGTGGTTCGGAGGGGGAAAAGGCGGAGGGGAAAACGGGGGGGAGGTTCGGTCTCAGAGGCTTTTGAAAGGACTGGCACTGGGTCTTGGGGCCACTTGTTGAGCTTGGAATTGTTCGTTATGCCGATTCAAGGCAGTGGGAGTACTCAGGTCCCTAGCCACCATTTGAGGTATTTTGGTATGGTTGAAACAGAGTTGCTGAGCCATGTCCCTTTACAGGGAGCCTCAAGACCTCAAGTTGCGACCCGTTCAATGGACACTAGTTCCCGAAAGCACGGCGAAGGGTTCTTCCGCTGGGTTCACTTGAGTTGTTCTCATGAAAGTCATTGCAAGGTGTCATTGCAAGGAATCATCATCATGAAAGTCATTGCAAGGACCCTTGCGCTTGCAACTTGCACTTGACTCCTTGCACTTGCAACTTGCGCTTGACTCCATGCACTTGCGACTTGTACTTGACTCCTTGCACTTGCAACTTGCACTTGACTCCGTGCACTTGCAACTTGCACTTGAGTCGAAAAAACCCGTTGAATGTGTCAATGTCAGGCATGATCCCAGGTATTTTGGACCTATCAAATTAGCTGCACCGCCGCTTGTAATTTGAATGGCAGGAGTGTGTTGCAGGAGCGGCCGCGCAAGTCAAACATGGGGCCGCGCAAGTAAAGCGCAAGTGAAGCGCAAGTGACGCAGTGACTCATCATCATCATCATCATCATCATCATCATCATCATCATCATCCGCATGGTCGAAAGAATCCGGAAGATTGCTAAGTTTTCGCGCAAGTCGCGCGCAAGTCGCGCGCAAGTCGTAGATGCCTTGGATCAGGAGTGGCCCATTTCTGTACATTTCTGTAGTTTGCATTTTCTTTGTTTCTGCCGATCCCAGCAATGAGTTGCAGCAGCAGCCAGCAGCAGCAGCAGCAGCAGCAGCCAACAGCAGCAGCCGCAGCAGCAGCAGCCAGCAGCAGCCGCAGCAGCCAGCAGCAGCAGCAGCAGCAGCAGCAGCAGCCAGCAGCAGCCAGCAGCCAGCAGCAGCAGCAGCAGCCAGCAGCAGCAGCAGCAGCCAGCAGCAGCAGCAGCAGCAGCCAGCAGCAGCAGCAGCAGCAGCAGCGCAGCAGCAGCAGCAGCAGCAGCCAGCAGCAGCCAGCAGCAGCAGCAGCAGCAGCCAGCAGCAGCAGCAGCCAGCAACAATTTGCAGCGGTGTACACACCTGAGACCTCATACACTTAAGGGGCATGTTTTTGGGGGACCTCACTCTTATGAAGACCGCCGCTTGGATTTGCAATGAAACCATCCTGGGATAAGAGTTTTTAATATGTTTTTTTCCCTGACTCTCATGACTCCTTGCAATGACTCCTTGCAATGACTCCTTGCAATGACTCCTTGCAATGACGTCAAGTGCAATTGACTTGCGAGGAGTTAAAATCTCTTCTTAGGGCGAGGTGCAAAAACTCGAGGTTTTTTGCGATTTTGTTTTGGCTTGCGCGGCCCTTTGCGGGGATCGGCGTGGTCGAGGTGCAAAAACTCGAGGTTTTTTGCGATTTCTGCGGCGCTCGCGCGACCTTCTGCGAGGTGCAAAAACTCGAGGTTTCTTGCGATTTTGTTTGGGCTCGCGCGACCCTCTGCGGGGATCGGCGTGGTCGAGGTGCAAAACCTTGGGGTTTTGAACGATTTCTGCGGTGCTCGCGCGACCCTCTGCGGGGATCGGCGTGGTCGAGGTGCAAAAACTTGGTTTTTTGTTCGAGTCCCCCCTGGTCCGCGGTGCTTCGCAAGCTGCACGGAGCAACTTGCATAAAGCAACCTGCGCAGACCAAGTTGCACAGACCATTTTGCGCAGAGCGCCTTGCCTCTATAGAGCAACTTGCGCAGAGCAACTTACGCAGAGCAACTTGCACAGAGCAACTTGCGCAGAGCAGCTTGCACAGAGCAACTTGCAGGGAGCAACTTGCACGGAGCAATTTGCGCAGAGCAACTTGCAGGGAGCCACTTGCAGGGACCAACTTGCACGGAGCAACTTGCGCGGAGCAACTTGCGCAGAGCAACTTGCGCAGACCAACTTGCACCGACCAGTTTGCGCAGAGCACCTTGCCCAGAGCAACTTGCGCAGAGCAACTTGCGCAGAGCAACTTGCACAGGGCAAGCACAGAAGCTTGCGCAGAGAAATTTGTGCAGAGCAACTTTGACAGAGCAACTTGCGCAAAGCAACTTGCGCGCGACAGAGCAACTTGCGCAGAGCAGCGCTTGAGCACGCAGAGCAAGTCAGAGCACAAGAGCAATTTTCGCAGAGCGCAGAGCAACTTGCGCAGAGCAGCTTGCGCAGAGCAACTTGCACAGAACAACTTGCACAGAGCAACTTGTACAGAGACATTTGCACAGAGTCAGTTGCACAGAGCTTCTTGCACAGAGCAGCTTGCACAAAGCAACTTGCGCAGAGCAACTTGCGCAGAGCAACTTGCACAGAGCAACTTGCACAGAGCAGCGTGCACAGAGCAACTTGCAGGGAGCAACTTGCACGGAGCAACTTGCACGGAGCAACTTGCACGGAGCAACTTGCACAGAGCAACTTGCGCAGGGCAACTTGCGCAGAGCAACTTGCACAGACCAGTTTGCGCAAAGCACCTTGCCCAGAGCAACTTGCGCAGAATGGTCACGGGGCTGTGATGCTTTCGGGCCAACCGTGGTCTAGTAGAGTTTTGTTTTTTTGACTCGAGGAAATCAGGGACCTGTGTGAAAAGCCAGTGCTTGGGGTCCTTGTAGCGGTTCTTGTTATCTTTCCCTGGTGTTAAAGGCAATAGATCACTGAAAATTGGTCGTTGTTGTTTTTGTTCAAGGGAATCAACCCTGTTCTATACAGGGGGCAGGGATGGATGAACCTTGTCAATCCACCGTGTCCTTGTTTTCCAATCTTTTGCCATCCGTTTTTGGTTCTTTTCAACATGGTCTCATGCCAACCGGAAGAAACAAAAGCACGTGTGTCCCAGGAGCCGGATTGATTCCAGCCACTGTTTGTTGGTTTCCGTACAAAGGGAATTTGGACATGGTTGAGAGAGCGGTTGTCAGTACTTGGATCTTCGTTGCCAAGTTGAGTGGTTAGCCCATTGGTGTGTTCAGCCCCTCACAAGTTGTTAACCCCACTCGAATACTTTCCTCTGGAAGCTTCTGGAGCCCACTTCCACGATGGGAGGCTAGTGGTAACTGGACAACTTTCAGGGAAGTCGTAGTTGGTTGTTTGGATTGGTGGGATTTGGAGCCCTGGCCCGAATGTCACCACCAAACCGGGCTCCAGACAAGTTGGAAGGAAGCTGAACCCTGAAATTACCCGCCTAAAAACCAACAAATTGAGATTCACGATTTCCCCTTTTATTCGGGCAGTTTGGCGTCCAAGAAGCTGAAACTTGAGGTGTCCTTTTTAAGGTGAGTTTGTTTAGACATAAGTGGGTTCCATGGGTTTTATACCCCATTTACTAGCGAAGCGAAACTTTTTTTTTCAGTTTAGTCGCCCGGGCTAAGACTCGCTTTTTCCAGTTTTGGGGCCTTGTTTGGCCAACAAATCACATCATTTTGGGGTATTCTCCAAAGCCGAGCCACCGCGTAGGAATTCGAAGCGACGCGAGTCGAACGGGCGAGGTTCCTCCGTGGCTGGCGGGACCTCTTCCCGGAGCACCGCAGCGCCCCGCTGGTCCTCGCCAGCGAGTCCTACGGCGGACGCTTCGTCCCTGCCTGGGCGGAGGCGAGTCGAGAGACGAGTCGGCGGGGCGAGTCGCCAGGGCCATTTGGATCTGACCAAATTCTAGGGTAGCTTCCTTCCCCATTCTTTCCAGGGATCCCAATCTTTTCAGGAAGCCATTAAAGCCCCAAGGGGAAACAGCCATTTTTTAATAGAACAATGGTTTGAAAGAATGGGGAATCAACCGCGGTTTCTTGGGGACCCGAAATACCCTCTCTCTTTTTTGGAGGTTTCTAAGGCGAAATGAAAAAGGGGGACGGATACCACCCACCCCAACTTTTCTGCTTCAGCCAAGTCCAAGATCTCCTTGGTACTGTAACCAAAAAAGCAGTGGTTGGGGTGCTGGCAATTTGGTTCTTTTTTTGCGTACAGGGTCCCAAAAGGAGGTACACTTCCGACCTGAAACAATGGGCCCACTCAGAATGAGGGTTTATGAGTTCATGACACCATTGAAGGTCATGGAGACTCCATGTGTGTGTGTGTGTCTCTGTGTGTCTCTGTGTGTCTGTGTGTCTCTGTGTGTCTCTGTGTGTCTGTCTGTCTGTCTGTGTGTTGTTGGGTGCTTTTGGCAGGCCTAGGGGAACCGAACACACACCTTCAGAGCCATTTTTGGCCGATTTCAGTGCCCCTATCCCCTAACTCAGGTACCTGCACCCTCAAACTACCTGTAGAAAAGGGAAAGCACCCTATGAACTTCCGGGCAAGAATAAGGGAGTTTTGAGGGTCCAGACAAGCCTTAGTTGGTGGTTTGGATTAGTTTGGCTCTGGATTCGCAGCCCTTGTAGGTTGTCCATGGGAAACCACCCCCGGCTTCACCTCCAAAGCACCGATTCGGCTCCAACCCATACATTCGAAGGGGAAGCTGAAGAGTGGCGGAGCTCCTTTGGCTTGTGTGAAGGGGAAACCAACAGGGAGACCAACCTGCTCAGGACACGATTTCGAGAACCCCCCCCCGCCAATCCCGAATCTGAGTCGCATTTGGACGTCTTTTGCTTGGTTAAGGGACAACCTAAGCTTGGCAGCTCAACCAGCCGTGCGTTCCCCTTTGGTCTTTAGTCAGTTTTACGGCTTGGTAGGGTGTTTCCACTTAACGCACTAAGCAGTGAAACTGTTAAGCGGGAATCAGTGGACGGCCCAGTTTTGCTTGCTAGTTCAAGAAAACCCAAAGGGAAACCATCTTTCGCGGCCGATTCTCATGGCGAAAGCAGAAGGAGAATTCAAGCACCGAACCAAGAGGCAAGAAAGGCAACGCTCGCGTATACCCGGACCCTCGAACTACTCTTGCTGGGGATCGCCCCATGCTGGGGACCACATGTTGATGAATAGTTTGAGGGTCCAGGTAGTTTGCTGCAGGCGCTCGGCGAATGTTTGATGTTGCATGTGCATTTTGTGCTTCGTGAGGCAATCAAGGGGATGGCTGCTTATCAGATGCGCCGCACGCCGCACCAGTTGTGAAGTACTCAGTTCCGCTTCCTTTCTCCAAGCTGAAGTTGGGAATGCAGAAACCGTGGGTTTGCTGAATGGTTCATTGACAGGTGTCCTTTTAGGTTGGTTAAACATAGATGGCGCTGGTTTAGATGTGTTCCCTACCTGGGACACCCCGTGTATTTCCAGTCGCTATTTTCCTGCTTCCTGTCTAACCCCCTAAGGTTAACTCCACTTCGTGGGGCTTCTTTTCATGGGCGCTAGGAGGCCCTGGCGGTTTTCTTTTGCGACCTGGGATCCCAATGGGGTTTGCCGGTTTGCCTGCTCAGAGGAAGGAAGGGTCTTCACGAAAAGGATGCTGCTGTCCGCAAACGTTCGGGTGCCTGCACTGAGGAGTCAGGAAGATCAGAGCATCATGTGCACTGCCATTATTTGGCCAATGCTTAGTTCGGAGCTTTGGCCACTGGCCCCATTCTGATTTGGGTGTTCCTGGACCCTCGAACCCATACAATCTGGTGTATTGTCTCCCCCCCAAATGGAATGATTTCGG
>CAUJNA010001335.1:1042922-1135422 GCA_963377175.1 Effrenium voratum | reverse complement strand
TGTCCTTTCTAGGCTAGCTTGATGGGTTCCACTGGTTTAGATTGGGTGTTTGCCCCAGGGAAACCCATCTGTTTGTGAATAAGCTCACCTATGTTGGGACTCCCGGTAGAGGAGTGGATCCGTGACCACGCGCACTTTGACCATCAAGTGAGACACAATCAAAACCCGGGGAGATGAAGGCTAGTAAGGGACAATCCCAGCCATAGACAGGTGCGGCCGCCTTTTGATTTCGTTTCATTGTTTGTTTCGACCATGTTAATACCAGGTTTTGATTATGACTCAAGTGTTGGAAGGAGATACTTCGACCTGTTCTCTTCATGAAAGTGGCTGTGTGTCCAAATCAATTGGCTCCCCCAGCCAAGAAAGATCCTTGATTGGCGGGTGAGTCGTGTGGAATCCGCAAAATATGGCTGTGGCTCAAAAAAACGGTACCAAGATGGATTGCTCTCCAATCGTTTAATTTTGAGCCACACCCATATGATCCTTGTGATGCCTGTTGCACATGGTTCGTTGCTCGCGCAAGCACCACATGCAGTCAAGCTAACGAAACCGGAAGGACTGCATGAGTTGTCCAGCGTGTTTTTGTTCAACGAACTTGACGAGCTCCTTCGGTATTCATAGCGAAGCCGCAGATCGTTTTTTCGGGACATATGCATGTTGGCCCATCTGCATACCACGTGTACCAGCTTTTTCAAAGCCCAGTGCTTACAGCTACCATAGTAGGTACCCAGGGAAACTATGTTGGCAAAGCCAGAAGCAAAAAAAGCAGGCTACCTATAGCGGTACGGAAAATGCTGGAAAACATCGCAAGTGTAAGGCAGCAAGGTACTGCAACCCTCTAATTTACCATACTATTTTCATCATCGTCTTGTGGTTGCGTATGGTCGTTTTAGTTGCAATACTTGGAGCACCACCGTGCTACGTAGCACTGAGGACCTTGGGGAAGCTCTTGGATCTGCAGATCCCCGTGATGTTCTCCTACGGCATGCGCGACGCCACCTGCGACTTCCAAGGCGTCAAGTCGGGAAGTCGGAAAGCGAACTTCGCCTTGAGTCGCAAGAGAGGAACCGGACCCCGAAAATGGAGGTGAATTCCTTTGTTGGTTTCAGAGAAAAGCCAGAAAAGCGTTCCTTGGAGCCCCAAACTACCCTCGGAAAAGGGAAATCGCCCCATGATTGTGGGTGGCAATCGCCCCCATTTTAGTCAGGCAGCTGGAGGCTCTGGGTTTCGCTTTGCGACGTCCGTGGTTGCGGTTTGTTTAGGGCTCCATCCCTTACTTTCGGTCAAGTACGATTTGAACGTAAGTTGTCTAACCCACTGATACGTCCCCCGTGAAAGTGGGTTTAGCCTTGTTAGTAGAGGGTGAAGAACTCCAATTGGCTATCCGATAATCCACTTACTAGGTTGGCAACGAACATCCAAGTGGATCAATGCTGATCTTGGCCCTCAATCTTCTTCAAGCGTGGCGAAGCCAGGCGATATTGTGTTGACAAGGCAATGCGGACATGGAGAATGGTTTCTGGGGTGATATGGAAAGGCCACCCAAAAGGACATTCCTTTAAGCATGGCTGTTGGGGTTCCACATGTTGATCTGCAGAGTAACAATCCCCCTTTCGCTACCGGCAAATGACTCGGGGGCCACGGGCGACCCGACAAGAATCGAGGCAACTTGCCGAAAGAAGTGAGAGAAGGACAGTTGCAAAAATGCCCGGTTACCAAATTTGGGTCCTACCAGGAGCCTCAAAGACCCGATGAAAATGTCATACAAACGAAAATGTCATACCCGATTTCAATCATTTTCGCATAATTCCTTCAACTCATGATCCATTCACAAAAGCATCATCTCAACCTCAGAATCTCCCATTGCCCATTCCCCTTTTGCGCTCACAACGAAATCAGCTTCGCATTCGCCACTCGTCATTCTCCAATCTAAAAGCAGGAGGCTGGGGACCTAAATAGTCAAAAGTACCACACAGTTTTATGACACTTGTCAAGCAGCAATGCCATGATGAGGGCGTGCGCAAGCTCAAGCAAAGACCGTTTTTTGCCCACGACTTCATTGTTTTCCATCAACATTCTCGAATTAGCGCATCCGGGATTGAACCCGAAAAAGCCGTAGAAATTCCACAGTTTGCCACGCTTTACTACAGATTTTGCACGGTTTAGCTACGGGATAGAAAACACAATGTTTCCAAAAACACCATGTTTTTGGTTGGGCTGCGCTGTTCTATGGGTTTCTACGGGTTTCTGCGGGTTTGCCGCCAGGATCCCGCCCCCGAAAATCATTAAAACAAAACATGTCAACAAGTGTCACCTGGTCTTGTTTTTGCACCAAAACAAGCTTCGGGATTCCAGCATCCCCTTCAATCTGGTTTCGGTATGACCTGGCGCCAGTCTTCAGGCGCTTGTTGCGGTGAAGGTAAAATAAGACTGAAGCCAGCTGCGCACCCTGCTGTCAGGCTCATCAATGTGGGCCCCTTAGAATTTGAAGCATATTCCGATAGAGCCCTGCCCCTCTGTTGAAAGCTTACTGGGTAATGCCTGTGTGAATTCCACTCCCGACCCTTGCCTTTGACCCTTTGCTCCAAATCAGCGTTTGGCCTCAGAAGCCCATGTTTGAGAGTTTTGTCAAACACACAATGTGTTTTCCTCTGAAAAAACACAAATCAAGAAAAGGGTGCGACATTTCTACAGGTTCTTGAAGCCCTAGGTAGGGTTTAGTCCCCATGTATTCAATGGTTGACCCAATTTGGATGACGACAATCCCTAGGTAAACCATGAAGTGGAGAAGGTTCTGACATGTCCTATGGCTAGTTGGTAACGGATGTTTGGGCTTTTAACTTTTTGGATGCTTGGTGTGTTGTGTGTCCGGGCTTTGACTAGGTTGGATCTTTCTTTGAACCCACAAAAAGGTGAATAACTTTTTGCAGAGGGGTCAGCAGCAACCAAGTTCCGCTTTTGACCTCCCTTTTTGGGAAATGCGCTCATCGATCTCCTTTGCAGGTGGCTTTGCTGCAGCCTCAGCTTTGCGCTGGAGTCGATATCAGGCGGTCCGCTTTGCCGAAATCAGATCGAACCATCGCAGTGATCATGTCATGAGTGTTTGGGATCTGTTTGGGAGACTTGGAGGTTCACTGAACATGATCAGCATGCAAACATATATTGTTTTTCGGTTGCGGGCGAAAGATGCGGTCTTTCTGTCTCAAAAATGGTGGACCCCACCAAGTGGGGCTCCGTTGAAACTCCAAAAAGGGTAGCCTCAAGCAGGCATACCCACATGCCGCTTACACCCTACGACCAACTTCGCGAGGTGTGCTGTTTGTGTCCTTAGTGACACAAAGAACAACACCTCAGGCACGCCATGTTGTTTTGCAATGTGTTGAACTCCGGGCTGTTCAAAGAGATGGTGAGCGGAACAGTCATTTAGTGGCATTTGGTCCAAGGTGACCACCGAAAGTCACAGGGCAGCCGCTTGTAGCTGTTGACCCAAAGCAGAACCTTCAAGGAAAACAGATGGCCCCATGGTCCAAGTGTGTTGTGTTCCTGGACCCACAGGATACCCTTTATGTAAAGGGGAACCCCGGGATTTTGGGCAACAACCCATGTTTATGGGTAGTTTGAGGGTTCAGGTTTGTTTACAGTGTGTTGTACATGTGTGGACACGACCCGGTCTGGTAAACAAAAGTTAATGCTTCCCGGATTTCGACTGGGTGCATGGCGCAACGACATGGGTTTCCACCTTGAAGCCACGGGGAGCCATGGGTTTCCCCAAAGAGAGATACAAGTGATCTGCGCTTCAACACCCGGTCAAGGCCATTTCATCTAGCACTTCCAGTTCTGTGTGTGTGTGTTGCTTTGAGGGTCATTTTTGTCAGGTAGGTTTCAAGGGAAGCCAAAGCGAAACCGCCATTTGTTGGGTTTCACTATTTTGACACACACACACACATGTATATATATATATATATATATATATATATCTCCTGCGTGCGCTGGAAGTTCAGACAATGGCATCTTCCCACGCAGAAAGTTTCGCAATGGCTGCACTTGCTCTCATTACCCTCTTTTGTTGGGGTGCAAGCAGAGAATCAGCCAATATTGCGATTCATGCTCATGCAGAATGCAGGAATATTGGAATACCCGTGAAATGGGTGTGTCATTCTTGCGTGTACCCCTTGTTGGTTGCTTTAAAGTAAAACCCAAAGGACAACCACCCTTTTTGTTGAGGGGGGGGTCCCCTAGAAAAAGACACATGGCTGCACAGTATTCCCCGTGTGAATGCGTGCATAATGTCCACAGGAAGGCCTGGGTATGGGTGGCTTACCCCACCATGTTTCGGTCAGACTTCCAACTCGCCCAACCTGCCTTTTGTCCCATGTCCGAAACCCCCAGGGTGCCGTCCACAACTCAATTGTGGGCGGGCAGCGGGTGTCTTGGTACCTTCGGCTGTGCGCGAGGGTCCAAAAACGCGGATATTTGGCACACAACAAGGCTAGGCAACCCGGCCGCAACAAGGCGTTTCTCGTGATTTCCCGAGCTAAAAGCTGTGCGGTTGATATAGCCCAAGAATCTCTGGTTCAAACGGACATTCGGCTCCTTTCGGGGGTTCCGGGGAATACCACCTGGACTTGATGTTTTTCCTCCGATGCATGTGCGTCTCGTTTTTGGAGGGAACCTCTTTTGGTTTGGTTTTGAAGGAAAACCAAAAGACCAAAAGGCAAATTGCAACAGATGAAAAGGACATTTTGGGGGGTTCCGATTCCTTTCAGCAAGACCAGATCGCTCGCTCCCATCCTTCAGGAGTGGCGGTACACCCCGATGAAAGCCTTCCACGTGGGCGATGACAAGGTTGGCCAAGAGAAGACCGGCGGAGGCCTCACCTGGATCCAGCGCCTCAGCCGCATCGCCTTTTGGTCTGCGCAGATCGAAGACACTCCCCCAAAACGACCTGCCCAGTGCTTCCAGGCGGTGCGCCGCGGTTTTGTTTGGGTAACCGGGTATGGCTACCTCTAGGTTTTTACCATGGATGGTTTGCCCCCCTATGGCAGCAGGAAATACTGGGCTGGTGACACCAAAAGCTTGTGGAACGTGCAAACAAATCGGCCCTCCAACAACTGCTTTTCGCCGTGACCAAAATCCCAAGTACTCCCCAACAAGCAGTGGTTGGGGGGGGGGGGGGGCGCTGGTTTGGTGTTTTTCCATTTGTACCTGCAAAAATGCTCAGGGCTGGCAGCAATTCAGCTGGTTGGCACATTTGCATGTGGCGGGCGATTCCACCGATTCGCGTGTGTAATTTGACCTCACCACGTGCTTGAGATTGGGTGTTTGTTGCCAAGTTAGCAAGTTGTTGGTAACCTATATATGTTATAACCCATTTATTTGTCCCCATAAGTCGGGTGTGCCTTGTTATTAGGGCGCTGTAGTCAAATTTGGCTGGCCAAACATCCAAATAGGTCCTGTACTTCGGGGTTGTTGGAGAAAAATGGAAGCGACCTTGAGGTCAATAGAGGGTAGCCCCCGCTTGCCGTTTTTCCAAGCTGGTTTGCAGAAGGGCGTGTCTTTTGTCAAAGCCTATTTTGCTTGGTTTCAAGCAGAACCCAAAGGAAACGTCCAAAAATGAGGCAAACTCCAGGGAGGAAACCTTGCCATTTGGCCCTGGCGTGATTTAGCAGGCAGAAAAAAGCTGTGACCACCGAGTCAGGGGCTCACTTGAACAACGGAGGCGCTTGTGAAATGGGGTCGATGGGCAGGCTGAGCCAAATTGCAGATGCCCGAAGAGCGCTTTCGCCCGAAGGCATCTTGAAAACAGGTGGCGGGCCCCGCCCGGGTCATAAATCTTGCTTTGGTCGGGATCCGGCATCTCGACTGGCAGGTTCAACAATTCAGGCGTTTCCTCGCCATCGCAAGCAATCAACCGTGGGGCTTCTTTCGGTTTATGCGCTTGAGAACAGATTCACAATGCTGCCCTGAACCGCTAAACCCGGCCATGGTGATGACGACTTGTTCGAGCCTAGCTGCCAACCCTGATATGAACTCTGAGCATTTACGTGGCTCCCAAGTCCCAAGGGTTTCTCCAAAAGAAACTCGCAGCGGTCCGAGTACGCCTATTAATGGGTTGGACGGCCTGACGATGGAATTCGATCGTGGTTTTGACACGGACTATGTGGGACAGTCAATGGTGTAAATTAAATCGTGGGCCGCTCCAAATGGGTGGTTTCACGACGCCGGCGCCGGTTCCCACTTGGAATCCTCTGCAACAGGGTCCCTTGTTTCGCCAGCTACGGCTTGGAGTGTTGAAACTGAGACGGTCAACTGAGAAGTCGCAAAGCAAACTCTGCAAGAGAAATGATGCTAGTTTGAGCGGACAGCGCTTCGTCATCAGGATCGAAGACGCGGGTCACATGGTGCCAGCTGACAATCCCCGTGCTGCCTTTGTAGCCTTGAGCAGGTTGCTCGAAGACGCTTGTTGTGAATGGACGTACATTTTGCTGGGCCTGTGATTCTTGTTGCTGGCGTTTCTTTAAGCTGGTACCTGACACAAACCCGGCTTCGAGAGGAAAGTGCTCTTAGTGCCCTTGCACAGGTGCCTTTTGTTTTCTGGGACAAATGAGTCTGTCATATTCCAGGGCTTCCCTTTTTTGGAAGGGAAATCCGGTGACCCCTGTATTCCTGAACAACATGATGGGGCTGGAAGCTGAAAGTGCCTTCTGTTTGCGAGAAGGGCAGCTGTCAAGGCGAGAAAGCACTCATCAATGGGCAGCCATTGTGGGCATCAACTTCAAACTTCGTGGAGCGTGCAAAGTGCACCTAATTTCCATAAACCCCGGCTTTCAAGTTTTAGCGGCTCGTTCCTTCGAAAAACGATCGGTGGACATTATTCTCCCATGTAAAGGATGTCCCCCGAGGGACCTGATTCTGATTAGCACTTGCACTGTAATGAGACCAAGTCAAAAGCGTCACTCCACAAGGCCACATAGCAAGACCAGCAAATTCACCCCAACATGTGTCACCTATGTAATTTGCATCCGGTGCTACTTGCGCGCCAAAGTACTTGATTGGTAGTTTGGCAAGGACATTAAAATGTCTATTTGTGGGGAAATCAGCGCCGAGCTTTCGGGTCCCACATGGTGCTCAAGAATGGGGAACCGCTTTTTGGTCCGGGTACATTGGGTTCAAACGGCTGCCATTTGTTACATATGTCTACCTGAACCCCCAAACCACAGAACCCGTATTGATAGGTTATTGCTCATGCTTTTAGGGCAACAATCAATGCCCCATTTTTGTGGGTAGTTTGAGAGCTCTCTGATTCTTTGCCCGGCTGACTTGCAGCAAAGCCAGCTTTACATGTGGGGGAAACACGAACCTGCAGGCATTAATTTAGACAAGAAATACGTGGGCGGACATCATTTTGGTGGTGATTCATGTCCACCCACTTCTGATGTTCTGCCTGTCTCATAACCATGCTCATATTCATCACTCAATGTGGGTGCTCGTGTCCCAGAGCCTCTTGAATGAGCAGGTCATGTGTGTTTGGCATTTTGTTGCTGTCCTTGGTGTCCAGAAGTTGCTTAGGGTTCGCTGCTGAGGAAATCTCCCACACGAAGCCTCTGCAGAGATACTCAGAGACACCGCCCTTGCTGGACAGGCCGAAGCCGGCCTTTCGCGCCTGTTTGTGCATGCGTGTGCTTGCGTGTGCTTGTGCGTTCAATACTTGTGTCCTTGTGTCTTCATCCTCACCCCCTTAAAATTGGAATCCTTGTGTCATCATCCCCATCCCCATCAAAAATGGGAGACCGGAGTGGTCCCAGACCCGGAGACCCTCCACCCAGAAGGTAGGGATGTGGCACTTTTTCGGGTTCCGAAGAGGGTGTTTGGTTTAGCCCGAGGCGGCCTGGCACAAATCAAAGACGCGGCATCGGGATGCTGCATGTCGAGCCAAAACGGATTGAAGACCTTTTGGGCACCTGAACCGATTCTCAAACTACCCGACTACTGGGTGATTGCAACCCAAAATGATGGTTGGGGATTTCCCTTTGCATGTGCATTTGGGGGTTTCAGTTTTCAGGTGCCCGTTTTTTGTGGTTGGTGTTCGATTTGCCATATTCGTAAGCTGTAACAGCAAGCGTTTGGTTAAAGCCCACTTCTAAGTCCCCATTCAGTGGGATGAACCCTGTTTTTAGGCGCTTAGTTATACCCCCCTTTTTTGAGGGTGAGGGTTGTGAGTTGTGGGGTCAAAGGATTATCCCACTTCCGTGATACAAGGGAATCTCCCCAATTCTGTGTATGGAGGGTTAGTCTTTGGGAAGCCCTTTCTGTATCAAGTTCTGTGGTTAATTCCCGCAGCCCTGAAGGCAGTGAGTTGTACCGGCCAAAATGTTGGGCGATGTCCCTTTTGCAAGAGCAGTAAGAGCAGTTTGGGGCCCTTTTTGGTAGTGAAAAAAAGGGACGCCAACTGGAGAACTGCTTTCAAGGGACACCTGGAAAACTGCCATTTTTGGCGGTAGCCTCCTGTCCACGGGGAACCTGACTGAGGGGGTCCTAGAAGACCATGTTCCTTTAAGATGGCCCCTATGGTGGGTTCCATGTTGGTGGACAGGAGGGCAACTTGGGGGGCAGCTGCCGTTTTTGGGACACCAACTGGACAACACCAACTGAAGTGCCCACAATTTTTGGGTAGTACATCGAGGGCAGTTCACTTCGCCAGCCACGTCTTCAACTCCTTCGCCGCGCCGGTTTTCGCGCTTCTGGTGCTGGCCCTGGCTGTGGCTCTGGCGGCGGTCGCCCGCAGGCGCGATGAGTGGATGAGCGGCCGTTAAAGGGCGCAGCCACGTACTCAGTGACGCACACACACACACACACACACCCACACACCCACCCACCCACCCACCCACGCACCCACCCACCCACGCACGCACGCACGCACGCACGCACCCACCCACGCACGCACGCACGCACGCACGCACGCACGCACGCACCCACGCACCCACGCACCCACGCACACGCACACGCACCCACCCACCCACCCACCCACCCACCCACCCACCCACCCACCCACCCACCCACCCACCCACCCACCCACCCACCCACCCACCCACCCACCCACCCACCCACCCACCCACCCACCCACCCACCCACCCACCCACCCACCCACCCACCCACCCACCCCACCCACCCACCCACCCACCCACCCACCCACCCACCCACCCACCCACCCACCCACCCACCCACCCACCCACCAACCCACCAACCCACCAACCCACCAACCCACCAACCCACCAACCCACCAACCCACCAACCCACCAACCCACCAACCCACCAACCCACCAACCCACCAACCCACCAACCCACCAACCCACCAACCCACCCCCACCAACCCACCCACACACACACACACACACACACCCACACACACACACACACACACCCACCCACACACACACACACACGCGCGCACGAGCGTGCACGCGCACGCGCACACGCACGCACACGCACACGCACACACACGCACAGGTGCACAGCATGTAGAAATATATTATATATATATATATATATGTTTATACATACGTCTAGGTAGATGTGTATATAATACATGAATGTGGTGTTTGGGTGTTTCTCAGAATTGAGGTCCCCAAGTTTGAACCTTGTTCCTTTTTATTTCATTTTGCAAACCAACATGTGGCCCACCATGTTGAGAAGCACTCATACATATATATATATATATACACATATGTTACAACATGAGCGTTTTTAACAAGAGAACCAAGAGAAGAGCCACAATCTATGTTGGAAAAACGACACACCCGTATGAATTATTTGTTGTTTAGTGGATTCCTCACTGTGCAACTGGAAGTTTGTCTGAAAGTCAACAGCCACCAAAAGGTTCCAGGTGATTCTTTCACAAGCTGATTCTTATCCATACATGAAGCCCGTGCTGGTTTACTTCGGGAGGCGACTTTTTCTCCAGAATTTTACCCCATGCGTCAACTGAGGGGTTTATGGACTGTCAACAGATTCCACAGCTGCCCAGAGTCCATGACATTTTAGAAATCGGTGACCCACAAGTAGGGGTCATGACGCATGCAGACTCCGGCGTGTTTTACTTCTGAAGCCGAGGCAAAGACGTGAGGAGCGGATTGTTCGGGTTCGGGCGGGCTCGGAGGGGTTGGGAGTTGCACTTGTGCTTACAGCTTGTTGGTGAAGCATAGAGCCTCCCACCCCAGCCGTCGCCTTTTGGTGGAGAAGAAGCCTTCATGTTGACGTCGTGTAAGACCAGCAAGTGCTCTGTAAAGCGTTCTTTTTCTCTGAGGTCGAATTGAAGACAGGAAGAACAAGTAGAGGACGCAACAGCAAAAAAATGTCGAAGACACACTGAATTCGAAACTGAGCGGCTTTTGTTGTCAAGAGTTATTTCTTTAGATTCGGGTGGGTTGCCAAACAAGCTGTCTTATTATTTTTTTACCGCCAAGCAGCCCCCCGACCACTGCCTTTTCACATGTCCAACATTTCCCTTGGTAATTACTGTCCAAAACGCAGTGGTTGGGACCCGGTCGCTGGTATGCTGCAGAGACAGAGACCAAAGCCCGAACTTCACGGACCCTGCGTGCCACAAGCACACAGCACGCGCATGCACAGACAAGTTGGTTTGACGAGCTGGGCCGCTGTTTCCCTGAGTTTGTGAACTTTAGGCTTTTTGGGGCTGGACCATTTGACTGTTTTGGCCAATCCACTTAGGAATTCAGACCAGGATGTGGACAACAAGAAATGGGCACTTGTAGCAGAAGCACAAACTGGGGATGAAGATCAATCAGACTCCGAAAGCCGTGATGATTTGCCATACTTGGGAAGCATCGTGTGTTGATTGTATAGCCCACAAGCATTCTCTCAATGGGACCACATCCTGGACCAGTTGGGATGGATGCAGCCCTAGGAATGAGCCAATCCACCTATCAACTTGCAGGATTCGTCCATGCACAGTACTCTTGGACCTCCGGTGGCTCGGCTTTTGCCAAACCAAGGGCCTGGAAGGATCTTCCTAAAGGGACCCTCTCGTTGGTTCCATGTTGAACAGGAGGGTAATGTCGATAGATATCTCCAAATCCTAAGTCGATCCATCCCTTGGATCATGAGTGTTTCCCCCAAAAGCGTTCACCCCCCCTATGAGTCGACTAGGTGCCGATACAACTCGTTTGCCGCCAGTTGAGGAGACGCTCACTCTTCTGCTCGAATGAGTTCTCGGATGTGGATCCGCATCGTCAACCCGACCTGGAGGTGCAACGGCTGAAAGTGACCACCAGCTACCAGGAAGTTCCTTCAGTTGTGACTAGGAACTGAGTACTTGTTTTCGACCCAAGCTGCCAAGTACTCGTTCACTCACTTCCACCAAAACAACCAACTTCTTTGTGGGTTCCCATTTTGAGTGGCCCCTTTTCAGAAGGTGCTTACTTCTTCTTCTTTTTTCTGAGTCCTAACTGGGCAACGGAGCTCATCACTGCCCTCCCGCCTGTCAGATTCGTCGGTTGCTCGCGATTCGACAGGCAGCGAGCTGATACGAGCAGACAACGTGGAAGTACTGTTTGTGGAAGACTCAGCTGTTTCCAAGCGGGGTTGGACACTAAAACGGACCAACAAAAAGACACTCCATTGTATGGAATATGTACATGTTTTCCCACATTTAGGTCAAGCGTTGACAGATGTGTAGCCCAGAGGCTCGTGGGCCCTCCTAGGGAGGGTCCGGGGCCCTCCTAGGGAGGGACCGGCCTGTTTGTCGGATACGGGGCCCTCGTGGGCCCCCAGTGCAATCCGGACGGGATGGATGGAACCAAAATAGCCTCGAATCACACCTCCCCTAGCATTACTATCCGACGGTGATCCGACGGTTATCCGACGCCGGGCCCTCGTAGACACTCAGTTTTGGGGGCCCCGGCCCAATTATCCGACGGTTATCCGACGGCTATCCGACGGCCATCCGACGGTTATCCGACGGCTATCCGACGGCCATCCGACGGTTATCCGACGGTTCTCCGATGGTAATCCGAAGCTTGTTTGCAGCCCAAAGGCCCCCAACAAAAAACCAGCCCGAAACCTCCTACGACCGCGAGGGCCCGCGAGGGCCCAAGGGCCCGAAACATGAGTTGGGAGCGTCTGGGAGTAGAGATTCTATTTTGTTTGCTGTGTGTGGCTGCCATGCTTTTTGTGCAGTTGGATTTTTTCTAGGCCTGTCACTGGCCTGCTTGGTCGGGCTGCTGATTCTCTTGAAGTGGGATGTTTGTGGTAGGGCTGTGTGGATGTCGCTTTCTTGGCGCAGTTGCTTTTCTTCAGGGCCTGTCGCTGGCCTGCTTGGTCCGGCTGCTGCTTTTCGTGAAGCAATATTTTTCCGAAGGGCTTCTAGTTTGCTTGTTCTGTGTGGCTGCCGTTTTTGTTGGTTGTTGTGCAGTTGGTTCTTTTCAAGGCCTGTCACTGGCTTGCTTGGTCGGCCTGCTGCTTTTCGTGATTTTTTTCAGTATAGAGATTGTTGTTTTTTGCTTGCTGTCTGTGGCTGCCGTGTTTTGGTGAAGTTGGATTTGTTTCAGGGCCTGGCACTGGCCTGCTCGGTCGGGCTGGTGATTTTAGCAGCAAAGTGGGATTTGTTGTAGGGCTTCGAATTTGCTTGTTGTGCTTGAGTGCCACTTTTTTGGTGCAGTTGGATTTTGTTCAGGGCCTGTCACTGGCCTGCTTGGTCGGCCTGCTGCTTTTTGTGAAGTGGGATTTTTCCCGAGAGCTTCTAGTTTGCTTGTTGCGTGTGGCTGCCGCGTTCTTTTTTGTGTAGTTGTTGTTTTTATAGGGGCCTGTCACTGGCTTGCTTGGTCGGGCTGCTGCTTTTCATCGCTTTTCGTGAAGTTGGATTTGTTTAGTAAAGCTTCTAATTTGCTTGTTGTGTGTAGCTGCCATGTTTTTTGTGCAGTTGGATTTTTGCTCAGGGCCTGAGGGCCTGTCACTGGCCTGCTTGCTTGGGCTGCTGCTTTTCGTGAAGTTGGATTTATTTAGTAGAGCTTCCAATTTGCTTGTTGTGCGTGGCTGCCATGTTTTTTGTGCATGCTGTCACTGGCCTGCTTAGTCAGGCTGCTAATTTTCGTGAAGTGGGATTTTTGCAGTAGGGCTTCTAATTTGCTTTTTGTGTGTGGATGCCGCTTTTTTGGTGCAGTTGTTTTTGTTTCAGGGCCTGTCGCTGGCCTGCTTGGTCGGGCTGCTGCTTTTCGCGGTCTTGTTTTTTTTTGTAAAGCTGCTGCTTTGTTTGTTGTGTGTGGCTGCCATTTTTTGTTGTTGCGCAGTTGGATTTCGTTCAGGGCCTGTCACTGGCCTGCCTGGTCTGCTGTTTTTCGTAAAGTTTGATTTTTTTTGATTTTTTAAGTAAGAGTTGCTACAGTAATTGCTTGTTGTCCGCGGCTGCCGTGTTTTGTTCAGGGTCTGTCGCTGGCCTGCTTGGTTGGGCTGCTGCTTTTCGCAAAGTGCTTTTTTTCTGGTTTCTAATTTGGTTGTTGTCTTTGCCTGCCTGTTTTCTGCAGATGTTGTTGGCAATCTTGCTTGCGAAGAGCTGTTGCCTCACGCAGGGCGGTGGGCGGTGGGCGGTGGGCAGGACATGCGGGTCATCAGGCGGGCCATGCAGGCCACAGCCGGACCAAGCAGGCCAGCGACAGGCCCTGAAGAAAAGCAACTGCGCCAAGAAAGCGACATCCACACAGCCCTACTACAAACATCCCACTTCAAGAGAATCAGCAGCCCGACCAAGCAGGCCAGTGACAGGCCTAGAAAAAATCCAACTGCACAAAAAGCATGGCAGCCACACACAGCAAACAAAATAGAAACTCTACTCCCAGACGCTCCCAACTCATGTTTCGGGCCCTTGGGCCCTCGCGGGCCCTCGCGGTCGTAGGAGGTTTCGGGCTGGTTTTTTGTTGGGGGCCTTTGGGCTGCAAACAAGCTTCGGATTACCATCGGAGAACCGTCGGATAACCGTCGGATGGCCGTCGGATAGCCGTCGGATAACCGTCGGATGGCCGTCGGATAGCCGTCGGATAACCGTCGGATGGCCGTCGGATAGCCGTCGGATAACCGTCGGATGGCCGTCGGATAGCCGTCGGATAACCGTCGGATGGCCGTCGGATAGCCGTCGGATACCGTCGGATAATTGGGCCGGGGCCCCCAAAACTGAGGGTCTACGAGGGCCCGGCGTCGGATACCGTCGGATAACCGTCGGATAACCGTCGGATAACCGTCGGATAGCCGTCGGATAGCCGTCGGATAGCCGTCGGATAACCGTCGGATAGGGGAGATGTGATTCGAGGCCATTTTGGTCGATCAGCGATCCATTGATCCCGTCCGGATTGCACTAGGGGCCCACAAGGCCCCGTATCCGACAAACAGGCGGGTCCTTTCAGGAGGGAGGGCCCCGGACCCTCCCTAGGAAACCCCACTTCATGCAAAGCAGGAGCCCAACCAAGCAGGCCAGTGACAGGCCCTCCAACTGCGCAAAAAAAACGGCATTTGAACTCCCCGTGTAAAGAAACATCACTTTTGGGACCCGGGATTTTGAATTTTTGAATTGTTTGAACTGTCCAAGTACAGAAACATCACGTTGGGGACCCGGGGTTTTGAACTTTTTGAACTCCCCAAGTAAAGAAACATCACTTTCGGGACCCGGGATTTTGAGCTCCCCAAGTAAAGAAACACCCGGCGGAACATCACTTTCGGGACCCTGGATTTTGAACTCCCCAAGTAAAGAAACACCCGGCGGAACATCACTTTCGGGACCCGGGATTTTGAACTTTTTGAACTCCCCAAGTAAAGACACATCACATCACTTTAGGGGACCCGGGATTTTCAGCGTTTTGAACTTTGTTGGTCTCCCCAAATCAGGAACTAGGATTTCACAACCCGGGTTTTTGACCTTTTTTGTCGGTCTTTCAATCTCCCCAGCCCAGGAACTCAGATTCGAGGGGCCCTGGATGTTGACCTAGTTGGTTTCTTCCAAAATTCGCAAGTAAAGAAGCATGAATTGAGCGACCCAACTTGCGTAACTTTCCACCAACCCACACTAAATGAAACAAGCGGCCCCTCCAAACAACCAACCAAAACTAAATGAAACAAGCGGCCCCTCCAAACAACCAACCCAAACTCAATGAAACAAGCGGCCCCTCCAAACCACCAACCCAAACTACAGTAAATGGAAAAGCGGCCCCCTCCAAACCACCAACACAAATTAAATGCAACTAGAACCATCAACCCAAACTAGTTGGAAAAAATACCCAACCCAACCAAGCCAGCAACCCAAACTAATGGAAAAACGGCCCCCTCCAAACTACCAACCCAAACCAAATAGAAAAAACGGCCCCTCCACGCAACCAAACGAAACTAAATGAAACAAGCGGCCCCTCCAAACCAGCAACCCAAACTAAATTAAAAAAGCGGCCCCTCCAAACTACCAACCCAAACTAAATGAAACAAACGGCTCCTCCAAACTCCAAACCAGCAACCCAAACTAAATGGACAAAACAGCCCCCTCCAAACTACCCACCCAAACATAATGTCAAAACCGGCCTCTCCAAACCAGCAAATGGAAAAGCGGACCCCTCCGACCAAACCACCAACGAAAATTAAGTGAAACTAGAACCACCAAGCAAAAGTAAATAGAACAAGCGGCCCCTCCAAACAACCCAAAAACTAAATGAAACAAGCGGCCCCTCCAAACCAGCAACCCAAACCAAATGAAAACAGCGGCCCCCTCCAAACTACCAACCCAAACTAAATGAAACAATTGCCCCCTCCAAACCAGCAACCCAAACGAATGCAAAACCGGCCCTCCAAACCACCAACCCAAACTAGATGGAAAAGCGGGTTAAATGAAACTATAGAACCATCAGCCCAAACTAAATGGAAAACGCGGCCCCTCCAAACCTCTTCTTTGCAAAGCCAGGCCTTCCCCGTTATTTTTATTATGCTTGTGGGTTCTCAGACGCGCATTTTATTGTACCAGGTCCACATTGTGTTGCGCCAGGATGATGCCATTGTTCGGGTTATGACTATACATGGCTATGGTTTTTAAGGGGCATGCAAAGCCCGACGCGGCGCGAACCTTGGTACGGAGGTATGTAACGGGGGCTCTTGTAACTCTGTAGCGAGAGAACAGTGCTTGACACTTCCACAATTCCAGCTCGAAAGTTGCATTTGTTGATTCACCCGGCTGCAACGTTTCTTTTGCTGAAGGGCAAGCTCTTTGCAAGTTATTTACATCAATTCTGCTGTTTTAACTGCGTGTTGTCAATTTGTTGTCTTATCTATTTGTTTGATCTTTTATTATTTGTTATTTTTTATCTGTCTTTATCTCTTCCCAGTAAAAGAAACAGTAGATAATTACTAAGTTCAGATTAAGTGTCCGGTATCTAGACTATCTATTTGCTTTCTCTAATCTGGGCTATGTTGCCACGAGCCTTAGCCCCCCCCCCCCAAACCAGCCCGAGGGCCCGCGAGGGCCCGCGAGGGCCCGAGGGCCCGAAACATGAGTTGGGAGCGTCTGGGAGAAGTTATTTTCCATGCGTTGTGTACGGTCTGGTTGATACGGCGATATTAGGTCCACTTGGGTCCAAAACCAGGAGAGACAGCTTGCACACATGTCCACCCATGGACTGGTTGGCTCAGATGTGACAAGCACATGCCTCGCGAGATGCGAAAGGCAAATGGTGCGTCACGTGCCCCACATGTGGGTGAAGACAGGAAATTTCCTGGACCCTTAAACATTCAATCAAAGGGAAATCCCCCAATATTTTGGGGCGACAACCTATTATTATCAGATTGAGGGTTCAGGTAGCTCCCGGTCGTCTGTTTTCCTTTCCGGGATTTGCACTTAACACGTTGGTCAATCTCCAGTGGTTCCAGTCACCATAGAAAGTGGAAGCCATCCATGGTTCAAACCCGGTCTACGATTTTTTGGTTGCAAGCCTATGGCGATTCAATGCGTTTCATGCCTGGAAGCACTGGAACCATCGGCCTCACGTAGCCCTTCTGCCATTGGCAGCTGAATTCTCGCGTAGCACCAGCTAGGCTCGGCCGCAGTAGTCCCAAGGTCACTGCGCGGTGAGTTTTTTGGGGGAAGCGCTCTGCACGACGCAGTCGGTGTCCAGTTTTCCGTGCGTTTTTTCGAGTGTATCCGCTGTTTGGCCGGTCTCAATTGAAGGCAAGCTAAAAACAAAACAAACATCACTTGGAGGTGCCTTCAGTGATACACATACCCGTGTAGGCCATTATGTATGTATGTATACATATATATATATATATACATGTATATATATATATATGTACATACGTACACGTGCATGAGCATTTGACTGGTTTGTAGGATAAATGTGGGTAGATATTGCATACATGGACTGTTTGGAGCTTGGTGCCAGGTCGTTCCCACGATGCCTCCTCCAGATTCAAGCCTCCTCCAGATTCCAGGGAGTATCTTGGTGAGTTATCAGGACATCCTTCGCTCCTTAACGCTCAGAATGATGTCAGAGCATCTTCCCGCATGAGTGGCTGGATCTGGAGCACAAAAAAGCGAGCGACTCTCAGGGAGATGTCGGGCAAACGGGCCAACCTGAACCCTCAAACTACCCATGGGGTATTGCCGGTACTGCCCCAAAGTTATGGGGTGCTTTCCCCTTGGGTAGTTTGGGGGTCTAGAAACTATGGTCAAAGCTCGGAGGACTTTGGTTTACCCAGAGCCCTCCTGAAAGACATCGGAGCGCGAGAAACGTGGTGGTTCTGGGTCTGCATGCAGTTATGAATGAGTGTTTGCCATGAGTTTCTTGGCTTCTTGGTTGCTTTCTTCGTTGTTGTTTCTTTGTTTCTTGATGTGTTTGTTTATTTTTCTCTTTGTTTATTTCTGTCTTTATGTTTTGTTTTCCCCCCTAGAGTCAGTATTTGTTCTTTTTTCCGTTGCCGATTTGCTTCTTTGTACTCGCATCGGGGTGAAGGGATGCAAGAGCACACCAGAGCTGCAGTGCTAGGTTGTTCCTGCGGGCACCCACCCTTTGGGAAGCCGGGATGGATGCTTCGATGGTCTGGGAGTTGGCTAAATGGCTAGTGACCCTGGTGGTAACCCACTTACACTCACTTCCTGAGTTCATGAACTTTAAACTTTTTGGGAAGACCATCTTAGTTGTAAATATACAGTTTGAACTTTTTTTGGGCCATCCACTCAGCAAGTGAGTACAATGGTGCTAAGTCCCCTGTAGCTAGGGTTTCTAACCATTTAGCTAAGTCCCAGACCATCTAAGTGTTCGGGAAGTTACACAAACCGACCGCTATGGCCAGCCCCACAGCCAGGTGATCCACCCATTATGGAGTCTCACGTTGCACGGAACGTGGGGTTTGGGACAGATGATATCAGGGGCTAAATATTTACCATGAATTAAGTTGGTTGTAAAGTGCCCCACAGCGCCATTCTGATTCCTTTGGCGACTGAACCCTCAAGCAACCATAAATGAATATTGCCCAAACATTCCGGGGAATTGCTTCCCCTTTCTGGGGGGTAGCTTGCTCCAGGCTGCTTTTTTTTCCGACGCGCCACGCGGCCGGTGGGGTTTTTCCCCTGGCATGGGCTTGGACGGTTGCCAGGTCGGATGTGCCCATGCACCAGCTGTATGCGCCGGGGGACGCGGCCTCCATGGCCTGGGGCCTCGGATCCTTCCGCTTCCAACCACGAGCAAAGGTGTCGGACTTGACTCGGCGCTTGTGGGGAGGACCACATTTCGTGGTGAAACAAGACTACCACAACGGGGGTGGCCTCAGATATTTAGACACCACCCAACTTGCTTGGATGTCTCACTTCTGACGAATTCCGTTTCGGACTGAAAATGTCACTTTTTGGGTTTGATTGCAATATTAGTGGCTTAGACTAACAGCTTGGCGACTTCCATTTTGGGCCGATCCACTCAGGACTTGAGTAGGTGTCCTTTTGATCCGTTTTGGATAGAAAAATCGATGGGTCTCCTGGTTTAGATTGGTTTATGACCATTTACCAGGGAAACCTTTGTGGACTTGCGGGTTCTTGGGCTTTGGACAATCTTAGTCGCTTAGACACGAAGTCTGGTTAGTCCACCTTCCTACCCTTTCAAGATACATCGAGCCCATTTTTTTGGGGGGTAGACCCATGTTGAAAGGGTCAGAGGGAGACTCCAAGTATGAGAACCTCCCCCCAACTTGGCTGAATGTGGCTAGAGCCAGTTAATGGGAACCCAGTGGATGAATAGACCCCAGTTTTATTCGAGGGGATGTCCCGACGCCTTTGTGGACACTTGGGATGGACAGTTTTGAGGCACGACAAAGCCCAGGTGCTATCATCAACAGCACCGGAAGCCCTAAAACCGAATCTCGGGGGAAACCTACCTGAAAGCTGCCCACCATCCACCCACCAGATCGATCTGGGTCTATCTGAATCAGCTGTTTGAAGAACAAGAGGCTGTTATACCCGAAAGAGCTGACCATTTTCTCAATTTCCCCGAACATCTACCTAGAATCTCCATGACCCTTAACAAGATATTGGTCCATGAGGAGACTCCAGGTAGTCTTGAGCCACACCAAAGTGGTTGGCTGGTCGGGATGTGAAAGAAGAACCGTTCGATCGACCCGGTTTCACAGGCCTCAGACCTCGCAGTGCGGCAGATCCTCACGCAGAGGAAAATGGTGACCGCTTGATCAATATTCCCTTCGGCCCCCAAATGACCATGGGTAACTTTTCCGTTTGGGAAGTGTCATCTGAATGGTGTTCTCCAATGGTCATCCCATGTAGAGGACCTTTTGATCAACACCCACGTAAGCGTTGTTCTCCAAAATCAAAGTACCTGGACCGATTCGAGAGACCTACCCGACTCCAAATGGGTTGCAACCCCAAAAAAGGTTGGTGATGTCCAACTGTTTTATGGGTAGTTTGCGGGTGTGCCAAACTCTTCCCAGACATCCTTGATGAGATTTCTGGGTACTGTGGCTCCAGGCAGGAAGCAAAGAGACGCGGACGTTTCCCTTGAATCCCCCTGTTGAACCAGCCCCAAGTTGGTACCCTCAAAAAATACACCAAGTTGGTACCCTCAAAAACTACACATGCTCACTTACATGGTCTGGGACTTAGCTAAATGGTTAGAAACCCTTGTTACAGGGGGCTTGCCACCATTGTAAGTGGGTTACGGCCAGGGCTACTAGCTACTTAGCTATCTCCCTGACCATCTAAGCACAGCCTCATCCTCTGCTTCATTGGTTGCTCTAACGTTCGAGGGCACACTCGCGCTTAAGCGCGAGCTCAGCTTGGCAAGGTTCGAGCCCAGTCAAGAGAATGTCACTGGATCACATTTTTTTCTCCAAACGAAACAAACACTGAAAGAGGAATGAGAGTTCCTTGTAGAGAAAACAAATGGATTGTCTGAATTTGAGAGGTGGGCCGGTAATTGTTTGTTCATGTGACTGGACCCACAGCCTCAGTGCCTTGTTTTGAGATCGGGACCTCGCAGGAAGCAGGACCCGAGCCGGCAGTGGATGCGCCGAGCTTGGTGATTCGGTGAAAAAGATTGACCCGCTGGTGCTCGAAAGGGGTGTCCCTCTCAAAGTGGCTGGTTGAGAGATCTGCTTGAGGTACGCCCGGGTGGTATGCGGTTGGCCGTGAATCACGACTGTCAGGTAGACAAGAGACAGAGATGTGGTGAAGAGCAGATTGAAGGGATCATGTTTACAGTTTTTCCTGCGATTTGCATGGACGGCGATATGGGGCCTCACAACAGCACGATACGCCTGCATGTATCCCTGGAAAACAACAGGGGATTCGGGGATTCGGTAAGAATGAAGCGAATCTTGCGGCATGTTTCGGACAATGGCTGTCCAGAGCCCTTTCAGAGTCTGGGTGTTTCTAGTCGAACGAGCCATGTTGACAGCCGTTGTTCAAGCTGTAGTTGCACAAGGGAATGAACCACAATTTCAAAACTCACACATTCAAGCGAAATACAGAGTACTATATGTATTACTGTATCCCACCTGTCGCTCAGGTTGTGCAGAGCCTCAACCGGAAATGGCCCTAGCGAAAAGCCAAACCGCGGATCGCGGCCTAGGCAGCTCCATCCGAACTTCACCACGAACTTCACCTTCAATGCCCGCGCCTTGAGGCGTCCATTTTTCCATGCGCGAATAGCGCCTTTCGGGCCTATGGAACCCAATCGACACTGCGGCCAACTCCTGGTGAGAAGCTTTCCTATTTTTTTGGGGTGTCTTTTCTTTGGGGTCGCACTTTTCTTTGGGGGGGGGGCCGAGACACCCATTTGGAGACCCAACAAAAAGGGTTGGCTTCAGGTTCCCAGGCTTTACTTCAGGTCCTCAAGACACTTTTGGTTTGTGTGACAGCAACTCGAGAGCCTTTGGAACAGCACAAAGCGATCGATGGGCGTGTCATTTTTTTTACGGAACCTTCTTAAAGTAAACTGCCCATTTAGTGGTTCCCCCATGAGACAACCTAATATAGATAGTTAACCTTGCAAATTTTGGTAGTTCTGATGGCGCAACGGCAAAATGTATTGGCTTGGGTCTTCGGCCAAGTTGGCAGGTTGTTGGTCTCCTAGGTTATAACCCACTTACAAGTCCCCGTATAAGTGGGATTAACCTTGTTAAAAGGGGGTTATACCACGAATGGCTGACCACTTGAGGTACCTTACAGTGATCGTTTTCCTTCTTTGTTTCTTGTCGATACCATTCAAGAAGAGGTATTTACTTCGCCATCTCAATCTCAAGGGCCGCTTCGTCAGAGTGAACCGGGCTTGCTTGTGCTCAGGGATGAGAGGGGGGCAAGCGGCTTGCCCACATGGTTGACACAACACGTGGTTGCTCTCTGGGCTCTTGGGACCTTAGCACGTTTCAGTATGCCGCCTTTATCAGGTGACCGACCACTACGTGTTTCATTGGTCGCACATATTTTTAGCCATGGAAACAAAGGCAGGCCTGATCTTGAGTCCTTTAGAGAGCAGTGTACGGGAGGTGGTCAACAACCTCAGGTCGAAGCGCGAACGGATCCAAGAGAACTTGAAAAATCGCCGGACCTTGAGCCCAGAGCCCGAAGGACAAACATGGAAACAGCCCTCAAGACGTTCTTGCTGGACATGAATCCTGTACGTGTGCACTATTGGGCTTCCCAATGTGAAATGGGGGCGTCTCATAAATCGGGGACCCCTAAATGGTGGTTTGTTGGTTAATTTCCAAAAAGGGGGGTTTTCCCCCACACAAGACAGACCCAATCTCACACAGTGAAGTGTTGACAACAGTCATTGCCCAGATGTCCGGAGCCAAGGTGACTGAGGAACGGCGACTGCAAGACGTCCTCTCCACAGCGGAGGTGAAACTTCGGGCGTGTCAACCAGTGAGTTCCCTCACTCGAGTTCCGGACTTGATCGTCACACTTTTGGGGTTTGGACCATCTTAGTGGCAAACAAAAGGTTCAGCTGCTTTTTTGGCCAACCCACTCAGGAAGGGAGTTTATTTTTCATGCTTTTGGGAAGTGTTTCTCTCTTTTATAGTGAGGCGCCTACGATAAGGGTGGCCGTTTTCCCATGAAAATCTGGGGGTGCCTCGGTGCTGTTCCACTTGCTGTCCCGGCAATGTCCTGGCATTTCAGTATCCCGTTTCCAGTGGCGTCGTTGTCCGGTGGGGCCGTTCGTGCCATTGGCAAGGACCGGTTCCTTTGGGGTTAACGTTAGGATGGTCATCCACCTGGTAGCTTGCTACCACTGATCATTATAATGATTCCTATGAAAACCACTACCATAGGCCATACATGTAAGGAGTGTTTACCCTGGCTCATTTCAAATTGCACACGGAATGGTGGGAAAATGGAGCACACTCGTCCGGTGCGTTCGATGCGGAAGTCTCTATGTTCCAAATGTACCCACTGGTGCGGCCCAATCTTCTCGACTCCAGCATCCCTTACTTTAGGCTAACGAGTTATTGACATTTACCCTGACTGGCATCAGCTAAAAGAACTCCAGTCGCATTTCTCGGTGCACTACTCGCACCTTACAAATTGTTACAACTTTCCCGTACACCTTCTCCCAGCGAAACTTCCATATTCCCGGGGGGGGGGGGGTTAATGAAGGCTTTGTAAGGAACCTCGCAACTCCCCACCCTACCGACAACAAAAGGAAAGTAGTCTTCCAAAACTCTCCTGTCAGCCTTCATGATTGGAGGGCGGCAAGCAGAACCATGTCCTTACGGGTAGCTCCTGGTAGCTCCTGGTAGCGCCTGGTAGCCCCATAAGCCTTTGGTGCATTTTGCCAAGGGATGTTGGGACTTGAGCTTTTTGCCCACAAATGGGTTTAACATTAAACCACTAAAAGATAAACTTTTAGCAGGTGAGCAGAAAGCTGGGTGAATTATAACGACCTCACAGGACCGAATTCACCCCAAATGGTGGTTTGTGTGGGGAATAGCCCCCCAACCATCTGATTTCAGGCTGGTGAAATATGACAATTCACTCAGAGAAAGCAACCGAGAAACTGTGACACCAAAAAAGGAAAAATCGCCGCAGTACCCGCTGCCGGCCATCAACCCGCTGGCTCTGCGAGCGCCGCAGCCGGGGAGCTCAGGATTTTGTTGCCAAATGCGCGGGGACGCTTTGGCAGATTATTTCCTGAGGATTTTGTTTTGTTGAGGGTACCTCATGTTTGTGGTTTTAAAGGAAAACCATACGGAAAAGCGCCTGTCTTGCTGGTTTTTTTTTGGGGGGGGGGTAAAAATGACACACCCATTTTGGTTTAGTCATGCTCTTTTCTTGCCGACAAGTGGCATCCTTGGTATTCTCATCCTCTTTCCAACAATCATGGAAGTGCGTTCCGGCCTTAAAAGGGAATAGTCTTCCACAACCCGTTCGTCCATCCTCTTTACTGGCAATGGCCATACTGAGATTGGTTTGTCTTATATATACAATTGCGGGACCCCCCATGGGCAATGGTTCCTTTTGGTTTCCCATTAAAACCAACCAACAGCTGTACCAACACCAAAATAGACACCCAGATGCTTGATCTTGCCCCATATCCCACAGAGGCCTGCGATGCCCAGCCGAATTCTGAAAGGTAGTCAGACATGTTCCAGGACCCTGAAACTACCCTTGCAGAAGGGGGGGAGTTACCCCATAATGTTATGGCAATAACCCATAAAAATGGGTAGTTTGAGGGTCCGGTTTGACAGATTTGAGTCGCAACTTCATAGTTCATCGTCCGGATGCCTCGACACCGCAGAAGCTGCCAGCTGCACTACAGTTGGGCCCCATTTTGGTTGTCTCATCCCTTAGATGCCCACGGAATCGTGGCATTTGCTTTCACCCTGCCACTACATTGGCCAGCTTCAATGTTTCTGTGAGACCTTTGCCTTTGTGTCGATTTGGCTATAAGTCAAAACCAACGGGACCTAAGGGGGGTAACCGATTTGGATTTGACCCAGTGCCGATTTGGGGAAGCTCGACTGCGGCATGAGAGAAAAAAAACCACCTCGGAGAGTAATGACTTCCAGCTGAGACACGGAGCACATGCAGAGATCCCAGGGGTTGATTCCGAGCTCTGATTCTTTCCAACCCCAGGGATCTCTGCATGAGTTCAGGGGTTCTGTTTCTTTTGTTTTGCCTTCCCAGCAAATTGGGATCTCTGCAGGAGTTTTGATCCCAGGGGTTCTGTTCCAAAAAGGAAGAAGCGAACGGATCCGTTTCCTTTGGGCTTTTGATGTCCTGAAAAGATTCGGATCCCTGGGTTCAGAATGGAAAAGGAAGGTACCTCCAGAAGCGAGGCCCATGCGGCCTGAATTTTCATGGCGGCAAACAAGTCGTGACTTTGCCAGAAGTGTTCATGGGCGCAACACACACACTTTGGTTGCTTTCGTGTCATGTTTCTTTCCCATGTGTTTGCTGCCTATATTTCCTTCAATGTCAATATGTGTTCAATGGTTTCTTTGGTTTTATATGCCTGGTCCAATATAAGCAAGGGGCTGCATGAACCGACAGGTTTCTCCTTGTCTTGAGACCCCACCTGGAGATTCAAATTACCAGCTGAAGAACCTGGGGTATGTCTCGTGCGATTTTCGGCTGACTTCAGGGCGATTCCAGGTGAGTAGGAGTCTAATTATGGGAGCTCTCCCCCTTCTAAATGGTGGTGTTCCTTGCGCTATCTTAAAATGCCTAAACTCGCCGACTCGCCAGGGACATCCACCCCCTGGTTTGGGGCAAATCACCCCATAGTTTCGGGTAGGTTTTATGAAAAACAGGTACCAACTCCAAAACAAGACCGACGCTACAAGCCTGAACTCAACTGAGGCAGTGCATGGCAGGTACCTTTTGCGAGAGACTCAGTGGGTCGTGGGCCCTCGTCAGTTGCCCAACGGAATCAGCAATGTCCAAAGTATGGGGGTGCCTTATTCGGTCAATTCGTAGATGGGTTGCTGGTCGTTTTTGAGGAATCGGATCCCCAAAATGTGGGGGTTTCCTTCTGGTTTCCCTTTAACCCCCCCTCCCCAAAAATGGCCCCCACGAAAAAAGGCACACCCATATGTTGCCTAGAATTTACACAGACTCTGCCTCGAAACAGGCCAAATGTTTGTATATGGATCGTGGAACCCTTCTGTCAGAATGGTTGTTCTAGACCGTTGGAAGTTGTTACCCTTTCGTGTTCCGGCCAAAGGGCTAAAGGCTTCAAGCCAGATGGACACCCGCTAAGCACTCGTTCCGTTTCGAATGGCACCAATCCTAGTGGAAGCCATCAGCTGCGAAAGGCCAGTTGTCTTAGCATCGTTGGCCGTTCACATGTTGCAGGCCTGAAGACCAGGACGGTAAGCTACCCTTTTGCCATGCTGAACATTTTTTTGTTGAGACGAGTCTTTGCACTTTGACCATGTGTGACTAGAGCCCATCTAGAAGCTTAGCAGGCGTAGCTACTTCTGCTCAGAAGTCTCCAAGACACGGCCTGCCTTCACGTCGATAATGCAGAAGGCCTCTCATGGAACCTGGCCCGCGTCACTTCGGGGTGTGTCTTTTTGGGCTTGTTTTTGTGGTTGTAAAGGGAAGCCACACGGGAAAAAACAATTGGTTGGCGGGTCCGATTCCTACAAAAAGACACTGTTGGCCTTTGCTGCAAGTGGATCCAATTTCAATCCCTCGATCCCTCGACTCATCGACTCAAACGCGCGCTCAGGTGACGCGCGTGCAGATTCCTCTGCCGGCACGGGGCAATGTCCGCCTGGGCGCGCCTGAGATGTTTGTCTCCGGAACTATCGGGAGATGTGTTGAATTTAGACCAGTCAAAGGGCTGCCTGAACCTTCCAACACCCATAAACATCGATTATTGCTCAAAATTTGGGGGTGATCTTCCTTTTCTAAGGGTAGATTGAGGGTGTAGGTGGATTCATGCCGCTTCCCCTTTGAAGGCATATATCTTTGCAAGGATTTCCTGGTTTTGACATACCATGGGCTGGAGCGTGGTTGCATGAGAATTCCAACACAGCGCAATTATTGAATGACGAAGGCCTATCCTACGACCCTGCCTTCCAAAAGATGACTGCTCATTTGTCCATATATTCTCGCAGAGAGAATGTGAGGAACATGGGGGTCCTTTTCAGATCGGTTTGGTTCGACATAGATGGCACTGGTATAAGTATAGATTGATGTTTTCCCATTGAGTTACTACCAGGGCCATCTACTTTTCAAGGTCATGCTTGGTTTCAGGAAGTGGGCGTTTGTCAGGATGCCAGATTGAGTCGGAGCACCTGCCGAAACCAGGGATCCGGTTTCACGGGTTTGTGGCTTCCTCACACCAAATTTGGACATGGCAACGTAGCTTCGTGGGAGTCTCGAGTCGATACCTCGTGCTTCCAATGCTTCGAGTTGCCAGTTCTTTCGTGTGAACACCTACTTGACCTGTTTCTTGCCTAGTTTTGGGTCCAGGGCCTGTCTCCATCAGGTATAGCTAGTCGAATATTCGATTTTGCCAGTCTTTCCACGTGAGCCACACCGAGTGGAGCTTTCTGGTGGGCATCGATCTCAAGACATTCCCAGAGGGTCCCTTGGTACCTTCTGAGGAGGTACCAAGGGACCCCTTTTTACCCCCAAAAGCCATCCTCATGAGGTACTTGGACCCTCTGGGATTTGGACTCATACATTTTCTGCTGCCTGCGCTGGATGATCATTGGAACGACACACCTCAGAACGAATCCTTTTAACTTCACGTGTGCGGCGGTGGATGCCCCAAATACTGAAAGAAATACCAACCATTCTCAGACACAAAACCATCGTACATTGCGGGAAGCACTTTTTTTGGGGGGGGGCTTAATTACCTTGCTCCCTTACTTGCAACACTGTGGATGGACAAAATTCTGCACCACCTAAGGATCCCCGCAATAATGACGCCTCTGCAAACACGAACCAGCCATGGTTTCCCACAGTTCCAAGGTGGTGCGAACGGATTTGTCCATCCACATGCCGATGCCCCGATCTGTGCAGGTTTGTCCGCACGCCCTGCGAACACCCAATGCCACATCTTCAGCCAGGAAGTACTGCCCACCTGGCTCGCCCATCCCGGAGGAGGCCGGCAACTTTTTTTTTTTTTTTTCATCTTGTTTCTGGTGCTGCTTGGTTTTGGTGGTTCTTTTGTTCATCTTGGTTGTATGTTTGTTTGTTTTTGTTGGTCCTTCGGTCTGTCCCTCTTTGCATGTTTGTTGATTGGCTTGTTCAGTTCGCGTGTTGAGGGATGCGCAAGATTGGGGCGGCTAGAAGTGGCGCCATTTTGACAATATGGCTTGCCGTTGTGCTTTTTGCTCGGACGTTGTGATACCTACACGTTTATATAGCCAATGTATCTGAGGACAGCCCAGAAAAGTCGGGTGCTTCGCAGACGCGGTCAGGCGCCAGAGGGTGTCTTTGTGGACGGCACCGGCAGTGTGCGGGGTGTGCAGTGCCAGCCACAGACGGAGATGTCGGGTGGGACGTAGGTCTGAGCTCCTCTCCCCCCTCCCCCCACAACCCAAGGGTTGGTAGATTTTTGCTATTGGGTTGGATCTTTAGATTTTAGCTTTTTGGGAAGTCAAGGGTGTTCCATGGAAGCCACAAAGAGTTAAACTGTCTGCAGCAACCAAGCTTCTTATCGTAGAAAGTTTTCAGAAACATGCTTGTGGGGAATTACAGGGTCCTAATCATCAGGGCGGTTGGAACTAGCAAAAGGGCTGATAGCCTGCGCCAAATGGGGCAACCCAACAAAGGACACCAACCCACCCCTTTGGCTTTTCAAGTGCTTCTTGCTTTTTCTGGCTGACAGAAATCCCAACCTCCACAAAAGTCCAGCTTGGCGGCCAAATCCGGAAGTGAAGGGTCGGCCCAACTGGTGTCACTCGTTTTCCTTCTGTTTTGGGTGGAGTCCGGCCGGCGGGTGATTTGAGAAAGTGGCTTGATATCAGTCTGTGGACTATGGTTTATTTGGGGCTGACATGGTGTTTTGGATTGGATTTGAACCCCTGGCTCTGGCAGAGGGTCAATTGGACACCACTTTCTAACCAGGGCAGTGCCCCATGTTACCTATGTATTGCAGCTGTTTTCTTTTGAAGGAGAGGTCACCAAAAGCATGAGCGAGTGATGCACGTAGCTTTTACGCCACCGGAGCCGTGAGAATTTGAGCCGACTTCCTTGGCTCCTGAAAAGGTCTGCACCACGGAAAGTTCTCCAGGCGATGGCTTGCAGCTCGACATTACAAGGCTTTTCTTTAGACAGAGCTTGATCACCACAAGAAAGGATCGACCTTATCACAACAAATGATCCATCTTGCGGAGGCACACTAATATTTTTTTTTTTGCGCGTTCGGTCCATCAAAACATGGCGAACATCAACTGGCCCGGCCTCCTGGCCTGGAGCTACTCGTCTGCGGTTCTGAGCTGCTGCCAGGGTTTCTGGGACTCGGACGCCATTTCGATGTGTGTTGTTAAGACGATGAAATGGACCGCTGAATTGTGGGGTCCCATTCTTATTTGAAGATGCATGAAAGGTGCACGTGGCAAGCTTGCAAAGACGAAAGACATAACAAAGGTAGGAGCTTCATATAGGTGGAAGGTTTAGTGAGCACACAATCCGTTCTAAAGAGTAAGCGCTTGTGGTCTCCAGATCGATCGCCACCGCTTGTTCTCAAAAAGGATCTATGCCAACTCCCCAAGACGAAGTAAGGCAAATCATTATGGACTTCCACAATACCCTTTGAAATGGCACATCACCAACCAGCAGTTTGTTGCGGCAAACGGTTTGTATGGGTAGTTTGAGGGTCCAGGTGCTGCGACGCGAGGTGAATAGAAGAGCGCAACGCTTTCTTTTGCCTACCTGAATACCTCAAACACAGCCAGTCGGGAACTTTCGGCTTTCTCGGTATGTGAAATATGCCTGGCGTCTCCATGGGAACTCGTTTCCAAGGGCGACTCAACTTGGGCAATGCCAGGGATTCTGTCCCTTTGAGACACATTGTCAGTGCTTATCCTGCGTGTTTCTTGTGCCTTTAGGGTCATAACAGATGGTCTGGGAGTTAGCTAAATGGCTAGGAACCCTGGTCGTAACCCACTTACAACAGTAGCAAGTTCCTTGTAGCTAGGGTTCCAAACCATTTAGCTAATTCCCAGACCATCTGAGCAGGGTAGGGGAAGCAAGAGGCTTGGTCTCTCGTGTCGTATACATACAACGGGCCATGTTTCTGGGCGCTGGCTGATGGGTGACCGTCGCTTACCCCCTACTCCAAATACCCACTTTTTTGCGGTATGATGTCGACCCTCTACTAAAAAGGATGTATATTTACCTTGAAACGCCAAGTTGTCCAAAACATACTTAGAACAGTGGATATTTGGAGTAGGGGGTAGCTGAGGTACCAAATACCACGATGGCACCGCGCCATCGCAATTCAAGCAGTTGAGCGAGGAGGATCGGAGGCATCGAATTCGGGGTGCGAGCATTGAGCAAGTGCGAGCGCCGTTCCTTTTTTTTGGCGTGTTGAGGGATTTCCCTTCAGAATTCCCAGCTGAACCCTCAATCCATCCATCAAAATGGGTTATTGCAACTCCAAATGATGGTTGGTGATCTCTCTTTTTTTCTTTCGGGGTGGTTCTTTCGGGTCCAGGCAAAACAACAACGGTGCGCGGTGTTTTGCCCCATTGCCCCAAACGGTTCGGGATTTTGCGCGCCAAAGTTGGGGGTGGCTCGTCGTCTTTTGGCCATCGGACCGCCCCCCCCAAAAAAAGAAAGAGAATAAACACAGCGGTTTTCCTTTTGGTTTCCTTTTGCCCCCGACAACAGGGTGCCAACTCAAAATGAAAGCACCAGCACCACGGCTTGGAATTGTGGTCTCCTTCACCCAACTGATGAAGGAAACCTCCGGTTGGTTGCAGTTGAAGCAACTTCAAAAACCGATGAAAATGTCATACCTACAAAAAACACGATGTTTTTTGGGAAAACACGATGTTTGCGGGAAACACCGCATTTTCGATTTCAAGCAGTTTCCCATACATTCCTTCAACTCGTCATCCGTTCTCAAAAGATCTCAAAAGCATCATCTCAACCTCAGAATCTCCCATCGCCCTCCCCTTTTGCACTCGCAACGAAATCAGCTTCGCATTCGCCACTCGTCTTTCGCAACTCCAACCTGAAAGAAGGAGGCCGGGGACCCAAATAGTCAAAAGTACCACGGTTTTATGACACTTGTCAAGCAGCAGTGCCATGATGAGGGCGTGCTGGCTTTGAACAGCGCTCAAGCTCAAGCAAAGACCGTGCTTTTGCTCACGACTTCGTTGTTTTCCAGCAACATTCTCGAATTAGCGCATTCGTGGTTGAACCCGAAAAACCCATAGAATTTCCACGCTTTGCCACGCTTTACTACGGGTTCTCCACGGTTTAGCTACGGGTTAGAAAACACGATGTTTTCCCAAAACACGGTATTTTCGGTTGGGGCTGCGGGCTTTCTACGGGTTTCTACGGGTTTTCTATGGGTTTCTACGGGTTTTCTGCGGGTTTCTGCGGTTAGCCGCCAGGATCCCGCCCCATTTGCTAAAAAAAACTCAAAATTGATAAAAACAATCTCAAAAGTGTCACCTGGTCTTGTATTGCACCACAAGGAGCTTTCGGATTCCAGCACCCCCTTCAAACTGGTTCGGTATGACCTGGCGCCAGTCTTCAGGTGCCTGTTGCTGTGAAAGGTACTTCAAGACTGAAGCCAGCTGCACACCCTGGCTGTCAGGCTCATCAATGTGGTCCTTAGAATTTGAAGCATACTCAGTATAGAGCGTTGCCCTCAGTTGAAATCTTAATGGGTGATGTCTGTGTGAATCCACTCCCGACCCTTGCCTTTGACCCTTTGCTCCAAATGAGTGTTTGGCCTCAGAAGCCCATTTTTAAGGGGGTTTATCAAAAACACGATGTTTTTCCTGAAAACACGATGTTTTCAGAAAATCGAGAAAAAACACGATGTTTTAGTCAGGGTACGACATTTTTACAGGTTCTTGAAGCCCTAGGATAGGTTGCGATTTAAAAAGCAAAGACGGCGAGAGATATTGAAACTGAGCCTTCAACAATGGCTGATCCTTGCTTTGGTGCATTTGCTTGGATGTTAAAGGGCTTCAACTTTTTGTCAACTAATAGGTTTTCTATGTCAACCACGGAGAGTTAAACTTTTAGCAGGGGAGCAGAAAGCAAGCAAGCTTGGATCTTGAGGGGCATAGGGGCCTTTTGAGGTCAAGCTGGTTGAACATAGACTTGTCCGTGGTTTCCAACCTGTTACCCTATTTGTTCACATCTTACTCCGTAATGTTGACCCCGTGTTACCAAACCTGGTGGGAATATCCCTGCATGGGTTTAATGGGAATTCAGACCAATTTGGAGGGGCCTCCACCCCCATATTGATGAGAAGGGGTGGCTTAGAACCTGTTCAAGAGCCCTGATTCACTCTCATGCACCAGACAGTTCCTTGAAAGTTCCTTGACCTCAGACTTCAGCTTTCGCGTTGCCGTTTTTGTCGAAGAACGCAAGAGAGCGATGAGCAACACAAAAACCACAAATAGTGAGTACAACCATCAGCACCCTGGGTCGCATGCTTGGAGAATCTTGCAGCAAAGGACGCTTCTCATGTGTAGCATCCTCATTGAAAGGGTTCAGCAAGGTACCGCCGAGTTTAATGTCGCAGTCCTGAAGTGTTGTCTGGGGCATGTCCGGGTGGCCCAGCTTGCTTTGGTGGCTTTGTGCAAGAGGCGGCTGGGGGAATACTGTGAAATGATCTTGACTGAGTAAGTTGACGGGGATTTTGTGTTCCTCCAATTTGGTCCATACCTGGCCGCAGGTTTTTGGAGAAAGCCCTGGAAGAAGCCTTCGGCCACATTGAGGACGAGCCCGGGGGGAGAGAGAAAGAGAAAGATAGAGAGAGAGAGAGAGAGAGAGAGAGAGAGCGGGAAACAGCAAAAGCAAAGAAAGCGAGAGAGGGACAGAGAGAGAGAGAGAGAGAGAGAGCGAGACACTGGGCGGTGTAACTACTGATCCTTCTCTGAGACCACCCAGAAAGTATTTCTCAACATAATCTGTGTGCTTTCCCAGAAGGACGAGGTCCTGCCTACATAATAACGAGCTCACTTGGGGGTGAAGCGTGCTCATGATGAAGGTCGTTTGCTTAGGAATTCCTAACTTCCTGTTTTGCATTGATTGTGAGTTGATTGTGAAACATGTGCGAGATGAACAGAATGGACGAAAGGAAAGCTTCGGTTTGAGCTGGTGGTTCTGCGCCGGGGCCCGGTGCGGGCCTTTCAAAGCTCCCACACGGTGAACTGCACATGGACCTTTAAATGGGACCCCACCGGATCAGGCAGAACCCTAATTTGAATAGAGATGGTGTCCAATTCCTGTTGAAAGAATCCACTGGCCCGACACCTCTTTAGGACTGGTTCATTCCGGGGGTGCCTGTTGGTACGATAGCATCCAGGTCGCAGCACTTTTCATTGGAATCCAAGAGGTGCTAAGAAACCATGTGGAGGGGCACTTGGTGTTCACTCAACCATGGCCCAGAATTGCCCGTCATTAACCTGCGTTCTGCGTTCTCAACTTCATTACTGAATCATTGACCACTTCTCTTGATTCGAAGCGCCAGGATCCCAACAAGGTCATGACCGAGGCGCGGACCAGACGGTATCATCCTCATGGGATGGGACCAATATCACCTGCCATGGATATCCAAAGCGACTAATGAATTCTGGAGGGTCTCGACGTGATCTCGAGCAGGAGTGTTGTTGGAGCGTTACCCCAAACCACCAAGACTAGCCCACAACTCACATGACCAATCAGCTCCAAGCCAACCCCAAACCCACCCAAAGTCTTAATCCCACGTTAGCCCTTTGCTGAGCCTAGCCTAAATGAACCCAAGACCCACCCTCGGACAGATCGAAGCCGGCCTAAAAGCCCGAACTCAAGGAGCCCTGAGCAACTCCCAACTGCCACTGAATCAGAGCCAATAGGCAGCTCTGTGTCCAAGTGAAGCCGGTCGCCGGTGATGCAGGTGATGCTGGGAAGGCAAAACAAATAGGAGAAAGGAAAAGCCATCCTGATGAGATGGTCGTTGTAGTTTTGGTCGTCGGCATTGTCATCGTTGTCGTCGTTGTTGTTGTGGTTGTTGTAGGTGGTGGTGTTGTTGGTGTTTTTCTTGTCCTCGACAGTGCTGTTGTGCTTGTTATTGTTTGTACCGTTGTATTTGTGTTTGTTCTTGTTCCTTCTGTTGTCATGATTGAATACTGTTATTCTGTGTTTAACTGGATTCCAAGCTACCCTCAAAACAGGAGACTCGCCTAAAATTATTGGGGCGACATCCAAAAATTTCCCAGTTTTAGTCAGGTAGTTTGAGGGTCCATGTAAGCCAGTACCAAACAAACATAATCCAACTAACCTCGGTTGCTTTCTGCTCCCCTGCTAAAAGTTTAACTTTTACTGGTTTAATGGAAAGCCCATTAGTTCGCAACAAGTGAAAGCCTTAACATCCCTTGGCAAAATGCACCAAAGTATCCTATGGACACCTTTGCCCCTAGCCACCGGTTCTTGTCCTCGTCCGGCCTCGCGGGTTCGGGAACCGGAGGCAGCAGATCAGATTCGCTCGGAGTCCCGCAGCGACGAGAGCATCTCCACGGCCCTCGAGGCGAGAAGGTCCTCGCGGGTTGTGGGAGCTGGTTTGCTTCAGAGGACTTAAACCAAGCCACCACGAATTTCTGGTGTTGCTAACCCACCCTTTTTTGGTCGTTCGAACTTGGAATTGTGGTCGTGCTCTAAACCCGCCGTACTTTCGAAATGGCTGGCGGTTCTTGCATCAAGCAAGAGCTGGAGAAAACCAGGCAGCTAGCTTAAGTCTAGGTGTTTTTCAAACTACACGAACAAAAATGGGGGGGGGTATTGCCCGAAAGTAACGGTTGGCGATTTCCTTTTCGTTATGGGTAGTCTGTGGGTTTAGGTAGGTGTTCCTGAAAATGGGACCCCCAAAAAAACAAATGGTTCCGTCAGTTGGTTCTTTATCTCGACACACCAAAGGGGTATCCTCAAGCCAACGGCACGCCCAACGAGCTTCACAGGGAAAGCTGGCCAAGGCCCCTTTTGGGGTTGACACACCAACGGACATGTCAGTCAATCTGTGTGTGTTTCTCCAGGGTTCCCCGTGAAAAGTGGCTTCCCTGAAATACTGTAGCTGAAAAATGGAGCTGAACCAGGCTGCAGCAACCCGCCCATCTTGCCACCGAGCGAGAGGTCACAGAAATGTCCCAGATGTCAGCAGAATATGTAATAGGCCAATGAGTAGCAATGAAAAAGATCAATTCCAACAAGAAACACCCAGATAATGAAGAGTGACCTCAGCCCGATCATCTCACGCAAAGGCCACGGCATAACACTTTCAGAAACTCCCAAATGACCCCGGAAGATCCAGGTAGTCTTTTGATTGGAAAGAGCAATATATACATATATACACATGACCACGCCAAGGTTTCTATATTCTTGACATATTGCGTGACTTTTCTGTTGAAGGGACAACCGTTGTTTTTGTTGGCCTAAGAATAGCTTTGGACCAAAAGAATCCAACATTCTTTCCGGACAAGGGGGTCAAGAGGTAGTAGAGAAGGTCGAGCTTCGCCGGTGGTTCATGGACATTAAGCATCATTGAATTAGGGACCATTCCGCATGGTTGGCTTCCTGTTGCAATTGAAAACCATCCCAAAAGGGCAAGAGGCTCTTTCAAGTCTTTACCGGTTCTTTGATTGTTTGCATTGCCCAGCTTCCAGACGGGAAAATGCGGCCGGGCAACCTTTTGCCGCTGCGTCGTTGGTGATCTACAGAACTCGGTTTCGTTTTGGGCGAACAGCGACGAGTACGTTGTTTGTTGCAAGAGGTGTGAGAACCACACTTACTGGTCCCCTGAAAGGACTACACGAGTACGATTTGGGTGTCGTTTGTACGGTTGGACTCACCAACTTTTACGGTTGGAGTGACCAAAAGGGGGGGACTTATTGCCCTCAACACATGGTCCAATAACCCATGTTTAAGGGTAGTCTGCGGGTTTAGGTAGACATGTTTCAAAGGAGTTTCGCAAAGTACGCTGAGCCGAAGCTCTGGTCCTGCATCCCGTGGTTTCCAGGTCATCGACAGGTGCTGCGACGACCCTGACTGCGCCCGCAACGCTGAGAAGCCGCCCGGCAAAGCGTTGGCTGACCTGGGTGTGGCTCAAAATTACACAGGAGGGGGTTACGCAGGTTTTGGTGCATGTTTCCACTTCGCAGTGGTTCCATTTTGGAATTCCGGTTTTTTGAGCCACTGCCACCTGTCAAACCCTTTGGTGGTTTGGGTTGGTCAGCAGTCAGCGCTTAGTTGGCGAATTGGACTGATGGTGCGGAGATCCAAAGCACTCTGAACGGATTTGGGGGAAGGGGGTTACCCCTGGAATCCCTTTCATGGTTCCATTATCCCTTTGATTGGGACTATGGAAGACTAGATGAATGGAAGACTAGATAATCTCCGCGTTGAGGTAGGAGGGGACAAGCAAATGAGAGCTGAAGGGACCCTGCCGCTCGGTTGCCCAAAGCTGGCGCCGCAGCCTTCCCATGTCTAGCGCATTCTTGGCTAAAGGTAGGGACTGTCATCAACCCAGAGCATTTAAGGGTATGTTATCTTTTGAGGGTACCCCATGTTTGTTTGTGTGTGTGTGTTTTTGAGGGAACCAAAAGGACAACCACAATTGTTTGGCCTCTTAAAAAAAAAAAAAAAAAAAAAAAAAAACAGACGCACCCACACACCCATAAGTTGTAAGCTCCCTTAAGTGGAACCATACCATGACATTTGGTTATGAGAACTGACGAGCCACCACCTCATAACATGAGACGCGTCCCCAACGGATTTGTGCGGATTCGTGGGTGTGTTTTTGGCGGATAGATTTTGCCATGCCGTGGAGGAGCCGCAAGAAAGCCATTTTGAGCACAATATATTGGGTCCAGAAATGGTCAGCTCGTGAGCAATTCGGAGAAATGAACATCTTCGACCCGCCAATTGGGTGAGTAATCGTTTGAACGCAGATGGTTGTCTTGTTTCTTGTATAGGTACATGTTTAGTCGCGGTCATACAGATACATTTGTTATTGTGATGGTTTTGTCATTGTCTGGCCCGCCAGGAAAGCGCGACCCTGGTTCCCCATGAAGCCCGATTCACGACTATAATATTCGACCCTTGCAGAGGGGACCCAAACTAACCTTTATCTCACTTTTTGCCCTCCTGTTTCCCCTGAGCATCATTGGACCCTCCGTTGGAGGCAAGGAATCTTTGGAAGGTTTTGGACATGATCATCGAGCCCTTTTTGAGGTGCCAAGATTCTTACTCGGTTCGACCAAGTTAGTAAGTTGTTGGAACCTGGGTCAGAAGTCATAACTCACTTCTACGTCCCTTGTTCACAGCGATTCTCCTTGCTAGGGCATAGAACAAGCCAAATGGCCCACCGCGGACATTAACTTGGCGAATCGAACATCCAAGTAGGGTGCCTCATGTTCCCTTTCACCTAGCAAAAGGCCCACCTTTTAGGGGGGCTCGGATCGATCCCTGCGTTCATGTCAGGGCCATAAGGCGAAACCTGGGTTCCGTTGGCTTCTCACTTGTCAGAAAGAGGGAAATATTCACGAGCCCAAAAACGGGTTTGTCACCCCGCCAAAAAAAACTCATCTTTTTCTTGGGCCCATGAAGTCGAATATCAAAAATATCTGAGGTGCAAAAAGAGGCACCCGCAAATTCGGGAGCGCCGGTTTCATCTCAAGTCCAGGCTGGATGTGTTGCAGCCACTGCTGGACTTGCTGACGACCCATGGGTCTGGCCACCCAGATTTCTGTGGCTTTGCCTCCACATTTGCTCATGAATGAGTCATGCTCAATTCACTGATAGAGAGGCTTTGACGGCGTGAAGATATACATGCTTCTTTGTTCGCATCCCGGTCGATTTCTCGTCAGGGGATCTGTGAGAACCAGGACCGATCCGCCGATCCGCACGTCGGGCATTGGTCATAGGGACCACAGGAGCTAGCTTCAGGATTGGCGATTGGCAGGCATCTGAGTCGATGGCTGGATGGACGGATGTTTTCGGCTCACTGGATTTTTTTCGTTTTGATTGACATGCGAGACAGGCACAACTTCTGAGTTGCTTGGCTTGGTTTTGCTTTACTCAAGTTCAATTTACGGGTCAAAGCTGCGGTTCTTTTGGAGTTGCTCTTCCCCATCCCAATGAGGGGAGTCTCTAAGACTTGACACCACACAGAAATGTCGGGGTTGCTGATCTTTTTTGAGGTGGTACCCCTTTTTGGTGGTTTTAAAGGGCATCCAAAAGGACAACCGCTGCAGCATTTTGAGTCTTGAGGGATCCGATTCCTTTGAGACAAACCTGTTTCCTTTTTGAGGGGATCGAGCCTCAGCGATCAGGACTCTGGAAATCCTCGCGCTGCTCTTCTCAAACAATCCCAATATCCAGGCCGGGGAGGGCAAAAGGGTGGCTTTGCTGAGTCCCTGTTCATCTTCCCTTCAAACAGGGAAGTCATCCCACAATTTGGGCAAGAACCCATTTTTCGGGGTAGTTTGAGAGTCCAAGAGGGTTGAATAGGAAGCCAAATGGAAAGCCACCATACCTTCGGGCCCCTCTGTTTTGACATCAGCGTTGCACCAGGCGTTGCGAGTGGTTTCGGCATGAACGGTTGAGTTGAACAGTTGAGTTGGCTGCACACCAAAAGGCCTGCCCTGAGAATGAGGAGGAGACATTCAAGATCTTTAACAAGTCTGACCCCTGACGTTTGGTGAACATACTGATCTTACACGCATGCTTCCAGCCCAGTATCAACCTGGTAACTGAACAGTTGTTGCCTTTCTTCCGGGGTGTTTCAGAACAGGACTTGTTTTTTGTCCAAAATCCGGCTATTCTTTTTTTTCAAAACAGAGGCTGTGACTGTCCATTCTCTTTCGTGGCATAGATGCTTCCATCAGGGTTCTCAGTCGAGACTTACCTGAAAAGAGGGTCAAAGCTTCGCCCAAAGCTTTTTTTTCTGTTTGTTTCCTGAACTTGTGCGTTTCTCTTGCGCCAGAGGCGTTCAGGAAGGCCCCACAAAAATAAAATAGAATCCTATTTGGGGGTAGGTGCAGGGCGAAGGGGGCTGGGGTAAGTGAGCCTTAGGGTCCCTAAGGATCCAGAGAGTTCCTTTGGGAGCCTTACGGAACAACCCGCCCCGCCTTTTTGGCCCACCCCCCCGTAGAGGAAATTGGGAAACGCTCTCACTTCTCCCAATCCTACTGTGGCAAAGTCCTGCACCAAATTCAAACCATGTTGGCATTTACAAGGGAATCATCATCCCATGGAATCTGACCGGTGGTGCGAAATGGATTTCGCCACCATCCACCGTATGTCCGTTGACACCGCGCCACTTCGACTCACAGGCTCCAGATCCGTCCCTTCCGAGTCAGTCGCTCCGAGCGCGCCAGGAAGCGGGCATGAAGCGCGGCGCGGCGAAGCTGTGCATAGGGCTCACGCAGGACCGTGGATTGGATGCAATGGGTTTTCTGGGGAAAATGGGCGTGGCTCAAAATTAAACGATCGGAGGGGCAAACCGCAGGTTTTGGGAACCATGTGTTTCCACTTCCCAGGGCAACCCATTTTGGAAGTCCGGTTTTTTTGGGCCACGGCCAAATGGGCGTATCCTTATGAAGCAAAGCCAAGATGTCTTTTTGGAGGTCGGACCCCTCAGAATGGGTGGCTTTCCTTTTCCTTCAAAACCAGCACCTCCAGTGGAAGCTCCCAGCATCTCCAGCCCAGCGGCCGAGTACCCAAAGTCCCCTTAGTACTGTAGCCAAAATGCAGTGGTGCTGGAGCTGTGCGGTGCTGGGTGGTGCACCATGTTCTTTTCGTTGGAGAAAGTTTCCCTTTAAAGTCCACTGGCAAAACATGGCAGCCCTTGTCTTGCAATGGCCACTGGGGTGCCGGGGTTATCAGCCGCCTTACTCATATTGGTACAGGACGTCTCGATTTCCTGCCTTTGCCGCAAGAATTTTCAGAGCCTTACGCCTTGCGTGTAGGACATACCGGCTGAATCAGGCTTTCGATGTGTGTGTGTGCCTTTGTGTCTTTTCCTCTCTCTCACTCCCCCTCTCTCTCTGTGCAGGATTGGAGCTGGATTTTGTCCGTCCACGGTAGGGATGGTCCACAAGTGATTTCCCTTTCAACCAAGGGAACTATCGAAAACCCCCCTCAACTGGTACCGACAGTTTGGTATGTGACGGACCTGCTTGCTTGGACCCTTGGTGCTCATCTTGTGGGCATTTTGAGGGTCCAGGCATGTTCCAGGTGTTTTCCGGGTATATTCCACGACAGGCTTTTGTACATTTTGGGGCTCAGCTGTCATGAATCAAGGGCATTCGCCCCACAACTCTGGCACCGCCACCCCCATTTTTCGCCGGGCGGCTTGAGGGTTCAGACCGTCCGCTTTCGCCGCTTCGGCGGCGGCCCGAGCTTTCGCTGGGCGCGAGGAGAGCCCCGTGGGTTCCGAGGAGCGGTCCAAGGCCTTCCGCGCCTTGGTGGCCTTGGTGCGGAACGTGCAGGCGCGCCAGCGAGCCTCGTTCGCGAGCCCGCGGGCCTCGTTGCAGGTGGTGGGCGTGGGCGAGCGATTTTTGTTGGGATATGGCTGTGGGTAAAAGCAAGGGGATCCCATTTTGGGATAGGTGCACCCATTTTAGGACCTGTTTTAGTGGTTGGATTGGGATGTTCACTGGAGGTACGGGGTTTTGACCCATGGCCATATAGCCCCCCTGTCAGGTGGGTTTGAAAGGAAAACCGACAATGGAAACCATCTTAAAGGAAGCATTTCGCCTGAATCTATTGGCGGAAGCATATGAATGATTCCAAGGAGCATTTTAACTTTGTTTAACCAAGGTCCCCAAAAAAAGACACACCCCAATCAGAAAGCTTTACAATTGGTTCCGCGTGAAAGGACATCTGAAGGAAGCAACCTTTGCAGCTCCAGCGGTGAGGAGCTGACAGGTCAAATCGTCCGGCTTCCGTTTAGGGAGAACCTGGCGCCCTCCTCACCCCAAGAGGTGCTCTTAGGAGTCCGTGGCAGCGATCTGCAAGCCTTTCTGTAGTGTCTCTCCATCGGGTGACCGATTCCTATTTTGGGGAGCATCCATCTAGCCTTCTCTGGAAAAGTAAATATGCTATATATGGATGTTGGACAGGGCGAGCTTCAACTCATCGTTGGCCCCATATCGATCAACAGGTTCTATAACGGGGGGGGTTGTTCCGTCCAACAGTGGTCTGAATCCCCACTCAAAGATGACACCCTTGTAATTGAGGGGTGGTTCCCCTTTTAATACTTGGAAATTCGTTGCCAAGTAGTAAGTGGTCGGCCATTTGTTTTTTTTTCACCCCTAACAACAAGGTTAACCCCACTTTGGGGGGTAGCCTAGGCTATCAAGAACCCAAGTAGGGAAATGATCATCCCTGGGTGAGGTTGCCCTAGAACCTTCCAGACCCAAGCAGGAGTTTGAGAAGTTCCTGCTGGCAGAAGAGCCCGGCCGCGCGCTGCTTGTCCAATGCTTGAGCCCCGAGGAGCGTCGAAAAGCCACGCCGCGTGCTTCTTGTGGTTCGGTTTTGGGGGAAGCCTCTGTTGAAGTTGGCTAAAGAACGGGGAAACGCGCTTCCTGAGTTCCTGGGCTTGAAACTTGTTGGGGTTTGGACCATCTGAGTGGCGAACAACAAGTTCGAACCTTCTCTATCCGATCCACTCAGGGAGTGAGTTGGTTGGTTTTCAGGGGGCACCAAAAGAGAAACGGAAAAGCGCCGAATTGTGCGGGGCCCAGATGATTGGCCACGCAAAGGGCCTGAGTCAAATTACAGTTCAGTCAGCGGTTCCTCCAGCGTGTCTTTTTTTTTTACAATATGGTAAATCTTGAGCATTTTGGAGTGGTTCAGCTCGTGTTTTCGTTTGTTACTTTCGTTGGCAGTGGCTGAGAACCACAATAAAATGCCGTACCAACGGGGATGCTGTGCCCATGTGATATGTTTGGCGTGTCCTGGTTGAGGACCTGTAGGTGTTGCGTAGGGTGCTTCAAATTGTAGGCGGCCAATTGTCGTGAAGCAGCATGGGCGATTGTTTGTTTTTATGTTCCTCACACAAACCAGGGGGATGGAAAGGTGCCGTCTTTGGTTTTCTCAACAGATGAAAGCTCAGGGGTCTTTGCCCAGATCATTCCGGCTTTCAGGCAGGGTAGGGCGTTCAGGAACCTGTTGGGCATACCACCTGTGCTCTTTTCCCATGTCCTCGGAAAAACCCTACGGAGCTTCAGAGCCGTTCCGGTCGCTCCGTTCCGGTCGCGTGCGTGAGGAGCTGCCAGGCACACGGGAGAAGGCCGAGCGCGGGGCTGGGCTGGGGGGTGGGCAGCTTAGGGCATTTGATTGCCACCCACGGCCCATAAACCATAGGAACCTCCAAAGGGGGCGGGATTTTGGGCAAGCCATGTTGTCGGGGGTACCTTCCCTTTTCCATTTTTTCCAGGGATCCTCCTTTCTACAAAACCTCCGGAAACCAAGGGAAAACGGGGCTGGTTCTTGGAAAGAACGATGGCAATCAACTCCTAGAAGCTTGGAATACATGGAGCTCCCTGCATTTTGGTTCGCCTGTACCACCCGAGCTGGTTTTCTGCGGGGTGGGGAGGGGGAACCCAGAAAACATGGAGCCCAGAAAATGGCCCAGAATTCTTCGCATCGGCTCTTCGCTTTCAAGAGCCAGGTCAACCCAGGGTTCAATAGATATCTGCAACCATGGTATCGTGGCCAAGGCTCTTTGGGGTTCCTTTCAACTTGCAATGGTGATTAAAGCTTTGGGATGGCTTTCCGTTTTTGTTTTGTTGTTTTTCCCCCGCAGCAATTGGTGGGTTGCAATCCACCAAACCACCCAATGAGCGCCGGATTCTTTCTCATGAGCTTGGAGTTGCCCAAGTTGTGGTCGCGGCATGGTTGCTGTTTTCCCGGTTATGGCCCTAGTTATGTAGATTAATTCAGGTCTGTGACCAGTGCGTAGCAATCGGATGTTTACCACGATATGGCCATGGGTCAAAATTCAAATCGTACCCCCAGTGAACATCCCAATCCAACCACTAAAATAGGTCAAAATGGGTGGTGCACCGAAAACCCCCAAATTGGGATCCCATTGGTTTTGACCTACAACCATATGCTACTGCCTCTCTTCTCAGAATAGTTCCATCAAGACGACGCAAGTGCCTCGGATGCTGGCGGCGGCCTTGTGCCCGACAGACGGGAGAGTTCGATGTCGGAACGTCTGTGTTTGCACCATGCTTTCACAAGTTGCAGATCCACTCAGGAGCACATTTTGAGGACTGGTTTTTGTGAATGTTAGGAAGCCAACTTGAGGGCTGGCCATGTAATTATACTACTTGTTGCCAAGTTAGTATTTCTTAGCTACCTAGGTTCTATCCCACTTACTTATACCCCAAATGGCTTGGAATAGCTAACTTGGCAACGAACACCAGAGGCACCATAGGCTTTTGATCGCTTGGATCGAGTTGCGCGTTTGGGATCTTCAAACGGCGTCATTTGAGTCCCATCTTGAAATCCCATTATGGGCCTGCTTTCCATGCGAAGCCAGCGCTTGTTGGTATTTGCCAGGGGAATCATCCGAAACCAGGGCTTTTTCGTTGGGGCGACATGGATTTCGCAACCATCCCACCGTATGATTCCTGGTTTTGCCACGGTTGACCCATGAACCAGAGCTTCATATATGGACATATATATATATATATATGCAGTCAACCTATTGGTTTCTTTGGTTGTTTTGGGTAAGTGCCCTGATTCATTCGACATTGGTTTCTTTGGTTGTTTTGGGTGCCCTGATTTATGCTTGGTTTACAGGGGAGTGCAGCTTTTCACCGTTCCATTCGCGGGCGCAGGCTGCCTCCTTCGTGCGCTCCTTGGCGGAGAATGGCTCCATGGCACCAGAGGCGAGGATTCGCTCGACCTGGGGCAGTCAAATTTGTCTCTGGCACGCCTTGCTTTTGTTTTCGTGGTGGTTTGCTAGTGTTAGTTGTTTAGCAACTTCCGATGTTTTTTTGTTTTCTTTGGATCTTGTTTGACAACCAGAGTGTTGTATGGCTGAAGGGGCCAACATTTGGGACGCGTGATGACATGTGACCCCAAGGAGGTTCATCAATGCACGGAGGCGATTGGCGTGTGACGTCCGGAAGGGGGGGGCCTACAAGGCATGCTAGATGTTGCTTTACTCCTAGCGCCTGGTTTGTGTGCTTGGACCTGTAAGCTGCTGTCTAATGGAACAGCTCAGTTGGCAGCCTGTTGATGTTGAATTAGCAGAGCGTTCTGCTCCTGCTCGAGAATCTCGGCCGGTTTTCGCGTAGGCTCCGCGTAGGCATTCGCGCAGGCACTAGCCCAGTTTCGTGGCCGTTCCCCCTTTTCTGGCTTATACCCGAATGCTGAAGGCATGGTCAAAGTTGGGCTTCCGTCAGCGTAAAAAGCTGGTGAACTCTGGTGAAGGAACTGGTGGGGCGCGGACAAGCTGAAGCGAAATTCGGCCCACTTGTTTCACCCAACATCAGTTTTCGGGGGAGCGGGGGAGGGCTCGGGGAGAAATCACTTGTCTCTAAAAACGAGCAGGCTCTAGTCGCCGTGCTTTTTGGATCAGGACATGACTCCCAGTTGTTTAGTCACACCCTGTTTGTTTTTTTTTGTGTGGCAAGCTTCCGACATGATCAATCGCCCAAAAGGGCTGCCTTCGTTGCTTGACGGGTCACCCTCTTATAAAGTGAAATGGTTGCCGCAGAATACCCCCTCTCCAAAGCAACAACGATCTGGTTGTTCGCCTCCAATTGTAACGAGCTATCCCGTGAAAGTCCCGTTCCCCGACTCATGGTCCAAAAAGTTTACCTGTTATTTCTGGGTCGAAACTGGGCAACTTAGTACAGGGATTCGGCCGATGTCCGGGTGAGTATCGAGTGTTTACCCTTTGCTTTTCCAGGATGGGACCCTAGATTGATTGGGTGCATCTCATGTTTTTCTATTCCCAAAATGACTCCGGTGTTCCTTTCGGTTTTCCTTTAAAACCAACCTTGAGACGGGTACCAACTCAAAAGAGACACTCAAGGAGATACAGCTCATGGGCGGGGGCCGACAGACCGAAGGTTTTTGAAAACGACCATCTTGAAAAGCAACCTCGCCCTCCATGATTGGACAGAAGGTGCCAGGGGGCCCAACCGGTTGGCATCTGTTTAAACAGCCAGGCCAGACCCGAACCCTTGTTAGGGAACTTGTTTGAAGCAGTTGTGGTTCAACATGTTTAATCAGTCTGTTGCCATGCTTGGCCGCACAAGGATATTTGTTTAAAGCCCAATCAACCCAGCCCCAAGTCCAACCTTCCATTTGCTTAAGTTTTGTTTTTGTTTCCCCTGTTGGTTTAAAGGGAATCGATCACTCTATTGAAAATGTGTTTTTTTCTTTTTTGCGGAGACCCAAGCAAATGGAAGTACTCCAAGCCACTGGGCATCGCAACCGGTTTGCTTTCGTCAGCACGTGAAGCCGTTGGCGACAGCTTTGGCCGCGCTCTTCCCAAAGCTTCAGGCGTGAGCGGAGCGACGTCCGCATCGAAACACGGATTTGGCCACTCTGCGTTAAGCTGAACCCTCAAGCTACACGCTCACAATCTCATGGCACACCAAAAGGGCTCGCTGTGCTGTATTCCCCCTTTGTTTTTCTTCTTTTTCTCACCAACAAATTGAAATTGCCGATTTCCCTTTTATTCGGGTAGTTTGGGGGTCCAAGCTGAAACTTGAGGTAGGTGATGGTAGGTGTCCTTTTAAGGTGAGTGTGGTTAGATATGGATGGGTTCCACTGGTTTGGCCTTTCGGAGTTGATGTGAGCCCGTGGATTTTGGACATGGTTGAACAAGCAGAAAAAACTGGGACCCGGGATGGTGGCAAAGAGCATTGAGGGACTTGGGCCAAGTCCACTCCTTTGTGATAGTTCCTTCTTTTTTTTGAAGAGCGGCTTTTGTGGCAGAAAGGCACGGAAGGTACTGTGGTTTTGGAAGCATTGGAGCTGTAAGATGCCTTGGAGCCGTAAATGCACTTCAAGCTATGCATCCTTTTCTTTGGGGGGGGGGGGAAACGCGACCGTTTGGGTGTGATTCGACTTTCTTTGGGTTTCGTCAGGGTGTAGGGGGACCCCTGACACCTTCGAGGGTCGTGCAGAGCTCCTGACCTCGACTCACAGTGCCGATTTATTCTTGTTGGGTTTTCTAGAGTTTGGTCCATAAGATGCATTTCCCTTGGGTTTTCTAGATTTTTGTCCACTTTTTGGTCCATAAGATGCACTTCCCTTGGGTTTTCCTAGTGATGCAAGGGGAAAGGATTCCAAGGCCAAGATCCGCAAGTTGAGTCAACGCCAACCATAGCTGAGATTTGGTCTCAAGCATGGCTAGGGGCATGGGTGCACATGTTTACAGTTTTTTTGTTTGCCCAAGAGTATGGTTGGTGATTCCCCCTTGATTCGCCTCCAGGGTCGTGACTTGATCACCGGCCGAACGTACAGATTGCGCTGAGAGAACCACAGCGTTTCTTGGTGTTTACAGGGGAATCATCATTCCAGGCTTTTCTCCGATGATGCGAACTGGGAATTTCGTCCATCCACAGTATTACCATTGCGAGACTCGAGATGTCAAACGTATCACATGGGTCAACTCCTTTTGTGGAGTTGGTACCAGTTTTGTTTGAGGTTTCAAGGGGAAAAGGGACCATTCCGAGGCCATTTTTGGGGGGATCCCTCTAGGGGCCGGCACATGAAGCTTCAGGGAGTCCGATTGGGCTGTTTTCAGAGCACAGGAGGCGGGCATCCAGTACAAGGACGGGTGCGTGCAGGGTGGTTCCTGGTTTTTGGGAAAACGTGGCATGGCCATTTCGAAGTTTAAACACAGCGCCTGCTGGGCTTGCAGGAGGGAATCTTGTTGTACGGGCGTGTTGTTAGACGGCTTGATGCTGTCTCTAGGCTTCAATATGATGGAATTATGGGGGTGTTACTTTTTGTGGGGGCATACCCACAAAATGGCGCAATGGTGTCCCTTTTGGTTTCCCAACAAAGCCACCAAACAATGGGTATCCTTCAAGCTAGGGCAAAAAGAAAAAAGCTGACCTGTGTTCGCGACTTGGAGCACTCATCAGCCTCTTGCTTGCAGCCGAGATTGCGACGTTTTGATTGTCGGAGCCTCAACGTCACTTGTCTCACTCAGGAGACTGTGAGCTCCTGCGCTTTGCAGCTCAGCACTTTCAAGGCTTCGGATCGTTTCGTTGCTGTGGGTTGACCTGAAGCGATTCTCAAACTACACGGCGAAAAATGGAGGGTAAATCATGATTGGTGATTTCCAACTTGTTTAAGAGTCGCTTGGGGGTCCGGGTGTATTCATATGTTGGTGAGAAGCTGGTTGAGACGGCAGAGGCAGCCCCCCCAAAAAAACACAGTGTGTGTGTGCAGATGAAGTTGGTTGTTTGCTGTATCCTTGTGGCAGCTCTGCTTGGTGCGATGGCACAGCGTCAGCTGGGAGTTCAGTTGAATGCCCTTTGGGTCTGACTCTGTGTTTATCCCATCTATCCAGAAGGAGGAAAGGCATTGGAGTGAAACGGCCCAGGAGCTTTGCTTTTCTGAGGTTCGTGGTATTTTCGCATCTGCTGAAGGAAGCCTCGCGCATCAGGCCAAAGACGCTCAATGCTCAATACCTCCCAACTTGCTCGCTGACTTCGAGGGAATTAGCTGAGTTTGATTCGTGAACTTAGCGACAGGTTTCACGCTCTGCAGTTATCCCTTTGAAGAACATGGAGGCCGGACTCTTCCCCACATACCAGTCGCCAAACTGTGTACTTGGTTCTTTCAGCAAGGGGTATGGAGAGATGAGAAATCATATTGAGGCTCTGAGTTGAACATGGACGACTCAAAAGTTGCCGCGGTTGTTTGTTCTTTCCTTTCGATAAACAAAAAAAGGAAAGAAACAAAAACAAAAAAATGTCCAGATCGGGTTGAAGGGCAACCCTTGCCCCGGTGTCGTTCCAAGGTACTTAGACCCCTTTATACCCCCCAAATCTGATTGGCCCGAAAAGTCTGAACTGCTTACCACATGGTCTCCCAAAAAGTGACTAAAGTCCAGGAACTCAGGAAGTGAGAAAGCCATCCTTAGGTACCTGGACCCTCTCATTCTGGGTGGTTCTCAACTGTTTCAAGCACCTTCCTTCGAAGCATCTTGGAACCTTAGGGTCAGGGATTCTCAGAAGCTCTTCTCAATGGTTCTGGTTCCTGCCTTCTTTCCAACGACGGAAGTAGACAGGAGGGTTGAGAACAACTTGTTCAAATATGTTCAAGAAATGTTTGATCAGGTTCAAGCACTGGCGTGTGTGGACAAGACCCCCAACCCCCCGGGGATTTAACCATAGGCGGAGTGCCCGCCAGAGCTGCTCAGTGCGGCCGGGGGCTCGCAGCGAAGCTCTTCGGTTGGGAGCTGGGCGGCTTTTTGGGTGGCAAAACGGAAGGAACCCAAAGAGGAGGTTGCCCCAAACACGGACTGCTTCCCCAGAGCTGGGTGTGTTGAATCCTATATCTGATTAAAGCCGCAAACACGGGGGTTGTCAACACTGGGGGATTCCCTTTCAGACAATCCTTGCTTAATTTGAACGTCGCCCACCCACCCCGCGCATGAAAACAAACAACAAAACGCAGATTGGACAGCACTTGAGCCATCGAAACCTGGGTCAGCTGCCGCCCGTTTCGTTCTTTATGTGGTGCTAGACTCTCGACCATTCGAATACCACCTGGATCGCCATCCGTTCTTTCCCAGCAATCTTGCCAGCTTTTAGGGCAAAGTGGCCAGAAAGTATGGTTTCCTTCAGGTTCGCTTTATAAACACAAGGGGTCAATTCGAAAACCGTTAGAACCCCCCCATACCAGAAGAACAAAATGAACGGTAAACAATCCCAAAGTCCCCACTGAGAACGGTTGGCCCTACGTCCCTACACACAATACTCATTTCGTTTCCAGGGTATCCCGACATGATGCGGGTTGGATTCTTTTCCAAAGGGAAAGAACCATCATCTTGGGTTGCACTTCCCCATTCGGGTAGACTGAGAATCGGTTCAGGGGCCCAGGAAACCCCGCGCTTTTCGAGATATATGGTGTGTTGTTTGGAAAATGCCCGCTTTGGGGTGCTTGCAAAGGGAAACCCAAAAAACAAAACAAAGGAAACCCCTAAGAAAAGGCGGGTTATGCGTGAATTTCCACTGGGGGGATTGGACCCGCCGGGTGGATGGTTCGACTTCTCAGGTGGAGGCTCGCCTGAAGGAGCTCGACGAAAAAGATCCCGAGGCCCAAGAAGCGCCGACTTGGCTTTGGGTCTCCGATCCCATGAATCAAAACATATGAGCGTGCAGCTGAATCAGGAAACATGTGTGTTTTGCTCTGGGTTAGACACCTTCTAAGTGGGGTTTACTGGGTGTTAATCCTATTCATAGATAAACAGAGGCGGCCAAGTGGCGACATACTCCTGTTTGTGTTCATGGATGATTGTGTTTTGTTGCGTGTGGGTGCCACGTCCAACATAACCAGTTGTAGAGGACTTTTTATGGGTTATTCGCCCGCTTGACTCTTGGCAACTCAGAATATGTGATCATGATGCTAACGAAACATCCAGGGCCTGACCACATCATTTGTCCTTCTCGTGCACAGCTTTCGAAAACAACCTGCTTGGTGCTCCCTTCTTCGTTTTTCTCTCCTTATTTTTCTTCTTTAAACAAAAACCGTGTTTGTTTTTTGTTTTTCTTTTTTTTCGGCCTCAGGTCACATGGCGTGGCACGTGTTCAGAAAACTCGCAGGTGGAGAACGAGGTGTCCTGCCTGAAGCAGTGCGCGGAAGCCCTCGCGTAGAACACCAGTAGAAACCAGGAAATCGAGCGCAGTCAGCGCAAAAGGAGCGACAGATCATCACAGAGGAGTCTGATGCAAGTGCTCTGCGAAATGGTGAGCATGAAACGTATGTCTAAAAAACAAACACACACACACACACACACTTTGTCAAACATGTTTTTTGCAGGTCTTTGTTTTCAATCACGTTGTATCGGACTGATCCCACTTGTCCTGCTCCGGCATTAGTGGGATGATAAGAATATCGATGCGAACGTGGGATCGGTGTTGTCTGAAGTTGGGCGTTCCTGTCAATATGTTTGGTTATCATATCCGAGTTTCATCCAGGGGTCTGGATGTTGAGCGGACACTAAAAGGTAACGAAGGTAACCATTGGTCATGCATTTACTGTGTAGCCATCATGTACTCATTGTTATAGAACTGAATATCATGAGCTACGGTTCAATGTTTTCCCCACATGCACAGCAGTAAAGATGATGACATTGGGTACAGACAGTCTTCAAGACACCAAGACGAAATGCCGGGTTACTCACCAAAGTACAGTGCCAGTGGGGACATAGTAATTGTTCAAATCGTGACCATGGCTCACATATGCTATAGAGTTGGTACATTGATGGTCCATTGAGTTCACATAGCTAGGGCGGCCTATAATGTAACCAAGTATCCGTTCAATTCCCTCATTTCCAGGTGTGAGATTCAGCCCCGAGCTGCTTGAGGTGCTTCCCCGGGCAGTTCGCTCCCTTCAAGAACACCCCCCAGTGCTACCCCTGCCCCGCCGGCGCGTCGTGGGGCAGCCTGGATGGAGCGCCGCATGCGGGAGTTGGCATGTGGAAGAGCAGATGGTTTGCTGCATTATTGGAATCGGTGAGGGTTTTAGGGGCCAAGAACAGAGTTATTTTCTCCCGAACCCTCAAACTTCCCGTAAAAAGAAAAGGATATTACCGACCATAATTTTGGGGCAATGCACAATTTGTGTGGGTAGTTTGGGGGTTCAGGCTGAGGGATGGCAACCATTTATCCCTGCAGATTCAGATATAGTTATGGTTTGGTGGTTTGGATTGGTTCGGGGATTTGAACCCTTGCTTGTAGACACTTCAGGGGAAACCACCCGCTTCACCTCCAACAAACCAAGCCATGAATTAGAGGGAAAGTGAGATGAGTTTCCTGTTGGATTCCCCTGAAACAATCTGAGGATTCCAATTCGGAGACTCAAACAGGCTTGCGTTGAAGACGGGCCCTACAGAACTGGGCCGAAGCATTCGCTCCCGGGCTCGCTGGGCTTCCGGATTGCGAGGTAGGATAGTTCCAAGTCGCTGGTGCTCCACCGCACATTTCCGGATAAATGATGGTTATAGAAGCCTTTCGGGGCTTGAACCCCCAAATTTCCAGATACATGATGGTTGTGTAAAGCTGGCACGGTTTTAGGGGGGGATGGGGGGGGTTGAAATTCAGGGAAATGGCTGGGCGCCTCGACTGATTTCCTGCCTCATTGCAGTTCACAGTTCCTTTGCATCAAGCTCACCTGTCTGGGGATTTGTTCATAGCGCTGGGTTCAAAGTTTGGAGTTTGGAGCGTGAACCCTGATGAACTCCGAGTTCGAAGCGCCAGAATGCCGTTCGTCAGCGCCAGCACGACTTCGCGCGGCTGGGGTTGGGCAAAAGGAGCAACAGATGGGTCACGACGTACCAAGGTGCCCGGACTTCGGCACGACCACCCCGTGCTGACTGGCCTGTTTTTGTGTGCCTCACCTTGCAAGATGGACAACGCCTCAATTAGGGGCGGTTTTCGACCGCCGTTCTTCACAGATTCTTGTTGGCTAGGTCCCCCAGTAGTGCCCTTTCTCACCCTTTTTTGTGGAGGGTTCCCCTACTAAAATAGACTACAGAAAAAAAGGTGCCCTTATTCTAACCTCTCTACTGGAGGACCTAGTTGGGCTGTCCCTGTGTCGTGGAAGATCATATGTTTGGATTCGATGTCGTTGTGAAGTCGCCTGCTTGACCTGTAAGCTGTGGGGAAGCTTTCTTAACACTTGGTTTGCTCACGGGGTCAAAGCCTGTCAGAAACAAGCAGGCGATGTCGCGTGAGCTCTGCGCAGAAGCCAGTATTTTGACTAGGTCCTCCAGTAGTGCAATTATAACCGTTTTTAGTGGAGGGTAAAGAAGGGTACCCTTTTTCTAACCTCTCTGTTGGACGACCTAGTTGAGGAGGTGGAACCCTGGGGTACAACTTTGGGTCCATGGCACTTCAAAGAGCGACTTCTGGGCCCCCCAATTTCTTTCACACGAGCGGGCATATCTTTCGGCCGCCGGTCTTTTGTCCGGCGTGACGTGAGGGCTCGTGTGATCTAAAGAGGCAAACGGAAATTGTCACAAAATCCGAAGACTCTGCGGGCCTGAGCATGTCCTCTTTTTTTTTTTGGACGCGTATCTCAGCGCCGGCTACTTGGAAAACGGCCGAAATTGCAGGCGTGCTTCATGTTTAATATTTTTCGGGACCGGTGTATTGCCCCCTCAGCTCGAGTGGTTCTGCCAGGTTCATTTGCCCTCCAGGCACCTTCCGCGAGCCGTGGCAGCCTTGGACAGGGGCCTCAAAACCCCCAACTGCCCGTTTCCTGAAGTTTTTGGTGTTTAGTCAGCTTAGTGGGGCTGCATGGGGCTTCCATTTCACCCACTCAGAGTGAGCAACATGTAGCGAGGGATCTGAACATGGACAGCCCAGATATGTCTTCCTCTTTTGGATGAGTGGGCCACGTGGTTTTTTCTTAGCCTCCAGGTGGGGATTTTTTTCCCGGACCCAGTTTCACGGCGAGTTGAAAGGGGTTCTCGCAAAACGGTGCATGCGGCTTGAGAATGGCCTGGTGGTGAATCTGGAATTGATGTTCTACAGAGCCCGTGCAAGCTCCTCTCTTGATCCCTGGATAGTGCTTCTGGGGCCATCAGTTTGACTGTTGTTGGGTGTTTTCAAAGAACATGGCAAGTCTTTCGCTACAACCTACCACATAGGGGATGGGGCCAGTGTTTGATCGGACATCTATGGACCCACGAACATAGGAGTTGTCTCTTTTCTGGGCCCGTCAAGTTCCATGAGGGATGGAAGACTATGTTCACACCCTGGACACATCGTTTCGGATGGACGTCTTGTCAACTTGCTGCTTTTCCAGTCAAGAGTTGAAGTGGTAACAATCCCACTGATCTCCTAGGGGGACGCAACCGGTTCTTTCCGTCCCAAAAGCAAAGGCTTGACGGGGTGTTCGGCCAAATTGGTTGAGTGGCCAGCCATTTAGGGTACAACCCCCTTACAACAAGGTTCACCCCACTTAGGTGGACTTAGTGGGTTACAAACCTAGATTGCCAACAACTTGCCAACTCTGCTAATCGAACACCCAAGCGAATACATTCTGCCCCAAACAGTTCTTTCCTAAACCCGGGTGATTCCCAATCGACCCAAAGCGGCTCTAGGTCCATTGGCAACGGCTCCTCGAGTACCATCTCCTGCGAGCCCTGTGCAGCTGGCACTTGGTCGGAGACCTACCAGACGGGGCCTTCCAAGTCCAAGAGCTCGAGGCATCCCGAAGGGACCTCGGACAATCTCACATCATTTTCCATTTGGTTAAGAATATGTTGTTATTTTCCCCCGTTGGTTTTAAAGGGAATCTATCACTACTGGACATATTATGTTTTTTTCTCCCAGGGGTCTTAAGCAAATGGAAGTCATAGGATCTTCAGGCTCTATACTGGATGTCGATATTTTTTTGCCTATGGCCACTGGGCATCTCAGTCTTGTAGGATACAGGTCCGTAAACTTGACACTCTACAAGTCGCAGATTTGTGACTTAAGGATTTTGCCCTATTCAGTGATATGCGGACGCCTTCGATGTGGTTGAGTGAGACCAACCCAATTGACTTGTTGATTGTGCACCTCCTGGTTTGCGCAGCGCTTTCTTGAGCAGTGTGCATCGTCTTGGCCAACCCGGCGAAACCGGAATGAAAGACGTTTAGTGAGTTGCAAGAAACGGTAGTCGTGCGCAAAACACAGCCTAAAGGGCAGCTAGTTAAGTTCAAAACGTTTTGCGTTGCTAATCAACTGGCGGGCAATGTTCATCGCTCGTGTGCGATGAACGGGTGCCTCCAACAGGAGTGGTTTCTACTTGGTTTCCCCCAGGCAGAACCAAACATCGTCATGTGCACATCATGAATGGCAGGGTGGTTTCCTACTCGTGAGCAAGCGGCATGTTGCCAGATCAGTTTTTGAGCCCATTGTCCTCCAACACCCACAGTCACTGGTTTCGGATTCTTTTCGGGTTTCTCCTTGGTTGGCACAAGTTTAGGCTCCAGGTGATATACCCACTCTAACGAACATGTTTGGGGCCTACCAATGTATATATATATATATATATGTATCCAGCAAATGTCCGGTGTTTTGTGAAACAAATATGAGCTTGTTTCTCTCTTCATTTTTTTGGGTGGGTGGGTGGGTGGGATTAATGTTATATAATTATATATATATATATATGTGTATGTTATGCATATATATATATATATTCACAAATGCATAGAACCGGTGCCTGAGGTCGCCCTGGCGTGGCACTCCCGACTTCTCCTCCTGCGAGCCCTGCCCGGAGGGCCGCGCGCGGATCCGCGGATTTTCTTGCCGAGGGGTGGGTTGGTGGAGGCTAGCCTGGGGTCCCTCCCAGTGGATCCGTCTACCCGCATAGCAGGTCTAGGTCCCCGGTAGTGCCTTTTTGCCCTTTTTGGGGGGAGGGTTCCCCTACTAAAACAGACTACAGAGAAAGGGGCAGCCTTGTTCGAACCTCTCTGGAGGACCTAGAGAGCATTCAGGGAACCTCTGCTGTTCTTGGCAAGTTTGTTGGTTGTCGTTGTTTTTGGTTCTGTTCATTTTAGGAGTGGGCACTTAAACCTACCACTGAACGGGGGTGGTTTTGATCATGGAAGACCATCTTAGTGGCAACCAAATAGTTTGGATTTGTGTTTGGTTCGTCCACTCAGGAGGTGAGATATAAAATCAACTACCAACAAAGGTGCCGCTTTTTGTCTTCCTTCCTGGGGTAGAACCTTCTTGCAAGATTCCCCCGGGACTTATAAGTGGGTTAAAACCTCTGCCAACAACTTGCTAACCAAGTCTTGTCCACCAGACCAAACGGGAGTCACTTCTCTTTTTTTTGGGTGGGGGAGATGGGCCTGGACGCCAGCAGATCGCTAAGGATTCCACTTCCTGGTGGCCCCTCAAACACGGAGACCCGAAATCCCGGGACCTGCGGGGCGGAATGCATGAATCACCAAGCGGAGTTCTGTGCTCTGGGTGTTCATCAGGAAACAAACACTTAACATCGCCATGGGTTTGTGAGTGTGTTGTTGAGCTTTCCTTCAAACCAATAGAGGGGCTGCGGTTGGGTGAAAGTTTGTAGGGCAGCTCCCTCATTTTGCTAGAGTCAGCTCATTCATGCTCCTTCACTTAGCCACACTCATCATGGTGCCAGTCGGGTGTGAACTTCAATGGGGGACCCGACGGAACTGGCGGACATCAAACTTCGGTGGATTCGTGTCCACCACTTGTGAGGTGGTTCCCCATAGCGATCTGCTTCCTCGGTTGAACGCACGCTCCGCGGCTAGCTGGCTTCAGCATGGCCCGGCTGCGATGGATGGATCGGTGAGTCGCCCGTCCAGCGGCCGGTCCCCGCAGCTTGGCGAGAGGAGAGAAACTTGAACCCATGCTTTTCGAAAGCGACTTTGGTTTCACAGCGGTTTCTCTTTTGTATTCGTGTCCTCTTTTTTTTGTTTGGGGGGGGGTGGGTTGGGGAGGCCTTTTAGTTCTTGAGTATGACTTGAGCTTGGCACTTTTCCAAAGTTTGAGGCCCGTTGCATTGGTCTCGAGTGACAGAGTTGACGTGTGTTTGTTTGGGAGCGCCTCTGTAAAAGGGACATCAAAAGAGAAGTGCCCAATGTTTACACCCTGCCCACGGGATTCTGCCCATTTCCCTCTAACTCCACTCCCCTTCCCCCCGCCCCCTCGCGGTTTCTGGGTTTTGTTCAAGCCCTGGCAAGGAACAAGTATGCATCCTTCAGCCCGAGCAGAAAGGTGGAGGACAATACCAAGGTCGACACCGTGCAGATCAAGCGCCTCGGATGGGCGCGAAATTGAGTGAGTCGGGACAAACGAAGAACGGGCCCCAAATCTCAAAAAAGGTTCCAGTGATGCTGTCTCCCTCCTCAAACTAATTACCCCACACACAAATGGTTGGTGACTTCCCTTTTTCACGGGTAGTTTGAGGGTCCAGGTCTATCTTTACTGCACTAAGCCAGTGGCCCTTCTGAGAAATATCCGTTGGTCTTACCGTCCGACCGCTTAAAACCAAGCTGGCCCGAAGGACATATTGGGTTGGATGCCGGCAAGGAGATACCTCCGGACGCCTCACCAGACCTTCTGCGTTTCATCATTGAATGTCCTGGTCCTGGGATTCTTCATATCCAACTCATTTGCAGGAGTTATTTATTGCTGTGCAGGCTGTAGATGGGGTTCTATATCTAGAGCGGAGCGGAGAAGAAAAGGACAACGCTGCTCTATGTTTGGATCCATGGCGTCTTTGACTTTGTGTTCTTCCTTTTGCTTTAGTAAGTCACAGGCATAGTGGAAACTGATGTTGTTCAAGGGACGCCCTTGCAAGACACACGTTATCCATCAGCATGGCCCTTGGACAAAATCAACCCACCAGTTGGGATGGAAGAGCCCCTGCAAATGGGAATGAACACCACCTGCGAAGGATGTTGTCCATTACTACCCACAGTTTCGCATTACTACCCACAGTTTCGCAGCAGCCATGTCAACTTAGTTTGCGCTACAAGGCTACAAGGCGTACAACTTCGCAGGTAGCCATACCAACCTAGTTTACACATGTTTGGTGTGATTTGTATTGGTGACACTAAAGTCAGGAACTTTCTAGCTCCAGGGATAAGATATCCAGACCTGCAGTGGGTTGCTTCCTTTTTAATGTGCCCTAGGGGGGGTTAGATTGGATTTGACCCCCTGGGTAAATGTTTGAAACCCGTTTCAATCCTAGGTCCCCCAGTAGTGCCGCTTTACCCTTTTTTTGGGAGGATTCCCCTACCAAAAAATAGACTACGGAAGAAAATCGGGCACCCTTATTCTAACCTCTCTGCTGGAGGACCTAGAATCCAAAGCGATGCGCTCCCAACTCCCAACCGCCTGAGTTTGAGTCAGGTTCTTAGACCCATCCTCCCAGAAGCTCTCCAGCAAGGAGGTCTTCGTAGATCCGGACACATGGTCTCGCAAGGCCTCGGCGCCTTGGGCTAGCACCAAGGTTACCGGTGGACAGTTGGCAGCGATGGATCCAGGACCCTCCCAAAATTCAGGGACACCAACTCGCAGGGATACAGGGGGAACCAGTTGAATACGGGAGCATTCCCCCTAGATGCTCCTTGACTAAGTTTGATATGGGAAATGGCGTCAAGGGAATCCCCCCATATCCCAGCTCCCTCCGTATCCCTTCTTGTTTGTTTGTCAAATCATTGTTTGTAGTCGGCGGATCTAGCAGACATGGCTAAGTTGCCTCGGGAGTCTCGAAGGTGACATTTGTGAGGTATCAAATGAACTTTGCCCAACAGAAACACCGACAGAGGTAGAGATTGCAAATTATCATAAATGAATGGGGCCCAGCCCATTTGACGCCCGGTGAAAACCTTTTGACCCCCATTTCTTGGGTTAGTGTTGGGCCCTCGGCGTGTGTGTTCGTGCCCTTCAAGGCGTTTTGGCCGCGGTTTTTCGGGAAGCCAAAAGGAAACCCAAGAACAACTACCTGGGCTTGCTTTTGAGAACCACCAAGCCTCAAACTACATTCAAACTACCATGAAAGTGGTAATCGAAAGTGATGGTGGGTGATTTCCCTTTTTGCAGGGTGGCACCCATTCGACACCAGTCGCTTCGGTTCGGCTCGGCTCGGTTCGGTTTTTTCTGGGTCCCCCAGTAGTGCCCTTTTACCCGTTTTGGGTTCGGAGGGTTCCGCTACAAAAATAGACCACAGCAAGAAAAAGAAGCAAACAAACAACAACAACAAAAACGGGTACCCTTATTGTAATCCGTAAGGGCCGTGGGTTCGAACCCAGCTGTCACTTCTCTACTGGAGGAACACCTAGGTTTTGGTTCGCCTAAACTGAGGAGATGCGTTTCCTCATCAGCGCAGACCTGGTGAACCTGGTCGCGGAGTCCTTCGCCGCGCGGAGCGCCCGCTTCGCCAAGGCCAAGAAGCGCGCCTGGGGCTCCCCGTTGGGCGCGGGGTTTTCGTGGGGCACGTGCCGCGTGGGGCGTCTAACGCAAAAAGATCGGGCGACATATGGCTGTGGTTGTCACAACCAATGGGATCCCATTTTGGGGTAGGTGCACCACCAATTTCAGCCGGGATTTTAGTGGGAATTGGGATGTTCGCTGAGGGTACGGCATTTTGACCATGGCCAATATGGCTCCCTGGTCATGGAAATTTAGCGTAAAATCCGGTGACTATGAAACTCCTAGTTTTCAGAAGGTCTCCCGGAAATAACCCGGAGAACGGACAAAACAGAGGGAAACAGCCGGAGACGGAGGACCCAGGTCTTTTTCGAAGGCAACCCCTTGTGGTTGGTTTAGGGAAGCCAAAAGAACAACCACCCATTTAAGAGGGGTCCCAAAACATGTGACGAGCCACCCAAGGATGTGCCTTTTCATGAGGGACTCCCTAAATCGTTCATGGCCAGCAGTAAGTATTGATCGTGGCAGTTTGTGGGGGGCTAGCAGACGGCGGGCCAATTGGATGGCACTATCCACTTGATGGGATTTGGTTCACCCGTTCGGGTTGAGTTTTAAGGGACCAGGGGCCATGTGTCCAACAGTGCGCTTTTGGTTTTGAACTGGAAGCCGACAGAACACCTTTGACATTTTTGAACCCACCTATTTGTGTGAGAGCTTTACCCAAGAGGGGGTGGGCCCCAAGCACGAAAGGGCGCTTGGCGCCCGATGTCAGTGTCCTTTGTTAATTTTGGCAGGAGTTGCAACATGTCCCCGCCGTGACCATGGTATTTGGCGGTTCTTTCCTGGAGAGATAGTAGCAATATGGCGTGGGCGTGGGTGTGGGTGGGTGTGGGTGTGGGTGTGGGTGTGGGTGTGGGTGGGTGGGCGGGTCTCTCTCTCTCTCTGTGTGTGTCTGTGTGTCTGCAGGTTTGTGTGTCTGTGTGTCTGTGTGTCTGTGTGTTTGTGGTTTTGCTTGTGTTTGTGTTTGTTTCTCGTTCTTGTGTTTGTGGTTGCGTTTTCGTGTGGTTTTCTTTTGCTTGCGTTTGTGTTTGTGTTTCTGATTTTGCTTGTGTTTGCGTTTATGGCTGTTTGTGTTTGTGCTTGTGCTCGTGTTTGTGTTTGTTCTCTTGTTTGTGGTTTGTCTTGGTTTGTTGTTTCTTTTGCGTTTGCGTTTGTGTTTGTGTATGGAGTAATTCCCGTGAGTATTATTCCGCCCAAATTCCACAAGTTTTCAACATTTCGCGTGCTTGGGACCCGGGTGCCCTCCATTTTTCAAGTGTTCTTTGGTCCACTTTTACAGCAAACCTCTTCACCTTTCCAATTTCTTTAGGTTTGTCAAATAGCTGTGGGTCAAAAATACATGGAACCCTCGTAAATGGACACATGGACTAAAACCTGCGGTCCATATCCTGGTGGTTTAAAATTTGACCCATACCCCAAAATTCAGCGTGGACTTCGTAAAAACCTCACTTAGATGGTCTGGGACTTAGCTAAATGGTTAGAAAGCCTAGTTACAAGGAACTTGCCACCATTGTAAGTGGGTTACCACCAGGGTTACTAGCCATTTAGCTAACTCCCAGACCATCTAAGCAGGTCGCAATCTTTGCTTTTCCTCGAGCGCACGGAGCCTCCTTTGGTCCAATTTTGCAGCAAACCCCTTCACCTTTCCAATTTCTTTAGGTTTGTCAAATGGCTGTGGGTCAAAAATACGTTTCCCAACATGGAACGGTTGGTCAAAGTTCACTCTTGACTTCCAAAACCCTCAGGTCTCGGCTGCGTCACGTCGCGCTGCGTCACGGAGCCTGAGGCTTGGAGCAGTCGCGGCTGTGCTTCCTGGTGGATCTCTGGAAGCTCCGCGGCCTCGTGGACCGCGTGAGCCGCTGCGTCGCGGAGGGGTGCCAGGCGTGGACTCGACCGGGGGGAACCGGGGTCCGGAACCCGCGCGGGCTTGGTCGGTTCGCTGGCGGAAGTCGGCTGGATCCTTCCTTGTTCATTTGCCCGGATCGGCGTGTCATTTTGTTTGGAGCGTTGGTTGGGTTTTTGAGGGTTGGTTTTAAGAAGGGAAAGCAAAAGGGAAGGCCTGCATTTTGTGGGTGTCTGAAAACAGACACCCCCGCATGGGTGTCTTAAAATGTGGGAACCCTTCCAAAGTAGGTGGTGGTTCTTTTAGCTTTCCTTTGAACTAGCCTAAAAAGGAGCCCTTGCGTAGTGTTACAGCGGAAACTAAAGGAAGACCCACATTTGTTTGAACTAGGAATGCCCTTGAAAGTTGGTTGTTTTCAGGTTGGTTTACAAGGGGAAATCAAACACTGATGCCATTTTGGGCATGTCAATATATTTGAGGAGCCCTGAATTTGCTCAAAGGGAAGCCAGTGGGCAATGTGTTGACTTGTCGACACCTATCCTTTTGTGGACTGGGTGTATTTCTTTGATTTACCCAAAGGGAAGCCAGAGGGTGTGTCATTAAAACACATCTATCTTTGTGTGGAGCCGTGGGTGTAGTGGTTTAATTTTCCCAAAGGGAAGCTTTGTGGAGCTCTGGTTTCTTTGATTTACCCAAGAAGCCAGAGGGCAATGTGTTAAAAAGAGGGCCATCTTAGTTGAATGCCATTTTGGGCATGTCATTGTATTTGAGGAGCCCTGCCTGATTTAAATTTGCCCAAAGGGAAGCCAGAGGGCCATGTGTTACTTCGTCGATGTCCCCTATTCACCTCCCAGATCTCTCCTCCGCCAGGCCTGTCCCATCCAGTTCTTCGTGCCCGAGTTGTACTTCGACGAGCACACGCTGGAGCAACTGAGGCAAGCCAGCGACGTCTTCTTCGAGCACCTGCTGGCCTCTCGGCCTAAGACCTCGTCGCATGAAGGCGATGGACCCTCAAACTGCCCATACAAGAAGTGATTTTGCCCTGAAATGATGGGGTGATTCCCCTTTTTTTCAGGATAGTTTGGGGGTCCAGGTGGATCTTTGGACACTAACTTGTTGGCTGAAACAGGTCGGATGTTCCGAACTGGACCCCAAAAGTGAAGAACTCTTGCAGAGGGCATGGGTGGTCTATATGCTTCTGCGAGTTTCCCCGCAATTCCTGTCACACCAGTTGTTTGGAAGTTCGTGGGAAGGACTGATTTCCTGGATTATATACCCCCCAAACCAAATACCTGTTTTTTTTTGGGGGGATAGTTCTGGAAACCATACTTTTTGCCAATAAGGTGACATCATACCCTGAAAGAAGTGGGTTGTTGTGTGTAGGGGATCAGGTTCGGCAAATTTGTCCTTCTTAGTCGACCCCGGATCAATCAACCCGGTGGATGTTCCGACTTTAGCTTTTTGGGAAGTCAAGTTGGTTTTCCGTTGAACCCACACTCAGTGAAGATTCTTTTGATTTTGCAGAGAGGTCCTTGCAGCAACCAAGTTTAAGGTAGCGAAGATACACAAATGAGTGTTTCTCAAAATAGTGAAGCTCCGAAAGATGGGGAATGATTCCTGTTGGCTTCCCTTAATGATCATGTTCACCCAGGATTAATGAACCCGTCCCATTTTTTAGGGGGTGTTCCCTCCAAAAGTGGTCTGAATCCCCACCAAAAGGGGACACCCCCCAATTAATCAACCTGCCAGGGGTTCTACTTGGATCCGGGTTTAGCATTAGGGTTGACCAAAGGAGCTGCCAACCCCCAGAAAAGGGTCTTTGATGGCACATGTAAGTCTAGGTCAGTGTTTCTTGGAGTTGGTACCACTTGGAGTTTCTAGTGAAAAGGGAGGCGGTCTCTTCGATTTTTGCCCCAAAGCCCCCCTTCTGCCGCCATCAGCGAGGTTGAGATGAGCCAGCTCCAGGAGCGCTTGGACTTGTTGGGCGGCAAGAACTGGCGGAACCTGCTGCAGTACTCGCCCCTCAGCTTCCGTAGAGTCACGCTCATCAGGGAAACCAACTAGCAGGGATACAGGACAAACCAGGGATACAGGAGGATTCCCCCTAAATGCATCTTGACTAAGTTTATGGGAAATGGCGCCAAGGGAATCCCCCGATATCCCCGCTCCCTCCGTATCCCCGCTTATTCGTTTGTCCAACGCTCAACATGGGCAGAACAGAAGGAACAAAGGGAACAGAGGTAACAGCGGGGAACGGAGGATAGTTCAGAACGCGGGAACAGAGGGAACAAGAACAGAGGATTCATTAGAACAGAGAGAACAGAGGGAACAGAGGATTGAGTGGAGGGAGCAGAGGAGAGAACAAACCTCTTTTTTCGGGGTATCCTTGCTGGATGGCTCTAAAGGGAAGCCAAGAGGAACACACTTCCCGTTTTGGGGTGTTTCCGGTTTTTCCTATGCCATGGGCACAAGTCTGGAACATGTTCTCAGGGACACGCCCGGCTGACTCTAGCTTCCCTTTCCTTTCCTTTGGTGAAGGACAGTGTTGGTGTTGTGCATATTCTTTTCCACTCACTGACTGTCCCGGCTTGCAGACCTTCGAACTTTGGAAAGTCGGTTTAGTGATATTCACTGTTCGCTTGTTTTTAGGTTTTCAGTTTGTTGGTTCAGATCATGTTTAGTAGGCAGCTGCAGAAAACATACCAACGGTTGGAAAGTGATGCATATCATGTTGAACTGCTTTCTTCAAGCCATTCCGGAGCTGAATCAATGAAATGCGGTGCTAGTGCAGTTGTTTCAGTGTTTCAGCGCGCTGTTAGTCTTTTTACTTGACGTATCTCAACCAGAAACGGACTTTCACAAGGAGGTACCCCTTGATTGCCCTGATCCTTTGGCCGAGTCTCGGCAGAGAAATGTGAGTGTTTGAAACCAAACGCTGTTGCGGTTCAAGGAGTTGGCTTGAAGAAATGGCGAAATCACGGCCCACACGTTGTTTATCCAAGAGTGATTAACCCAGGACACTGAACCGTTTAGCGAATAGTGACTATTTGGGCCCGTCTTTCTTTGCGGGTACCCTTTTTTGTTGTGGCTTTAAAGGGAAATCCAAGGAAGACCGCTGCGCCATTTTTCTTCCTTTGTTATTGAAAAAAGAAAGGTCCCGATAAAGCGATAAAACACCCATTTCAACGAATGGAGCATCGCAACATGCGTGTTGAAGGCTACTTTGCAAGTAAGGGACTAGGCATGCTAAGGGGACCAACCCCAGTTACCCAGTCAAAACCTTGGCTATAACCTACTTACCTGGACCCTCAAACTACCCGGCAAAGTATGGGTTATTGCCCAAAATATGGGGTGACTTCCCGATCTTGAGAATTGGTCCAGGAAACAAAAACACAACTACGAAGACCTGTGGTTTCTTAGACTGACCAAAACCTCAAGATTCCAAGTTTTATAGGCCGTTACCCATAAACATGGGTGATTGCAACCCAAGATTATGGTTGGTGATGTCCCTTGGTTCTGAGCAAAATGGAGGGTCCGGGTACCTTACTAGGTCCCCCAGTAGTGCCCTTTTCGCCTTTTTTGGGGGGAGGGTTCCCCCACTACAATCGACTACAGAAAAAGTTGGTACCCTTATTCTAACTTCTCTACTGGAGGACCCAGCTTACGTCCTGAACCGTTGCATCCAAACAAAACCCGGCGGTCGAGTCGCTCCGCGACTCGCGAGGTTGAAGTTTATGAGCACCACAGAGGTGGGGTCCATGCTCATGGACGCCATCCCGGACCCCAAGACCCGGAAGACGGCGACTTGGCCTTTTTGTCCCGTCTTGTTTTTTTTTTTTTTTGAGGGGGGTGGAAAGTGCGGTGTTTTTGGTTTGTTTTGCTCCATGTTTTGTGTGTGTTTTTTAGGGGGGGACCAGCTTCAACTTTTTGCACTTGTTGGTTTTGGGGAAGCCTCTTTTTTGGATATGGTTGATGTCTCAGCTCCTTTTGGGAAAACGGGGATTCTAGCTGCTTCATTTGCACTCCAAGCTGGTTGGGTGTTGAAGTTGTAGGAGACCTGGACTATGCCAGGTGCACCTCAGCGCATCAAACTGTGGCCCCAAAATCCTGCCAGATGGCAGCGTTTCCCTTGTTTTATCCAAGCAAACCGTGCAGCAGTGCGACACATTTCCAGATGCCCACCGCAGTTTAAGCTGGGAAGCTCAGGGAGTGTCTTCTTTTTTTGTTGAGGGTGCCCTTTTTTTGCTTGCTTTGAAGAGAGACCAAAATGAAAACCGTTCCGCCAGTTTGGGGGTGCCCCTATCTTGCTGGTCCTTAGCAGGGAATGAGTGCATGCCGCCCACAAACCATGAAAAACCGGTGGTTTCCTTTGAGCCGATCCCTGGGATCAATCCCACCACCCGGAAGGTCATTCCCTACGGAGCACCAAGTTTTGAGACCAGCCCCGATTGTTTCATCGTGTCCGGGAGTTTCGCATGTTAAAGAGCCCAGCTTATGGACCATCTGAAAACCTCCTTTTCGACTTCTTCGGTTTCCCTTGGCCAGCTACAATGGCTTCCGTGGAAGCACTCGTTTCCAATTGCGTTGCCTTTAACACGCGCAAAAAGCGTACCCTCCCCAAAAACACCGCACAACACACGTTTCCATATTGCCCGCCTCAGTTTCAACTTGGGAAGCTTAGGGGTGTGTCTTTTGTAAAGGGAGACCAAGCGGAACACCGTTCCCGTCTGAGCACCAAGTTTTGAGACAAGCCCGTGGACTTCGTCGGGTTTCGTTGGATTTCAGGTGGAGAACGCCATCACGCGGGGGCTTTGGGACCAGATGGCAGAGCTGCAGCCGGCGGGGTGGGTTCGAGGGTGTGGCCGGGTGGGGCTCGGGATTGCGGCGTATTTGTTTTTCAGTAGGTGGCCGTTCCCTTTGGTTTCCCATGACAGCAACGGGTCCCAACCGATTCCCCCAAAACGCCACAACGATGACACGGCCGTAGAATATGAGCTGTGCTGAGGCCTGGAATCTATAGAGTCTGGTCGATGAGAAGGCGGCATGGCAAATGGTTCGGATGAGGATGCTTGTAGCCCGAGGGGTCATCCACCAAGGAAGAGCTGTTTGGATCATCACACTGGAATATGATCAAGGAACATGATCAATAAAGCTACTGTTGATGGACAAAACCCCCTTCACGAGTTGGTAAATGGTTTATTCCAGTATTCATATGGGATCATCCATTCCGACTTCAGGATTTGTCCATCCACAGTATGACAAGTGATAGAGCCCTATCTCTCGCCAGTTGTTTAGGCACAGAGAGACCTGCACCTCCTGTGGGTGACTTTCATGATGAAATAGCGCATGGCAGTCCTTGGAAATGAGTCACTCAGGACTTGTTGGTCTCAAAGCGAGCGGTGTGTCCTCAAAAAGAAACATATGAAGTGTGGAAGTAAAACTGAGAGCCTTCTCCCAAAATGGCCGGGCATCATTCCGTTCATGAAAGTGATGTCCAACAAAAAGTTCATGTCCAATTCAAAGTGCATAAATCCAGCCATGTAAGTTATGTCCAACAAAGAGTCCATGTCCAATTCAACTTCATACAATAAAGGGTTGATGGACGAAAACCTCCATTTGGAATGAATGAACTCCTAGGCTAGTATAAACTGATTAAACTGATGCGAAGTGGAGTTTCTCCATCTGCAGTATTGTAGGATATTTGTATGGCACCCAAATGGAACCCTAAAAACCGTAGTTTTTCTCGGTGTTCCTTCAAACCCACACAGACCTAGACTTACATGTGCCATCAAAGACCCTCTTCTTGGGGTTGGCAGCTCCTTTGGTCAACCCTATACAATGTAAACCTTGGGCGTTTTTGGGCAATGCTAGTTCCTTTCTGGTGATCAGCGGATTCGGCACAAAACACGAGGTCATCATCGTTTGGTTTGGATTTGTGTTGGACCGTCGGGGGTGTCTCGATTCCGCGACTCCGCGTCTTTTTGTTAGACAAGCCTTTGTGGGTTTTTGTTAAACGAGAAACAACAAAAACACCAAAAGGTTGTCGTATCCTCTAATCTGTATGACAGCACAGAGCCTGATGGTACCTAGCAACACAGAGCCGCACCTGTTCCCAAGGGTCTCCCAGATTGGCTGTACAGCTTTCCCGGAAACGTTCCAGAGGCTTCCGGGTTGCAGCAACATCCCAGAGGCTCCTTGTAGATTCGATTTCCTAAGCATGGCCACTGAACATCTCCAAGTATGTCGATCAAAATGAGGAATCCACGGGAAAACCACCTCATGTTGAATTCCCTAGGTCCCCCAGTAGTTCCCTTTTACCCTTTTTTGGGGGCAGCCTTCCCTACTAAACTAGCCTACAGAAGAAAAAATCGGGTACCCTGATTCTAACCTCTCTACTGGAGGACAACCCTGAGCATGGGAGAACACCAATCCCGTCACTGACCTACACCCCCAAATTTGGCCCACCCCCGGAAAACGGGAAACACCCTACACCCCAAAAAATGGGCCGAGCCGCCAAAATTGGGAGGCCCACAGATCGATCCGCGCCGGGTGAAGCGGGGAGTCGGGAGGTGCTGGAGGAGCTTGAGGAGGCCATGGAGGACTACAACGCTCGCTATGACTGGGTCCAGGCGCCGGAAGTTTGGGCTGGAAGCACCTCATAAACACCGCGGGCTTCCCAACTCAGCTCACCTTTTGGAAGCTGCTGGACCTGAGTCACTTTGTTGGGGTTGGGTGGGTTGAGTGGTAAAGACCCAAAGAAAGACTAAACTTTTTGGGTTTGGTCGCCATTTTAGTGGTAAATACAAAGAAAAAGACTTGCTTTGGCCAATGCACTGAAGTGAGGTTTGGGCTGGACATAAGGGCCGGCTTGTGGACAACGTGGAACGCACCCCAAGTGTAGCTCACTTCCGGAGTTTCTGGACTTTCAGCCTTTTGGGACGACCAGTTTAGTGGGAATCAAAAACAAGTTTGGACTTGTTTTGGCCAATTCACTCAGAATCCACGGAAGGGAGGCGTTGGAACCCCAAACAAAATGAGAATGTCCGGTGACGTCTTGGAGCCCGAACAAAAATACAAGTGGAATGAATGAAGATAGCCGTGTCTTTGAGCGGTGAATCAGCTAGGGCGGCACGGGGTATCGGTTTCGGGTAGGCCCCTACCGGTTTTGCGGGTTGATGTTTGGATATTCGCCTGGTGGGTTATTGGTGGTGATGCTGTGGATGGACGAAATTCTGCACAGGGTTTCTTAGGCACAGGATTTCGTCCATCCACAGTATTGTTGTTATGGTGGCTTTAAAGAGAAACAAGGGCAACCGACCGGTTTTATTCATTGTTTGTTTGCGGGGGGGGGGGGTCACCCATATGTGTTGTTTTCTTCAAACCTCATTTAGGTTCCAGGACTCAAATGGCAATCCGAAATGGCGAAGAACAGATCGTTCGCCCCTACTGCAGGTCACTGAACAAACCAGTAGTCGGGAGGGTCGCATGGATTGAACCTTGTTGCTTCGAACAACCTCATTCTGGTCTCCCATAAGCCTACCGGTAAGATGTTCAATGCCTAGTTTTTGAATCAAGCCTTATTTATGGGCGCTCCTCTAAATCATGGGTTAAACTACGCTATGCGTTCAACCACTCCATGCTGTCAACCGTGTCAAACTAGGCCAGCTGTTTTAACATGTTGAAACCATGGCCTTCTTTCGCCAATCACTTTTACAGGGGTCCATCCAAGCAGTCGGTGCCTTTTGAAGGCCCAAGTGGCTTGGTGGTTGTATCCCCTACACCAAATGGCCGCCTTGTTTAGTTGGTATTTGTTGAACAACCGGTTTTCCAAGGAACAAATCCGGAAAGGGGGGGATATTGTGTGTAGCGAGTGCGTGTTTTTTCGTTTCCCCAAGCAGATGTTGTTTTGCAACTGATGGGGTGCATGGCACCTGGTGCTGTTGTAATCCACACCGGCGGTGTCGGTTGCTGTTGCTTGAGTTGTTTTAAAGGTCGTGTTGCCTTCAAGTTGTCGGATCCCATATGGCCATGAATTTGAATAAGGAACCCCCTAAAAACTGGTTTGTGGACAAAACACCCCACCTAAATGATGTCCACGAGAGGGTCCCTAATTGAAGTTCATGCCCATATCATTCCCAAACTAGGCGAGGGATTGGAGGGCCAGTTGGCCACAGTTCCCTCCAACCCTTTTTTGCCCGCAAGGGGCCGGATCCGCCGAGTTACGTGGAGCTACCACCACAGCTGTTGAGACATCCCTCAAGAATTCGCAGACGCCCAAAAGGCCCCAAGGGCATCATCCAGGTGGTTTTCTGGGAGATCACCCCATGTTGGGGTAGTATCATGTTCAGGGTCGTTTTTTTGCGGACCCAGCTCCCCCCCAAACAAAAAAAGAAAGAACACAACTCCCCCCCCGCCCAAAAACAGAAGAAGGAAGAACATTTCCCCCCCCCCAAAAGGAAAGAAGGAACGCCAACAAAACGGAAAGTCCCCCCCAACCCCCCCCCCCACCAACAAAAAAAGAGCGAACATATACAAACAACAACATCAAACAGTAAAGAACACAAGACCAGCGAACGTCACAGCGTTTTGCGGGCGTTTTTTCGAGATGATTGATTTTGCCAGGAGGACATCGCCCAGAAGCTGGCTCAGATTGCCAAGTGCGGGGAGCGGCAGCAAGTGGCGGAGGAGAAGTTCGAGGAAGCGGTGCCAGAGGTGCCCGAGGAGCGGATGGCGGCGCCGTCAATACTCAACACCCCTAATATCAGGGTTGTGGGATCAAGGGGTTTCTCCCCACTTCTGTGATACAAGGGAATCCCCCTTTCTATTAACAAAATAGTCTTTGGGAAGCCCTTTCTGTTGTATCACAGAAGTGGTCATTCCCCACAGCCCTGCCTAATATCTGTGTAGTCTTTTTGGTTTCCCTGGCCAACCCCAACAAGGGTTCCCTCACAACCCACGACCATACTTTCGAGGCGTTGCCTGGCAAGCAAGTCGGGAAGCCAGAAAGTGCGGCCAAGTTGGTTTGTTTGGTTCGCGCAAAAGCTGTTCGCTCATAGCTTCCTGAACTTCATTTAACATGCCCCCGCAAAAAGAACGCTCGCTTGAAAAAGAACCAAATTGTGATGCCGATGTCTAAAACAGCGCAGTGATTGGTTTTTCGCCCTGCCCCTAGCCTGATGACAATATGGAGCACGAGGGAGGGGGGGACGACCCCTGCGACAGCCGGAGGACTCATCTTCTGAGATTGAACCGGAGAACGAGGCTGAAGATGAGGAGGACATGAAGCGGTGGGCTAAATTGATATTTGGCCGTGGCTCCAAAAACGTACCAAAATATCCCCTTGGCAAATGGAACCAAAGACCCAAAATCTGCGTAATCAGTTCTTTAATTTTGAGCCACACCCATTCGGCAAAATAGGGAGCCCCAGAATGGCGGTTTTCCTTTTGGTCTCCCTTCAAGCCAAGCTCATCGGGCTGAATACTCTCAAGGATCTCACGCGCGCCCGCACGCATAGTCTTTTGGGGTGATGTGAAGGATTTGAGCATCTTAGGTGGTTTCGAGTGGAAGCAGCATCACTCTATGGGTACGTTTTTGCAAAGCCCATTTTATTGGTGAAAAGGCTCACCAAGAAGCGTCCCCTACACCCAATACGAACTTGTTCAGGGTATGATGGGGTATGATGTCAACCCCTTTGCTAAAATTGAAGGTATTGCCATGAAAAGCGTGCTTTTGTGTTCCAAAACATACTCGAACAAGGCAGATATTTGGTGTAGGGGGGAAGTAGCAGCACCTTGGGCAGGAGTCGGTTCAGGATGACAACAGCAGCGCAGCTTCCAGTGCTGACGACTGGGATGAGGAGGAGGACACCCGACGTTTTTTTCGAGCCGCAAACTAGGGGGGCTTGACTGAGGACGCAGCCAAAACAAGGAACCAACAAGTTACCCTCCATATTTTTTTTGGGGGGGGGTTTCCGAGAGTCCGCCTGCCAAATTGAAGATCCACGCCCCCGCTAAGTGAAGTCGTTGTACCCCGTGTCAGGGTTTTACCGTGACATTGGCAGGTGTTTCTGTCCAAGCTGCCCCTCTTTGATTTCCCCAGTTTTTGTCTTATTGTTTAGTCAACATTCCAAAAGGAATGCCTTTTAATTCAAGTCCCTTACGTCCTCCATTCGTTGTTTTCTTCCGTCAACAAGAAAAAAACATGGAGCCTGAAAGGGACCCGTTCCTGGAAGACCGCTTTCATGTGTTTTTTTGTGGGGAGGGTACAGGGCCCTTTTGGCGGTTCCCTTTTTAAAGTGGGTTGTTTTGGTGATGGGTGATGTAAGGGGTGTATACATGCTATACTGTTAATTCCTGAATCCTGAAACTACCCGTAAAAAAAGGAAGTTTGGGCGGGGGAGGGGGTCCAGGAACACACATCTATGTATATCAAACTAGAAATATTGCTTTGGGTCAAAAATAAGTACCCAACATGGAACCCCGGCAAATGGACACCCGAACAAAATCTGCGGTCCAATTGCTGGCGGCGTTTGTTTTCACCCATACCCATATAGGGTTATGCCTGGAGTCTCCATGACCCTTAAAAATGGTTGGTCATTACCCAAAGTTAAGGGGTCATGCACCCATGTTTTAAGGGTCAGAAGGAGACTCTAGGTATACTTCAAACATATTCACACAACCACTATACAGTCATTTTGGCTCGCAAAATACTGCCTTACTTGGGAGTTCCGCTGACTTAAGTGGTATCCTGGCTTATGGACCCACTTCGTGGGACTTGGCAGGAGGTCCGGAAGTTCATCCTGCTCAAAGGGGTGCCGCCCTCCAAGGCTCAGCTCAAGAAGATGCGCAGGACCCAGGCCGAACTGGCGAAGTCGAAATGGGCGAAGTGGAAAAATGCCGTTCCGAAACACTGGCGTTAAGAATCAGGGAGGCGACTGGCTTTGGCGCATTTTGCCAAGGGATGTTAGGGCTTTGACTTGTTGCCAACGAATGCGGTTGAACCACTAAAAGTGAAGCTTGAGCAGGGGAGCAGAGTTCGCAACCGAGCTGGGGTGTTCGGCCAAGTCACTAAGTTGTAACATTCCTCCCAAAAGTTGGGAGCGACTCAAAGGTGGTTCGTGGACATGAATCCAAACCGGAGTCCGATGTCCAACATGGGTGTGGCTCAGAATTAAAGAGCTAGGGCAAACCGCAGATTTTGAGTCCTTGGTTCCATTTACCAAGGTGCCATTTTGGTTCATTTTGTTGAGCCACAGCCACATTTCGGGTCCTAGACACATTCAAGTTCACACCCCAAGCTCAAGTTGCTGGCATCCGGTCCTTCGGTATAAGGACACCTTTCTAATAGTGGGTAGACCCAAAAGTCAATGGGTTTTGGGCTAAGGCCTACCTGGACCCTCAAACACTGTTCAACTATGATTGTTGGGTTGCAATAACCAATGTTTATTGGTTTGAGAGTTCAGGTACCTTTATAACCATAGTTGGAACCAACTGTCGATGGGGTCCTTGGCTGCCCATGTCTTCGCTTCGGCGAAATTGCGCGCACGACACCTTCGAGCGAACATCTCTCGCGAGAGGCTAGGGAGCAGAAGATGACGAAGATGAAGGAGCAGAAGGCCTCCAAGGACCTGCCAATTACAAAAAGGGATGACTAGTTGTGTGTTTTGTGTGCATATACACACATCTATTCGTGTATATTTAATGTTCATGTTTGTATGCATGCATATATACACAAAATGCATATATATATATATATTATGTGAACATACGACATACACGTCCCAAGTGCCGCCCTTCCAGCCTCGTAGGAGGAGGGCATCCAGCAGAAGAGCCGGGCGAGGATCCGCAGCCTTCTGGCGAGGTGGGAGAAGTCGGTGGCCTCCGTCAAGGAGGAGGCCAGCGAGCGGAACGGGTTACCTTCTGAAAGCTACGTGCCGCAAGAGAACAATGCACGAAATAAAAGAAGCCCCTAGGCTGCTTTGTTCTGCAATCTCCGCGCAATAGCTCTTACTGGAACGAGAGCGTTTCTCATGCCCGGGTGGCCGGAAGATGTATTTTTTTGTTTTTGTGTTTTTTTTCATTTTTTCATATTTTTTTTGCGGCGAATCGCTGTGGCAATTGAGACGGAGATGGTGAAAGTAGATGGCGGACTGCGCCCATTTTGGTGGAGTCGTCCCCCTTTACTTCAAAAGGAATTGTGTGTGGTGTACCTTTGGGGGCTAACTTAAAATGAGTTTGCATTAGTGTGTTTTGCGTGATGCTTTCAAACATAAAACGATTCATTTTATTCGGTGTTTCCTACGGGACCAAATCAGAAAGCCCAGCCTTTCACATGGCAGCTTCAAATCTCAAAACGCCTGTTTCGGCAGTATTGAATCTCCCAAAATGGAAAAGGGAACCTGTTTTGGGCAGTACACCTTTGAGAAGCCATGATTTCCCACTGCCCGGACCCTTCTCATCTTTTCCGCAAGCGAGGCTGACTTGAAATGGCGCCATGTACCAAAACAGCGGCCATGTACCAGCACCAACCGCCTTCCTCGAAGTACGGTCCACAAAGCAGTGGTGCTGGTATGGCACGACTACTATATTTATATATATACCCTGGAAATCCACGACTGTTTTTTAAACGTCCTTTGCACCTCTCCTGGCAAAAAACCGCCTTTCACAGAAAGCATGCACAATAAACCGCCTTTGGAACCCCAGGGTATATATTGCCTATGTGGATGGTGTAAAGGGGGCGACACCGGACGACTCACGGTTTCAATGTAGCTTCGCAAGCCATGAAACCCCGAAAGGCCCTTTAAAACTTTGCCTTTCCATGGGTTGCGCCCGGAATTCGTGTCCAACTGAAAGAGACTCCTATTGAAAAGAAAGACGAAAAGGGTGGAAACCCTTGCCTTAGGCCCTCCCCCTTGGATACATTTTTGTTGGCGCGTGAAAAAGGGTGGGTCCCATCGATCGGCTCCAGCGGCAACTGACTGCGCGAGGTGAAGGTCTTGGAGCAACCGCTGCAGGACGCGCAGCAGCAAAGTGCGGACACCATGGACGAGGACCCGATCCGCGAAAGTCGCGGTCGAGTCGCTCGCAGGACGCCGCGACAGAAGCACTCCAGGCGAATGGACTCCCCGCTTTTCAAGTGAAGGTCGCATAGTATTCGGTTCCTCGTGAGTTCGAGGGGGGGTGACTTTGGCGACTTTTTTTTGTATGCCCTCGGTTTTTGTTGACGGAGGGACTTCATTCAAAGAAACGACCAAGGAGGAGAAAGTCTTTGGAACGCTGGTTGTTTCTGCGATTCGGGCATATTCGGAATGTCTCCCATTGAATTGGGGTGGTGTGTGTTCCCTAGATTTGGGGACCAATTGGTTCAATCCAGGTGGATTCAATGTTTGGAGAACAAAAAGCACGAGCCCATTTTTTTGGGCGTTTGGTTGCCTCCTGTTTTGAGCCATAGGACAGTGGTTTCATGGATCTATCGGTCGTCGGACAACCTGGTAGCCTCTTTTTTGCGGCACCATATGACACCAAAATGTCCACCCGAAATGAGTTTCATATGCAAAAGCGTCATACATCATCATGGATGACATGTCTTGCTGCTAAGTTCTGAGTGGGTTAGGCTCAATTTACAAGTTGGTGTTCTCACACGCGAAGACACATTTGTGCAGATTTCCCCCTGGTTTCCCCACATGGGCGCACGGCATCGTTTCTTGGCGGTCCACTTTGCTTTAATTTACTGACATTATAAAGCTTACCCTGTGTGCGGTCTACAAGAGTTCTAACTTAAAAGCAGATGTCTTTTAATCACGTCGCACTCATTACAGAACTATCATGCTGGCAATGGCACCACGAAAAAGCGCTTCATGGCCCTTCAAGCGGCCAATGGGCAGCCTCTCCGGCAAAAGTCCTCTCGTGATTACATTAACCGTATAGGTAACCAAGAGGTTGTCCACCCTTGCCCGGTCTTGAAACTGAATGGAACTGCTGAAGCATTCCCACTAGATGTTCTCATTACCATTTGCATCCGTGGTGCAGACCGGCCCTATGGACCAGTTGAAATCGCCCCAAATGGACTTTTGGAAAAATCCAGTGGCTTTAACCACACCTGCAAAAGGGCGAGAACCTCTTTTGACCTTTGCTTGGAGTTGAATACATTTAAGGAAAAAGCACCAGGTGGCTTATCAAGGATGCATGGATTTTCGGGAGTTCCAGCTGCTTGCGTTCCGGTCCTCCAGTTCACCCTAATTGTAAACGCTTCGCGTTGCCCGCCTCGGCCCAGCCTAGTTTGAGGGAAGGGTCAGGAACACCGAAATCCAGTGTTGGGAAGGTCCGAATCCTACTGAAAGCTTGTGACCGCACCAGCTCGCCCGTGCTATGGAACCCCAGGTGTTTGAAGGAACATGTAAGTAGAAGCCAAATGACCACCAGCTACCAACTGCAAAGCTGCTAGGTGAATTCACACGGTATTTTTTTTGTTGCGGTTCTCATCCTGAAGGACCCCTCCGGCTCAGTCCGCCGACATTGTCCTCTCCCTTTTCTCCTTCTTCCTCTCTTCCTTGTCTCCCTTGTGTGTTCTGTCGTCCTCTCTCCCTCCCTCTGCTCCCATCCTCCCCATCCCCCCAAGCCTCTCTCTCCCCAATCTCCCTCTCTCGTATGTATGCATGCAATGTACTATGTATGTATGTATGTATGTATGTATGTATGTATGTATGTATGTATGTATGTATGTATGTATGTATGTATGTATGTATGTATGTATGTATGTATGTATGTATGTATGTATGTATGTATGTATGTATGTATGTATGTATGTATGTATGTATGTATGTATGTATGTATGTATGTATGTATGTATGTATGTATGTATGTATGTATGTATGTATGTATGTATGTATGTATGTATGTAATGTATGTATGTAATGTATGTATGTATGTCATGTATGTCATGTATGTCATGTAATGTAATGTAATGTAATGTAATGTAATGTAATGTAATGTAATGTATGTACGTATGTATGTATGTACGTATGTAATGTAATGTAATGTAATGTAATGTAATGTAATGTAATGTAATGTAATGTAATGTAAGGAATGTATGTATGTATGTATGTATGTAATGTATGTATGTATGTACGTAATGTATGTATGTATGTATGTATGTATGTATGTATGTATGTATGTATGTATGTATGTATGTATGTATGTATGTATGTATGTATGTGTGTAGGTATGCATGTAATGCATGTATGTATGTACGTATGTATGTATGCATGCATGTCTGTATGTATGTATGTATGTTGGTATGTAATGTATGTATGAAATGTATGTATGTATGCATGCATGCATGCATGTATGTATGTATTTCCCGCAAAAAACACGGTTTTCCAGCGTTTTCGCAAAGAGGACGTCCAAAAACATTGAGTTTTTCCAGATTTTCGGCAAAAGGATGCAGGAAGCCCAAGCCAGCAAAAAAGCCGGCAGGGGGAATCGAGCCTGGGACCCCTGTTTTGCGACACCGGCTCCCCGAAGACTACGTTTAGTGGAACGTCATCAAATTGCCGCGCGGTACGTGGGGGACCCCCCCCCCTCCCCCCCCCCCCCCCCCCTCCCCCCCCCCCCCCCCCCCCCCAAAAAACCTACGTAATAGACGTCGGGCGGGGGGGGGGGGGGCTAGGGGGGGGGTTATCCTCTATCCTCTAGTAAGTATCCGACACGCCGAGCAATGTCGGCGGACTATCACTATTGAGGATATTTTTCCGGGGTACTTAAGCAAATGGAGGTTTGTATTCCCATCATGTACCTGTCTTGGGCTGAGCAACCGAGCAAGAAATGTATGTCATGGCAAGCCGCCAGCCACGTGAAATGGAGGTGCCCAAACACCCAAAGCTAGTCTTGGTTGTTCAGTGACACCAATTATTGTTCCCCTTTTTATGGAGGCCAAGCCCCACAAAAAATGCTCATCCCCAGAAAGAGGTCCTTTTTTTTCCAAGGGCACTGAGCAGCAGAGATAGTCTTGGTGTTGGATTTCAAACCTTCCGAGCAGGACGGCTTCCGAACATCGAACTAGCAGGACCCCTGTTTAAAAGCAAACCCGTCAAGTTGCCCAAGTAAAAGGTCGTCACATCAAGTTGCAATCGTCAGGACCCTTCAAGGTCCAACACGGGAAAGCAAGCCATAGGATGACGGCCCTTAGGCCTATGCCCCGTGGTCACTCAGACTTTGCAAGATTGCAAGTGCATGTACGATGTAGCCGATAGAGGCTCGAGAGACATGCCGCGCGAGCAAGAGTGGTTCGCGTGCGACCGGTGCACGAGGTGGTTCCGGTCTGAGGACGCGCTGTGGCAGCATGAGCAGGCAAAGCACGTGGATGAGGAAGACGAACAGGAGCCGAAGAAGTGTGAGAACGAGCAGGAGCCGTCGTCCGGGGAGTACACGTACGAGACGTGCTACACGTACGAGTCGGAGGTGGAGTCGGAGGCGAAGCCGGAAGAGGGGCGGACGGAGGCAGAGGAGCGGGTCTGGTGCCAACTGGACGAGCAGGCGCGCGTTCAGATGGGCCAGCTGACGAATGACGAAAAAAAGACGGTGTACCAGAAATGCCAACAGCAGAAGCAGCTGCGGAATGTGTCGGCGTGCCTGGGCGGCAGGTGTTGGCTGGTATGAACATGGCATGATTGGCTTGGAGTGTCACATCATTACAATCAGGTGTTACACCGAATGGCTATAGGGAGCATCAAGTGTCACGCTTCGAGGATGAAACGGGGGAACGAGTATCACAACGGGGTCAAGGGTGAGAGGATGAGGGGGCGCGGGGGCGATGGTTTTGGTGGGGGGCCGGGGACGACGGTTCTGGTGGGGGGCCGGGACGACGGTTTCGCAAAACCACCACGTCCCTTTGAAAGCGTCCAAAAACACAACCACTAACATCTTGGTGAAAAAGCCACGATTACCTAATATGGGTCACCCTCTGCTTCCCTCAAACCGCGATCCTGTAAGGGCGACTGTGTCGCGAAACCACCACTCCCAACCCCCGGCTTCTTGAAAGAAATAGACCCCTGTACTTCTCCAACCCCTGGCTACCAAGTAAGAAATTTCACCAGCAAAAAGGAAATTCCCCCAGAAACTAACCTAGTCTGAGAGAAATTGCAGCACTTATTGACTGTGCCACCTTCCACAAGTTGTTTGGGGGCTGCCCTGAGGACGACAACCCTGCCAAACTCTCACCCCCAGCGGTCTCAGGTTTTCAGAAAGTATAGGGCGATTCATACAACTAGGAAGTCGGTGATGCACTGCAACATAGTTCGCATTGTAAGGCCCGATGAACCGGCCGAGGGCAGACAATGACTTGTCACATCCTTTGAACTTGAAGCTGCAACAGACCGAAAATACCTCAGAGGGTCAGGGAGCAAAATAACTCCAAGAACTTGACTAAATGCAGATGTTGGGCGCAAGCCGCTTCCATGCCATAGACCGCCCCCTTCCTGACGCTGAAGTGGCAGCAGTTCTATCGCTGCTAGGCACATGACACCCGAATGGACTGTCATGGCACTTGAATGCAACGAAATAGCCTTAACTAGAGCTCGCACCCGAGGTTTGTCATGGCTTGCGCGCGCTCCCTTCGTGGAGGGCGTGGTCGTGCGCAGTGTGTTCCGCGTGAGCGGCGCTCGGCGAGCCGGGACGAAGGCGCGATCGCTGTTGGCTAGGTGTCCGTTTGCAACGCCAGGGATGTGGTGAATGGGGCGTGTTGCTTGGCGTTGCCTCTGACAGGCAGACGGTCAGCGTCCCCTGCGCGCAGGGAGGAAGGCGCGCTTGCACTGCAGTTTTCTTTTTTGTGATCGTTGGCAAGATGAGTCTACAATGTGAAAGGGCTTAGACTTGCGCGCTACGTGATGTTTCTGCATTGGACTGGGGGTTGTCTTGGAGCCACTTTTCTTGCGCTGGGATGGGAGCGCGAGCTGTTGCGCAGGCAGACCCGTCCCGCGGCAGCGTAGCGTGGAACGGCAGCCTGGAGGCTCTGCTTCAACGTGACACTATGTAAAGGGCCCCTTGTGTCAAAACTTTACGTGGACCCTTCGAGTCCATTCTAACACTAGCTTGTTGAAAACCTGATCCTCAATGATTAGCGGATTACGGATTCTGCGGTTTACGGATTTGATTGTGCGGGTTGCGGACTACGGATTATGGGTTGCATGGACTTCCCATGTTCCAACATGCGGGGTGTTGACCCACAACTTGCGGCGTGGATTACGGATTGAGGAGATTACCAGCCAAAACAAGGAAGTGCGAGCTGTTGTGCAGGCAGACGCGGCCTGCGGCAGCGCAGCGTGGAACGGCAAGCTGGAGGCTCGGTTTCAAGGTGACACGGTGTAGAGGGCCCCTTGCGTCAAAACGTTACGTGGGCCCGCGTGTTCCAAACGTAATCCCCAATGCTCAGCGAATTGCGGATTATGCGGTCAGCAGATGAGATTGTGCGGTTCGTGGACTACGGATTATGGGTTGCATGGATTTCCCGGGTGCCAACATGCGGTGTTGACTCACAATTTGCAGCGTGGAGTACGGATGGTACGGATTGCGAAGATTACCAACCAAAACAAGGAAGCGCGAGCTGTTGCGCAGGCAGACGCGTCCCACGGCAGCGCAGCGTGGAACGGCAAGCTGGAGGCTCTGCTTCAAGGTGACACTGTGTAAAGGGTTCCTTTGTGTCAAAACCTTACGTGGACCCTTCGAATCCATCTTAAAACTAGCTGGTTCAAAACCGAAGTCCCAATGATTAGCGGATTGCGGATTACGCGGTTTACGGGTTAGATCTTGCGGTTTGCGGATTACGGATTATGGGTTTTGCATGGATTTCCCATGCTCCAACCTGCGGTGTTGACCTACAATTTGCAGCGCGGGGGACGGATTGAGAAGATTACCAAGCAAAACAAGGAAGCGCGAGCTGTTGCGCAGGCAGACGCGGCTTGCCGCAGCGCAGCGTGGAGCGGCAACCTGGAGGCTCTGTTTCAACGTGACATTGTGTAAAGGGCCCCTTTGTGTCAAAACTTTACGTGGACCCTTCGAATCCATGTTATGCGGTGTACGGATAAGATCGTGCGGTTTGTGGATTACGGATTATGGGTTGCATGGATGTCCCAAGCTCCAACATGCGGCGCTGACCGACAATTTGCAGCGTGGAGTACGGATTGAGAAGAGTACCAACCAAAACAAGGATTAAGCGGCTTTCCCATGCTCCAACATGCGGTGTTGGCCGACAATTGGCAGCGTGGAGTACGGATTGAGAAGAGTACCAACCAAAACAAGGATTCAGCGGCTCACGGATCGCGATGAGGCCCCCATGGATTTTGAACAGGTTAGCAAAAGAAGTTTGAATCTGATGGAAGGTCCATTTGACATTGTTTGATTTCGAAGAAGGTCAGCGCCAAGCGCCAGGTTGCGGTGAGCTGGGTTTCTTCATTGGCACATCCATCGCGCAGGTGGATCTGGGCATGGAGGCCCTGGCAGTTCGAGTGCACGCCATCGTGGAGGCCCTGGCAGTTCGAGCGCACGCCAGCGTAGAGGCGGGCTGTGGGGGCCGCAAGGGGCCCAGGGTGCGATTGGAAGGGGGCTCTGCGACGTGGTCTGAGGCGCAAAAGGGAGGTGTTTTTCTGGTGTTTGTCCAAGCGCTTTTTTGGGGTTTAACTTGTCCTGAAACCACTTGTTTAGGGTTTAGGTGTAGGACTTAACTTGCTCGCAAGCTCCCTGTTTAGGGTTCAGGGGTTGGTTTTGTGGTTGAACTTGCCCTCAAGGCATCTGTTTAAGGTTCAGTCTTAAAGTTTACCTTGCCCTGAAACTCCCACTTGAGGGTTCAGGTTTAGGGTTGAGGTGTAGCGGCTCATCTTGCCCTCACACCATCAATGGCTTAGCTTTTGGGGTTTAACGTGCCTTCAAACCTTCACTTCAGGGTTCAGGTTCTGGGTTGCGCTTGCCCTCAAGCCCCCTTTTAAGGTTCAGGTTTAAGGGTTTAACTTCTTTCAAATCCCCGTTTAGGGTTTGGTTTTGGGGTTTAACCGGCCTTTAAACCTTCACTTTAGGGTTTGGAGAGCTTCACTCGTCACCTTCTAACTTCTGGCTGAGCCTAGGGAAGATTGAAAAAGTGAACACAGTGACACCTTGACAAGCCACAGTACTACTACTGCTACTACTCGTACTACTACTACTACTACTACTACTACGACTACTGCTACTGCTACGACTACTACTACTACTACTACTACTACTAGTGCTACTACTATTACGACTACTAGTAGTACTGGTACTAGTACTACTAGTACTAGACTAGTACTAGTACTAGTACTAGTAGTACTACTACTACTATTACTACTACTACTAGTACTACTACTATTACTACTACTACTACTACTACGACTACTACTACTACTACGACTACTACTACTAGCAGTACTACTACTACTACTACTACTACTACTACTGCTACTACTACTACTACGACTACTACTACTACTACTACTACTACTACTACTACGATTACCACAGCTGCTGCTGCTGCTGCTGCTGCTGTTGCTACTACTAGTACTACTTACTACTACTACGACTGCTACTACTACTACTACTACTACTACTACTACTACTACTACTACTACTAGTACTACTACTAGGACTAGGACCGGGACTAGTACTACGACTACTTCTACTACTACTAGTACTACTACTACTACTACTACTACTACTACTACTACTACTGGAAGGCTCATTTGGCATTGCTTGATTCCGAAGAAGGCAAGTGCCAAGCGCCAAGTTTTTCGACTAGCTGGGCCCACCGCGCAGGTGGATCCTGGCATGGAGGCCCAGGCAGTACGAGTGCACGCCAGCGTGGAGGCGGGGCTGGGAGGCTGCAACAGTCGATTCGCCCAGCCGGTTGATTGGCTCATTGAGCGCGGTGTTGGCCGACAATTGGCAGCGTGGAGTACGGATTGAGAAGAGTACCAACCAAAACAAGGATTCAGCGGCTCACGGATCGCGATGAGGCCCCCATGGATTTTGAACAGGCTAGCAAAAGAACTTTGAATCTGAAGGAAGGTCCATTTGACATTGTTTGACTTCGAAGAAGGTCAGCGCCAAGCGCCAGGTTGCGGTGAGCTGGGTTTCTTCATTGGCACATCCATCGCGCAGGTGGATCTGGGCATGGAGGCCCAGGCAGTTCGAGGGCACGCCATCGTAGAGGCGGGCTGTGGGCCAAGGGCGCGATTTGAAGGGAGCTCTGGGACGTGGTCTGAGGCGCAAAAGGGGAGGTGTTTTTCGGGTGTTTGTGGTGCTCGTTGAGTATTTCCGGAGGATTTGGTCGAGTGTTTGGGTCGGCGTGTTGGAGCTGGTTGGTTGAAACAGAACACAGGGGAACAGTGCCCGATTTTTTGTTTCGTTTAGGCGTTGGTGCCTTTTGCTGGCGGGAAAGTCTTCAAGTGGTCTCATTCCGGCAAGCAGTCTGAAGTGTTTTGAAACCTCCGCGAGAGGTTGCGGGTGTTGCGGGCTGGCCATGTCAGGGACGAGTGCAAGAGCAGCTGGATACCATTCTGGCGGTGAAGACGGAGAAGGAGAGCGGGGTCGGAGTACGACGGGTAGACCTTTGGTACCAAACCTTGGGGATTGTCATTCAGCCAAGCAGCGGTCAACACCTCAAAAGGGCAAGATAGTGTTATTCGCCCGTGCGGTAGCTTTCTTGCTTGTGCAGTTTGCAGGCTTTCTATAGGTTTGTAGCCTTGCTGTCACCCAAGACCACATGAGCGCCCGACAATATTATTGAATAGCTGCGGTTGGTTCGGCGCGACATCTCTTAGCTCATAATCTCGAAAATCTACCAAAAACCCTGATAATCGATGGGGGCCTACCCAAGACTGATGCCCCTGTATAAGTGTAAATGCTTGCAAAGCTACATTGCTTGTCGCAGAAGTTTTTTTGGCTCTCGTAATCTGGTCGAAGCCATGGCAGAGTGGACCGTGGAAGAGCGCTTCAAGCTTGGGCAGGTAAATTTCGGGCAAGCAGACCGTGCCTGTGACAGACAGCTGTGATAGAGCCTGTAACAAAGAGATGCAACAGACAGATGTGACCGACAGATGTGACAGAGCCTGTGACAGACAGATGTGACAAGTAGTTCTGACAGAGCTTGTCACACACCCAATTTTGCGATGATGTATTTGGGAAGTAAGTAGTATCGTCCGATACTCATATGGGAGTCCAAAAAGTTTATTCAGGAGACTAGTACTCGGCGACCATTGGTGTTGGTGGAGATTCTGTGGTGGAGTTGCGAAAGTAAGTCGTATTGTCGCGAAAACGACAGCTCGTGAAAGCGACTATGGCATTGGCGCAGGCTGGCTACGTGAGCGGAGCTCACGGCGGCAGCCGCATGGAGGCCCAGGCCGGTCGTGCTCACGTCTGCGAAGAGGGGAGCGAAGGGTGTTGTGAGGGGAGCCGTGGGGTCTGGCTTGAGGTGCAAAACGGGCGGTGTTTTTGAGGGCGGTGAGGTGTGCTCGTTGATTGTTTCCTAAGGATTTCCTTAAGTGTTTGGGGCGGTGTGTTGGAGTTGGCTGGTTGAAACAGAACACAGGGGAACAGTGCTTGATTTGTTTCCCTTTTTTTTTTTTTTAAGGTTTTGGCATTGGTGCTCTTTTCTGGCGGGCAAGTCTTCAAGTGGTCTCATTCTGGCAAGCAGTCTGAAGCGTGTTGAAACTTCTGCAAGAGGTTGCGGATGTTGTGGGCTGGTCATGTTTTCGACATGTCAGGGACGAGTGCGACAGCATCCGGATACCATTCTGGCGGCGAAGATGGCGAAGGAGAGCGGGGTCACATGTGCCATAGTCAAAAGAGCTTTCTTCTGGGAGCGCGCCCTGAAGAAGCACTTTAGACAACCAGAGGCTTCCTTTCAACACTGCTCGAAAAGGGTGCAAGTCATTCGGAGGTGACGAGGTGATTGGGAAATTGTTTGCGAGGTACGGTTGATTCCGTTGATTGCAAGTGAACCAAAGCCAGAATACCAGGAAACAAGGGGCCGCTCCGTAAATTATCACGTTCTGTGACTGGTTTGCTAGTTTGATATTGCAACGGAGGACTATGAGTCAACCGAGGGTGTGCCAGCTTTGGAGTTGGTGCACTTGCGGTAACCAACTGGACCTCATGTTTGGAGACCCCATCAACACAACCCCTTTTGAATAATTCAAAGGGGTTTTCCAGAGTAATTGAAAAGTTGCGCCTTGCTGGAGCTGCGGAAATGCGTTTCGTGGACTAGCCAGGTAGCGAACAGGTACGACTTCTAGTCTTTCGAAAAGTTGTGAAGTTACAGCCGGAGCTGCAGAAACGCATTTCGCGTACTGCGCACGTACTTAACACGTGCGACTGACTGCCTTTAGCAGTGAAAGGGCGCGGCGATGAGTTCGTGACAGATCCGCGTCCGCGAAAGTCACTTTCATTTTCGCGCAGAATCACACGCACACGCAGACACAGACGCAGACGCAGACGCAGACGCAGACGCAGAAGCAGACGCGCGCACGCAGACGCGCACATGCAGACGCGCACACGCACGCGCACACGCGCATACGCACACACGCGCACACGCGCACACACGCACACACGCTGGAATCACCCCACACCATGCGAATTATGTGTTCTGGGGTTCGTGCAGAGGCTTATTGCCAGCCATCCCATGCTTCCGGTCCACAGGAGAGGGGCCTGGCTGGGCCGCTGAAGATCGCCCCTGGCACGGCGGGAGATGTCCGATTTTTTCCGCTGGGCGGCGCGAATGGTCAGGAATTTTGGACCTCAAACCTGGGATCGATTTTGAAAACACATGTCCTAGGTTCACGACATATGAGCCCAAATGAAGCGCCTTTTCTGGGGCTGGGCCTTCAAAAGGGGGGGGACAAATCCTGTGATGTTCCCGAAGGCTTTGGTTTACCAAGCGGTTTCCTTCCCGCATGAGTACCCATTTGACCGCAGTTGGAACCTTCTCACCGGGTCACCCAAGAAGTCCACTGAGCCCACGTGGGGCCACAAACCCGGTCCCCCCTTTCCAATTTCAGCGATGAGAGGCTCTCCATCTGACTTAAAGTGGCAGTCTTGGAAGGGGTCCATGTGTTCTTCCGTGCTGTTTGTTTTTCTTCGGCTTGGAGCGTCTTAGTCGCTCTACCCAATTCCACTCTTGCATGCGGTTCGCGAGGTGGAGCAGCTGAACGAGTTCGTGGACGAGCTCCCGGAGGTGCCCAGGGACAAGGCGAGCGCTGACCGTGTGCGACGAAACGCTTTGGCCAGTGGCTTACCAGCCCAAAAGTGCATACTGAGTTACTATGTGATGCGACCCCGTAAGACCTTTTGCGTGTTGTTTTTTGGCAACCTGTTGGGGCCAAGGTCTTAAAATGTTAACCTTTTGATTAAGGGAATTATGGCCGCATGAGGAGTGTTGACACATTTTTTCTAGTTGGTACCCCTTGTTTGGGTTTGTTGAAGGAGAAAACAAAAGCAAACCCACGTAAATGGGGGGGCCACTAGTCTGAGTCAACTCCACATGGCTGTGAATCTGAATTGTTGGGACACACTCAGAAATAATTGGCGGCAGTATAAATTCCTAAACGATGCCCACGAAGCCCGCTTTTCTGCTTGGTGAGTAGTACCGGTTGCCTGGCGCAGTCGGGAATCGCTGGGAAGTGACATGGAGGGGCAAGTGTGCACTTGTTTGTGCGAGTGTGACTGTGGGTTCATTCGTTTGTTTGTTTGTGTGTTTGTGTGTTTTAAGGGTACCTCTTTGGGGTCGGTTTAACAGGGAAACAAACTGAAATCACTATGCATACCCATTTCGATGGTTTCTTGTGGAGTACTCTTGCAACAGAAAAATAAGGCACGCAGCCCAGAATTAGAAGGAACCCGAAATGGGCGGGAGGGTCCACGAAGTGGACTTTGCAAACCAATCGACGTCCTTGTTTCATGTGAATCTGCAGAGGTGTAGGTTTTACACCGACGAGCCAATCTGTCCTAAAAGGCAGCTCCGTTTTTGCTGCGAGGTGTGGTGGGGAACTTCTTTGCAGCTTTGAGCAAGGTGGTTGAGCTGAGGAGCTGCGGACCGGATCGTGGGCTCCGTTTTTCCGCGCGGGTTGAAAGGCTTTGGGATGAGAACGTGGAAAACAAATTTGTCTTGGGTTCATTGGTGGTGCTCTTTTAGTTTGATATACTGGATATGGAATTATGTATCGCCAGCGTGGGCAGCATGAGGAAAGATAGGTGACGTGGCACCTAAGCTAGCTGGCCTTGCCAGTTTGCATTCGTGGGGGTTTAAGAACTTCCAAATGACACGGGAATGTCTCCTTTTTGGTTGGGGGACCACCAGAATGGCTTCGGTTGTCCATTTGGCTTCCCTCAAGAAAAGACGCACCCAAATAAATCCCAAGTGCATCATGTCGATGGAACAGTGTCCCGTTCCGGGAAGCAGTGAACGAAGCCCCAGGACAAAAACGGGAAGCCATTTTCCCAAAAGGAGATGCCTCTGAACCTTGAATCTGGGCTTCGTGTCCAGTGAGAGATTTTCTCCCCCCAACAAAATGTTTGAGAAGCCACCTGGAATTGTGGCAAGATCAATGGATTAGCCCCAAAAGCAAGATTTCCCCCTCCCAAAAAATGTTTGAGAGCCACCAGAAGGGGTTCCCCCCATTCTTTTTTCCGAGAAACCACCTGGATATGTGACAAGATACGGATTTAGCCCGAAAAAACAAAAAGGCTTTCCCCCCCAAAAAAAAGTTTGAGAACCACCAAAAGAGTGGTTCTGCTTTTGGCTTCCCTTGAAACCCAACCCCCTGGGTAGGGCGCCCGAGTGCCAAAAAGACGCCAGGAGCTGAACGCCCTGGCTGAGAGCCAAGAGGCGGCCCTGGCCAACGCGGCCGCCTCAGCGCTGAAAAAAAGGCCCCAAGTGGAGTGTGGATTCGACGTGTTGCGACGGATTGGTGGTGGGTTCTCTGGTCACTCTGGCCAGGATCAGCGCAGCTTGAGCGCCAGAAAAAGAGCAAGTTCTTTCCAGGAATCAGCGCTGTTGTGGGTTCTCTGGTTGTGGCAGCTTGCAACATTCGCGATAAAGTCAGCTCTACAAGAAACCGAAGAGAGGAGCTCAAAAGCCCCCTTCTTTTCCTCACGCAAGCATGACAAAAGCGGACGAAATCTCCTTCGCTGGTTCGCTCAACACAGCATTGCACCCAAACTCTTACCAGGATGAACGCTGTTTTTTGGTGCCATGCCATAAAAAGACGCAGATCATCCCGGAAATCCTGTGGATGGCCGAATTCCTGCACTTGGAAACCATGATTGAAACCCAATTCTACCAGGGTTTTTGTTCGAGCAGTGGTGCGAAAGGGATTTCGCAGCCATCCACAGCAGCAGCAATCTCCAGTGCATGGCCCAAGTCAGGCGAAACAATTTCTGAGTCCGAAACAGGCGCCGAGTCCCGAGTGCCCGGAATCAAACTCGGGTGAACGGAATCCAAAGCCACACCAAAGGTGGCACGCTTGCAAACTCAAAGAACCATGAACATCACGGCGCGTTAAAAAAAGCGCGCGCATAGTCTTAAGGTAGACATATTTGCTGAAACATGATTGCATAGCAGCGTGCGTGCGTGCGTGCGTGCGTGCGTGCGTGCGTGCGTGCGTGCGTGCGTGCGTGCGTGCGTGCGTGCGTGCGTGCGTGCGTGCGTGCGTGCGTGCGTGGGTGGGTGGGTGGGTGGGTGGGTGGGGGGGTGGGTGGGTGGGTGGGTGGGTGGGTGGGTGGGTGGGTGGGTGGGTGGGTGGGTGGGTGGGTGGGTGGGTGTGTGTGTGTGTGTGGGTGGGTGGGTGTGTGTGTGTGTGTGGGTGGGTGCGTGCGTGCGTGCGTGCGTGCGTGCGTACGCCTCCCTTCGCTGTCCTTACAAAAATGGAAACCACCCAGAGCAAGCTTTGAGGCCCACCCACCATCTTGCACCATTTTGGTCTCAAAGCTGTCAGATTCTTTCGCGGGAAGCAGGGAAGGGGAGCTACAAGAAAGCCATCCGTTGGGCTCCCCCAAAGGATGGACACAAATATCGGTGAGATGCTCGAGTGGCCCGAACCAACCCCCCCAACCATGCCATATCGCGAACCAAATCGCGAACCATACGGTGGATGCGAACTCCTGCACCGTTCAGAAACCCAACGGAATGGTTCGAATCCCCAACGTAAATGCCAATAAACCATGGTTTCATTCCCATGGTTTCCAAGTGGCGCAGGATTTCGTCCATCCTAAGTATGATGTTGATCATGATGTTCCCTCAAGCAGCTGTGGGGGGGCTAGAGAAAATTCCTTCATGGATAATTAAACGTGCCACGTTTCGCCCAAGGTCACCGTGCCGGACGAATTCCTGGACCCCATCATGTCAGACATCATGGCAGTGGTCCCAAGCGAATGGATTGGTTTCAGAAGCCCGCGAGCTGCGATGGCCTCCCCCCCCCGGCTTCAAAAAACCCTTGATTGAAGACGGGCGTTTCCTGATTCATCGACAGGCTTCTTGGGCTTTTCGGGTTTTTAGCAGCGTTTGGTTCTTCTTCGATCCGGGATCCTGCATCGCTTTCCCTGACTCGACGGGTTTCTTGAAGGATCATTGGATGGCTCGTCGACCTTTTTTGCGACCCGAAACTTTTGGTTGGTTCCAAAGGGAAGCCAACTGTAGAACTGGGGGGGGGGGAGTCCCCCGAAAATGAGAGTGACAGGCCGTGACTGCGATCGCAAGGAGGGTTTTTGGCGGGTTCCAAATGTTTTGATTGGGAGCCCTTAGGGTCCTTCTCAGACTTGCTCGAGAGAAATCCAGAGGTGTGTTTCAGAGCCTTGGCCAAAATAGCAAAAGGACCCCCTCTCCATGTTCTTGAGGTTGCTGCCATTTTTTGTGGGTTCCTTCAAATGGAAACCACTAGAGCCGCAATCAAACCTGGGTACGATGAAGGTTGGCAAGGGACAATCCTGACCACAAATGGGTGCAGAACTCCGCCCTTGCAATTCCCTCACATGCTCTTAGACCATTTTTCCTACCAGGTGTTAGGTGCATGACTCACCCGCAGCACCCCCCCAACTGATCTTTCCCTCCAAAATCCGGATCCTTGGTGTCCAAAAAGCGGTTTTAGGTTTTTGACTATGACCAGCACCCGACTGATTTATGTCCAAAATCTGGACCCTTGGTGCAGTTGGGACTTGGACTAGCAAGAAGCCTCCCATTTGTAAGCGACTCCACCTGGTTTTCCGCCCTTCTTTTGTAGTCATGGGTCCAAGAAAGGCTGTGATCACCTTTTTCTTTCCTGGGTCCAAGGCCACCAAAAAGGCTGTGATCACCTCCTTTTTCCCTTTTGCCCCCCAAAAAACGGCTGACCTTTGGATTTGTTTGCAAAAAAACCGTGCGATCGCCTTCGGTTTGGGGCGATCGCCTTTGATTTTCGTCGGGTCCCAAGACGGCGATCGCTCCCTTCGTCCCTTGCGCGCCTGGGACGCCGGCGGCCGGTGGCCACTTCTGGCGCTCGAAACTCGCAGGTGGATCCAGTCCTTTTGCCCACCTCCAACACCATCATGGACAGGAAGGCGGCCCGCCGCTTTTTTTCTTCTTTTTCTTTCCTCTGCCGAGCTGGGGAGTGCAAGCAATAACACCTTGGAAAAGCACAACTGTGTATATATGTATATATATATATATATATGTGGTCAGGCCCTCCCATGAACTACCTGTCCTTCTTTCTTGATGAAATGACTGCAAAAACACTGTGTGTTTTCCATAGTTATATATATATATATATATATGTAAGGGGCCCCTGTGCTGGCAGTTGTGTACTGGACATCAAACACCATCCACTGTATCCTGGTAGTTTGTGGGTGGCTCGCCATTCTAATTGTACCCTTGTTGGGGGCCATATGCAGCATATATTTTGGACATCCGATTCACCTGCGTGAGGCCAAAACAAACGCCTTTTTGTACATACGTGTCCTGGTGGGTTGAAAATAGATGAGTATTAAGCAACCAGGTCAACTAGGGCCATCCAATTTCTATTGGTAGTTGAGTGTGGGTTGGCTTACTTGCCATAGGCCACGGGGCATCCACTATTTGAGAGGCTGACATCGTCAGCCCAGCTTTGGGTCGGTTTGAGCCTGACGCCTCGCTCTCTTTCCTGGAATTCCGTGAGTTTGGCGAAGCATGTGGGTGTGTCTTGTTTCGGGGTAGCGCCAAAAAAATGTGTTCTCGAGTCGTGGAGTCATATTTATGAGTGTTATCGTGTGTATTACGTGGATACGAACTCCGTCTTGATTTGTTTACAAAGTGCCACGGTCAAAAGACACAGCTTGTTTGGGGCTGGGGACCAACGTCGAGCGTGACCATGGCCTTGACGTTTGATGGATGTCAGATCTGCGCCAGGCCCTGAAGAGGCTTCGCTTTGAAACAGACGATGCGCATGCTTTCGCGCCTTTCGGCCTTGCGAAGAGCTGGCGGCATCCAGTTTGCGGAATGAGTGTCCCGAAAAAAACTACCAAAAGAGGGGTTGCACCAACAAACCCAAAAAGGGGTTGTACTATTTCACATGGGGTGGTCTCTTGTTGGGCGGCTGAGCCGAAGAAGTGAATGTGGAAGTTTGGGGGGTGCCTTTGTTGGAGTTGGTTTACAGGGAAACTGAAGGAGCTCCCGAAGAAATGTTGGGGGTTCGGCCATATTTTAACATATACCCACATAAGCCGAGAAAAGATGGCGTGAATCCGAGTTGATGTAGGAAAAAGGGGACGAGCGAACCAAAATGGATGGGGTGGGATAGAGCCATTTGTTTTCACGCAGCCGTGCTTCGAACGCTAATCACTGTCTATTTGCGAGCCATTTGTGCATATTACAAGATGTAGCCGTATTTAGTGGGAGAGACGGACCCCTTGTTTGCTCTACATGTAGTCGCCCCCACAAATATGGAATCTGAAGCACTCACTTGTTCACGTTGGAAGAACCTTCGGGAAGATCTTGTTTTGGGGCTCCTGAAGCTTACAAGCCAACCTCACGGAACCCGAAAGGGCACTTGGCAGGCTACGTGTAAGTTGGCTGTCAGGTTATCTCCGACTTCTTGTTTGCTTACCCCTGGATGTTCGGAAACACCCAGATTGTTTGTGTGTTTTAATTTATCGAAAAAAAAGTAGTACAACTACTAAGTAGGTTATTCCGATTCCCGCAACCAGATGGTCGCAGAAGCCAAACTTGTGAAGCCTTTGTCGCATGTCCATCTCACAAGTGCCTTCCATCTAACATGGAACGGCCTCTTCCAAAAGAAATTTCGTGTGGAGAGCTTTTGCAGACTCCCATGCTTGGTGGAAGGTGAACATGCGGGAAAGGCTGGGAGGCTCATGGCGCATTTGCTAGATGACAGGTTTTTAACTCTGAAGAGCAGACGCTCTACGATGCGCAAGCTGAAAAAGCGCTTCGTACGAATGTTGCTGAGGATGTTGTAAACTTGCAAACAACCGCCTCCACGTCCTTACAGGGGAACGTCAATTGGCGGCTGTACCGGTCAGCTTATTGCCGGGCCCCGTGTCGGTGATGCGGGTGGTGAGTTGCATCGGTTTTGCAAGTTGAGTGGCCACCGGTTTCTGGTGGTAGAGTGGAAGAGCGACATTACGTCCAGTTATGTCCACCAACAAAATATGGGTGTGTCGTTTGCAAGTGCTCGTGTGGCAGGGGTCACGTTCAACCGAAACCAATAGGAGACGGGTCATTTTTTGGGGGTTCCCCGCACGAGACAGCCCCAAATTGGTGTTTGCGCTGGAGCCCCGTTCCTTTGGTTCCGTCAGAGAGCGCGAACCTTGATAAGTGGGTTATAGCCTAGGTTACCAGCAACTCAGTGTAGGGTTGGTCCGCGGAAGCTTTGTGGAAGCGCGACGGAAGCTTATGAGTAAAAAGTAGCACGGGCTCATATCGCATGCTTCGGAGACTAGACGTGACTCGTCCTGGGCCACGACCAACAAGGCAGAGTTCGGATTGCGAGCGCGGGACCTGCCCCAAGCCACGGACCGGGGCAGGCAGGTTGCACTTGTCCCAGGCCACGGATCGGGACAAGATCTTCGAACTGCGAGCGCGGTGCCTGCCCCAGGCCACGGACCGGGGCAAGGCGCGCGTTCCAGCAGAGTGTGCGTGTCCCAGGCCACGGAGCGGGACACGAGCTTCGGACGGCGAGCGCGGTGCCTGCCTCAGGCCACGGACCGGGGCAGGGCGCACGTTGCGGCAGATTTTACTTGTCCCAGGCCACGGTTCGGGAGAAGACTTTCGGACCGCGAGCGCGGTGCCTGCCCCAGGCCACGGACCGGGGCAGGGCGCGCGTTCCAGCCGAGTGTGCTTGTCCCAGGCCACGGATCGGGACGCGATCTTCGGACGGCGAGCGCGGTGCCCGTCCCAGGCCACAGACCGGCGCCGGGCGCGCGTTGCGGCAGGTTCTAGTTGTTCCAGGCCACGGATCGGGAGAGGATCTTCGGACGTCGAGCGCGGTGCCTGCCCCAGGCCACGGACCGGGGCAAGGCGCGTGTACCAGCAGAGTGTGCATGTCCCAGGCCACGGATCGGGACACGATCTTCGCACTGCGAGCGTGGTGCCTGCCCCAGGCCACGGACCGGGGCAGGGCGCGCGGTGCGGCAGGTTGCACTTGTCCCAGGCCACGGATCGGGACAAGACCATCGGTCCGCGAGCGCGGTGCCGGCCCCAGGGTACGGAACGGGGCAAGATGGCGTTCTGTCGCGCGACCAAAAGGAGTGCATGGAAGAGGAACGCGCTCGTCCGTGACGACAGGAGATCAGCTGGATGCGGTGCGCCGTGTGTGAACAAGCGATCGAGCACGTGCAGCCAGCAGAGCGGCAATGTCGCGCGTGCAAGACCCACGTGCCTGCGCAGGCTTTGAGTAAGGGCTCGCTAACCTGCCATGCCTGCACGCAAGGCTCGTGCGCGCAGTGTGGCAAGCGACGGTGTTTGGCGTGTGCGTATCCATCGCGTCGGCGTGCGCTAAACCACCAATGGTGGCTCCACGTGAAACAGATGCCGCGCTGGCAGCGTTTTGCCTGCCAGAAAGTCGCAAGTACGTCCGGATACTTGAGTGCGTGAAGTGTCAAGTGAAAAAAGTAGCACGTCGCATAAACCAGCTGTTCTCGGAAAGCGGGCAGGGAGATTCGTTGGCGCTGCAGTTGTGTAACGGCGTTTGCCTTGAAGGCTCAAGCCGCACCAAGAAGCCGCGCAGGCCCAGAACCAGAAACAGGCACAGCAACAGCAACGGCCACAGCAACAGCAACAACAGCAACAACAACAACAACAACAACAACAACAACAACAACAACAACAACAACAACAACAACAACAACAACAACAACAACAACAACACCAACACCAACAACAATAACAATAACAACAACAATAATAACAACAATAACAACAACAACAACAACAACAACAACAACAACAACAACAACAACAACAACAACAACAACAACAACAACAACAACAACAACAACAACAACAACAACAACAAAAAACAAACAACAACAATAACAACAACAACAACAACAACAACAACAACAACAACAACAACAACAACAACAACAACAACAACAACAACAACAACAACAACAACAACAACAACAACAACAACAACAACAACAGCAAACAACAACAACAACAACAACAACAACAACAACAACAACAACAACAACAACAACAACAACAACAACAACAACAACAACAACAACAACAACAACAACAACAACAACAACAACAACAACAACAACAACAACAACAACAACAACA
>CAUJNA010001335.1:918250-1042822 GCA_963377175.1 Effrenium voratum | reverse complement strand
GGGCTGGGCCACAGGCTAGTCTCAGACACATCACATAAGCCTGCGCTGGGCCTGAAGCTAGTCTCGGGCAGCTTGGCTGGACCTTGCTTGCGTGGGTTGTTGGTTGAGCTGGGCCTGAAGCTAGTTTACGGCGGGCAGCCGCACTGAGGGGGCTGGGCTATGGGCCCCAGTCTCGGCGCTATTGGGCTCAGGCCAGTCTCAGACACGTTAGACAAACCTTGGCACGCTGGGCTGAGCCTGCTGGTGGGCTGGGAGCTGGGGGCCGGCCTAGTGGCCGGGGCCTGGGCTGGGCAGGCTGGCTGGCTTGCTGGATGACTTGGGGCCGTGCTTGGGCGGGTTGCTGGTTGGGCAAGGCCTGGCGCAGGCATTGCTGGGCTGAGCCTAGTCCCACGTCAGACAGGCCTGGCCACCAGGAGGTCATGCTTTTCAGGACAAAAAAGCAATTTTTAGTGATTTTCGCAATTGTCAGCACATTTTCGACAAAAATGGACCCATGGAGCTGGACGCCGACGAACCCCGAAAATTTCAAGGCCCGCCGGACAGGATTTTGGGCCAGCCGACATGGGTGGGGGGGGGTGGGGGGGGGGGGCGGCCCGGCAAAATTTTGGTTGGGGAGGGGGTTGGGGGAGGGGAAAAGCGAAGATTCTCTTTGGAGAAGAGATCTGAGCGCCCTTGGCCCCTTTGGGGCCGAGGCGAATTTCCTCCCTTTCCCAAAACAGGAGCCTCAGTGGCGATCCATCGTTTGCATTGAAACCACCAGAAAAAAAAACAATCATCAACTTCCCCAGTCGATCGTTTGCATGGAAACCACCAGACAAAAATTTCATCAACTTCCCAAGTCGATCGTTTGCATGGAAACCACCAGAAAAAAGTTTCATCAACTTCCCCAGTCGATCGTTTGCATGGAAACCACCAGAAAAAAGTTTCATCAACTTCCCAAGTCGATCGTTTGCATGGAAACCACCAGAAAAAACAATCATCAACTTCCCAAGTCGATCGTTTGCATGGAAACCACCAGAAAAAAAGTTTCATCAACTTCCGGGGGCATCCAGTGACCTTTGTCCCCAGCGCTGGGCTCCCGGCCACGAGGACTATGTGAAGGCCAAAGAGGAGGCGAAGGCTTTGGAGGCCAAGGCCGCAAAGCTCCAGGAGGAAACTCAGCAGGCGAGGGCAACTTCGATTCGCTTCCTCCCAGTGAACGGAAGTTCCGTAACGGCTCAACCCAACAAGGTTATGACCAACCTAAGTCGCCGGAGAATGTGGGGTTAACAACTTGCTGGGTGAACAAGACCCGATCTAACCACAAACTTGGCCACATCCAAGTGCGGTGCGAAACCGAACTCCGAGAACCCCAAGAAAATCGGGGAAGAGGAGCGGTCTCTGGGGAAGCTCAGCTAGAACTCAGTTTGTCACACGATCCATTGGTCTAAATTGAGTGATGCGCGGAAAGTCCAGATTTATTTGGGTAAACTTAGTGCTAAGCGAAAAGTTCAGACTTTGGGCCAATCCACGGGGCGGTGAGATAAGGAGCAGGTTTTAGTCCTTTCAATTTATTCGGGCAACCCATTTGGGGTACCTGTGTTTGATCCAGACCCCATGGCATGTCCTTTAAGGATTTGTATTTCGGGCTTGGGGGGTTGTTGAAATGTTTCGAGAAGAATGGCCGGGGGTGCCGGGGGCTCCCAAAGGGCCGGAAAGTTGAGACAACGTCCAGCTTGCCAGATGAAATGCCTGCAAAAGGGGTGCGGAGAGGAAAGGATACCAAAGCCTGCGGTCCAAGATTGCTTCTTGGGGCAGTAGCACATATTCATATTTTGTCAGCATTGGGGCGGGGGGGGGGGGGGTTGTCTAAATGGTGACGCAAACGACCAACATGCTTCGTCAAGTTTACGGCTCTTTTCCGTCCCTTCACATCCCCCCGCAACCCAGTTGTTCAGTTCACGAATCGTCTGCAAAGCGGCCTGGTGGTTCCTCTTCTTTTCAACCCTTTCTCCAAAACGAGCGAAGGGTTTTTCAGTCTGAATTCAGGATCGGACGCGATTTCTAGGTCACCTCAAAGTACTCACCAAGATTGGGGTATTGCCTCAAGTTATAGTTGGGTGATGTCCCATGTTTAAGATGCTGCTGCTCAATGGAAATGAAGGAATGAACCCATGGTCACCTTAAAAGAAGCCACCTGGATGGTTTTTATCGGGGTCATTCCATTTCTGGTTTCCGACTGAGCACCGTTTAGGAGTGGGGGTTGGTACGGCACGGAAGCGGGCCGTTGGCCTCGGGGCAAGCCGAGGCCACACAAAAGGCGCTGGAGGTGACGCAACAAGTTGCCATAGAGGCGAGGAGTTTCCGGCGATTTGTGGGACCGGGGGGGGGGGGGAGGCAGATCACGATGGGGGAGGGGGAGGGGGGGGGGCGCATAAAAATCGGAAGGTCATTGTTCAGGTTCGGAATGTTGATTTGCCCAATTTGCCAATGGTTTGCATTTGGAGAACTTGATGCCCTTTTCAGAGTGGTTTGAAAGGGAAACCGAAGGAACAATCAACAAGCATGTTTTGTTTCGGGGTGCCCTATTTGAGACACATCCATATGTTAGTTGCATTTTCCGCGTGCCAAGTTTTGTTGTGTTATCTTCTTGTTTGGCTGGTTGGTTGGCTGGTTGGCTGGTTGCCTAGTTGACTGGTTGCCTGGTTGGCTGGTTGGCTGGTTGGCTGGTTGGCTGGTCGGCTGGCGGGCTGGCTGGTTGGCTGGCTGGTTGTCGGTCAGTTGGTGGTATTTGTGTGCTTGTGGAGTCAGCAGTATCCGTTACTGTGCACGGTCTTCCATTTTGTACGGCTCTGTTTTTCCGCAAGCTGACTGTGCAGTGAACCTGAGGCTAAATTAAAGCCAGAAACTAGTGTTTCTCTTTAACCTACCTCTTGGGGGGTGACTTCGATAGTAAAATATTGGTGCCAGAAGTATTTGGAGTAGTATTTGGGTTTGTCTTGTTGTTTGAGTTGGTTCGTTTGGGGATGCCGCACGGGTTTCTCTTGGGTTCAACAAACCGGGCTGTACCACTTGGGCTGATTGTTTTCCTGGGATTTGTGTCACATGGAACCCATTTTGCTTGGGGCGATTTCCCTGGATTTGTTTGCACGGAACCCCAAAAACGGGCTTCCCCACTGGGTGTTTGCTGGCTTCCACTCTGGTCGCCTGGTTTCAGGAGGAGAAGATCCAGTCAGAGAGGAAGGAGGTGCAGGAGCATTCAGATGCACTGGTGCTGAGAGACTACTCGGGGTCAAAGGATCACCCAAGGCAAAAGTTTAAAAAAGAGCAGAAATCCACATAAATCAACGAACAGTTCCCGTCGGTTTATTTGAGATGTATCTTTGGGTGCACGACTTTTGGACTCTGTATGGCCATACAAAAGGGCGGGGAATTCAGCCATCCCAGCCCAAATTTATGCCACTTGCATCAAGTGAACTAGAAGGTATAGAACCTTCCGTGTTCTAGGGTCGCCTTGCTTGATGTAGATACTCCAAAAAAGCTGGGGTTCCACCGATAAGTGCCTCGCATCATGGTTGCAATGGTCCTTCTAGGCGGCATTGCGTACCCTCACCGCTCCCTCAATTCAGATCTGCTCTTGCAGGGAACCTGGCTGTCTGCTGAACGGAACGCAAAAGCGAGAGTCGCTCGAGTCAACCCTTGCAAATCATACGCCGATGAACTATCCGCATAGAATATTTGCCGCAACTGAGCACCTTTTGGTAAAATAAGACAACCCAGGTAAACGTGTCGAACATGCTGGCAATCAGATATATGAGCAACGGACAACTCACTCCCTGGTCTTTACACTTTTTGGAATGACCATTTAAGTGGCAAACAACAACTTGGAGCTTTTTCTGGCCAACCCACTCAGGAAGTGAGACAAATATGTCTGGAAGATTTCAGGTTTCAGGAGGCCTGAGTGTTGCAAGTTGAGGCTGGTGGGTTGCTTCTTTTTCAACTTTTGTTGGGGTGGTTTTCCTTTAACAGCAAGCACCTGGAGTCTCCTTCTGACCCAAGGGCAACAAACATGGGGTCAGCCCTTTCTTGAGACACCCCTTTCTTTTGAGTACTTGTGTTTTCGGCCAGGTTGGTAAGTTGTTCGTAACATAGGTCAACATCCACTTTCAGAGTGGGGTTTCTCTTGTTTTTGGGGAGGTTTACCCCAATTGGCTGACCACTTACAAACCTGGCGGGACATCCAAGTACTGACCCCCCACTTGGGTTTCCGAAACAAAAAAAACAGACACACACACGGCGCTCGTGCCCGGCGGCGGACCCGGCCGACAGGAGCTCAAGAAGGAGGTCCAGTCGCTGCCACCCCCGGACCCCAGGGTGGGCATGATGCGCCAGCTCGGTGAGGAGCAGGCGGCGAGCGGCGGCGCCCAACCCACGTGGTTGGCGGCGGGTGAGGGTCAGAGGGACCCAGGAGCCGTAGGAGTTCTTGTTGCTTTGGCGAAACATGGATGGTGTTTAAGGCTAGCTTGGTTAGACATACGGATCAGAACATACGGTGACGACTTTGAACAATTACAGGGGCCAGGGCTTTAGGGCCCTGAGGAAGTGTAAATCGTGTAAAAACCAGATATTTACAGTGGCCAGGCCACCATCAGGGGCTCTGGGTATGAAAGATTTGTTTGAATCGGGTCAGATCCCTTCCCCCTAAGCATAGGAGGCATCAACAGCTACTTCGTGCCCCAACGGAGTCTGCCCCAACGAGCCCTGCAAGCCTTCCAGCTCAGCTGGCAGCCCTCCAGCCCAAACATCGGATGCTCAGGTGCCTTTCTTCTGCATGCAGAGTCCCTACTTAAGACTTAAGTCGGCGGAAACCCCAGAGGCAGTAGCCTAGGGAAACGCGTCCGGATTTTTGCATGACGTATCACATCAGCGAAGAGCTGAGGGCCATCAAAAGGCTTGGGTTACGCCGAAGAACCGCCGCAAGTTGGCATGAGCGAATGCAACCTTGCTCCCAGCCATCCGGTTCCTCAGCTTTTTGGCCCTTTAGTGTTTAGTGGAGGTGTCCATTTCACCCACCAAAAGTGAGTCACTTTTGGCGGGGGATCAGAAATCGGACAGCCCAGCAACTTGGACCAAAACCAAGCGCCTCTGCCTGTAGTCACCCAACCCTTTGAATGCCTGGCACACGCAGATGGGTTCCTGAAAGGATACCAGCTTTGCCAGCTCATATATAGAAGATCCCTTATGGTTTGCAAGGTTTTTCAGTGTATCCTTTTAGGAGCCCTGTGTATGTTCAAACATGGTGGCCACCTTCGTTGTTGCGAGTCGCCTTTTAGGGATTGATAAACTAGGCCTTCTGACAGCTGGGGCCTGGTTGGGAGTTCTCTGCAGGTGGAGCTCATGAAGAAGAGCGCCTCATTTGCATTGAGGTGGAGAGGTGAAGGGCTAGGGGGATGGGGGGGGGGTTAGAGGGATAAACCATGGTTTCCTTTAAGGGAATTCCTAGGTCCAACACCCTGGGTCAAAATACTGTGGATAGTTGCAAAATCTGATGTTCGCACCACGAGTCATGAAACCATGGTCGAAACCATAAGGTTTGTTGGTATTTCCGTTATCCAGGGTTTCTGAACCCATCCACCTGTACTGTATGTCTGACCCTTTCTTTTACACTTGGCCCATGTGACCTGTCTTCCTCTTGTGCGTTTCCCTTGCTCTTAGGTTTCACTTAACACCCAGAAAGGATCATGGGGGTTGAGCCACAGCCATTTGGGTGGCTCGTCTTTTTCTGACCGCCCGAACATGGCGGTGTTCCTGTTTGGGGGTTCCCCATGAACACAGACACACCCATATGGACACATGACTTTTTGCGGGGCAAACGCTGTACCTGTCTTGTGGGGCCTGCGTACAGCGTTGCTTCCTGATGTGCTAGGTCACCAGGAGTGCCCTTTCACCGTTTCATTTTTTTGGGGCAGAGTTCCCCGACGGGCTTGAGGCAAGATCGTGAAGGAGCGCATCACAGTCATCCAAGGCCGCAAGAAGATGTTGAAGATGGAGCTGCGGGAGCTTTACAGGACCTGAGCTTTGACCCAGTGCCAGCCGCATGGCGCGTCGGGTAGAGGAGCCACGATCCTGACCCTTTGCCATTTGCAGATTCAGGGACCTCTTTGCATGAGGTTTCATTTGCCATCCTGGATGTTTCGTCGCGCAGTTTCGTCGCTGCCTTTGCCGTTCGCTCCATCCTGGGCCAGAATTCCATGAGCTCCGCTTCAACAGACGAGCGATTTGCTCGGTGCCATGCTGTAGCCAACGATAGCCAACGCCTTCTGTTCCTGTACCGTGTGGTGCGAAAACAAAATATGTGCTGTCATCGAATCTGAGGAAGCACCCTGGGCTTCTCGTTGGTCCGAGCACGCCATGTATCTAAGGCTCGCACTAGGCTCCCATTTGCGGACCGGGCGATTGAGCCTTTGAAACTCTTCGAGGTGTTGGCTCCTTTAAGGCCTCAATGTTACCACAGGTGAGGCGGTCTTTTTTCAGAGCCCAAAAAACACCATCCCCACCAAGTTGGTTGAAAATCCAATCACTTATATTTTTGTCAAGTTTTACAGGTACCTTTTTTGTCTTATATGGGAGACCAACAGGAAAGCCACCATTTGTTGTATTTTATGTTTTTGCTATTTCTAGGCGACAAAAACAGATAAACCCATATTCCCCATACTCAGTTGGTCGAGGATCCAGGTTGGCGTCATGTCGGTTCCTCCGCTTCGAATCCTTCGCAGGATCCTGAACTGGGACTGGGAAGACTCCAGCTCGGAGGAGGAGGACGATGGGTTTGGTGGTCTTTCAAGGGGTCTGGTGGGGTTCTCACTTATGAGTTTCTGGACTTTAAAAGCTTTTTGGGGTTGGACCATTTTAGTTGGCATAACTAAGAGTTCAGATTGTTCGTGGCCAGGGGTTCTTGTGTATAAGGGCGTATCCAATTTCCGACGTTCAAGCAAGCTGACAGGGAAGACGATGTTCCTCTTGGGAATTTTACTATCCACTTTCATGTTGAAAAGATGATAAGCCTTCGTAAGTTTATCCGTCTGCCAATTTGAGAGCAGCTCACCTAGGTGTAAAACGTACTCACAGTGATGTACGAGGTCCTTGGCTGCTTGGGGATTCCTTATTTCAGGTTTTGGAATTATTGTACACTTTGCAGATAAGTGGCAGAAGCAGAAAGGCAACAGCATTGAGACTTATCTCACCTAGACGATTGGGGGCTTGCCCACTGAGTCTACTTCGCAGCCTCGGGACATGCTATTCTGGGGTTACAATGAGCTCACCCTGATACAGGTCCTTGTTTTGGGAATCCCTCAATTCAGCCGTTGGAATCATGGTCATATTTGCAGATCAAACATGCACACCCACGCTATGTTGAAAGGGTTTGGTTACAGGGAAATCTGCAGGACATGGCCCCCAAAATCCCGCAAATCGGCTGTTTCCTGAAAAAGCATCCTGTAACCATCGGTGTCCTTTTTCGGTCAGTGTGCTCAAAAAGAGATGACCCTGGTTCAGGTGGCTTCTATTGCACATACCAGGGCCATCGTTTTTTTTCTCCAAAAGGACACCTATGCCTATAACCCAAGCCTTTGACATGTTGTCCCAGCCACAGAGGAGGGGGATAAGCCCTACTGGCTCCGCAAGAAGCTCGCGCAGAGCACTGCCTCGGATGACATGCCCTTCAATGGGTGCCTCGGGTTGTCGTGTGTTGGTGTTTCTCAACATGGGCGTGGGCCACAAATAGGTACCTGAACCCTCAAATTCCTCCCAACAAATGGGTTATTGCAACCCAAAGCTCTGGGGTGCTTTCCCTCTTTCAAGGGCAGTTGGGAGTCCAAGTGGAGATGTGTCAAGAAAACAACTGGTGTGTTTCTATTGGTTTAATCGTAAGCCTACCACCGAGTGCCCTCCAAAAAAGCACTGGCTGCCGACTTCTGTCTGAGGAGTCACTTCCTGAACGATGAGAAGGCGGCGCTCGAACGGCGGTTGCAGAAGCGCAAGAAGGACCGGCGAATGGGGAATCACGCGGGTGGCTTTGTGTATTTTGGATTTACCCCCGCGATGTTGGTTTTCCTCTAAAACCGCCAAAACAGGGATACACTTAAACTAGACACACCCATATTCAGCCAATGTGTGTTTGTTTGTTGTTTTGCGAGGGTACCGTTTTCGCATTGGTGTTTAAGGGGAACCAAAAGGAAAGTCACCATTTTGGGAGGCCCCGCATGTTGACATGCGCCTGTGTCAAATCAAAACAACCAAAGGGGAGCCACAATTTTGGAGACACACCTCATCTTGTATCCCATTCAAATTTGGTTTCAATCATGCATTCCAATTGCCATCCTACAAGTATTGATGTGCTAAAGCTACCCATCAGCCCCCGGTTTTTGACACCCTGTCCTTTTCAAGTTGTTGCGACAGGAACACATGACCTCATGGCGTGTTCTTTGTGTCCCTTTCAGGTTGGTTAGAGGCACAGACCTGGACGGGTTTGAGGGATCCGGGGAGAGGTGTTTGTCTGTGTGTTTCTCATGGTTACTTACTCCGCACGAGGGGTGTGTGTCTCTGTGTGTGTGTGTGTGAAAGATGCTTCTTCGAAATCCCAAAAAGGCACCCCAAAATAATTGTGACACCGAGGTAAATGACCAAACAACAGGACCACGTTCAATCCATCTTTAGTCCCATGGTTACTTCCCCCAGTGCTTTGAGTTAGCTTTACAGTAGGTAATCCTTCAGGATCCTTGCCTCTAAGCTGTACTTGATGGTTTCCAATTAGCCAACCTACTTGGGTTGTCGGCCAAGTTAGTATTATAAGTTGTTGGCAACCTAGGTTCTTCTCCACTTATACGTCTGCCATTTGGTGGCGTAAACAGTTGGTATTAGGGGGGGTGAGCAACCCCAGGAGACACTGGCCTGGCGAATCGAAGATCCAACCATAAAGCTTACCCAGATATGGGTCTGTCCCGTATTTTTGTGTGCTTGTTTAAATGGGACACCAAGAAGAAAGCCAGCATTTGTTTGTCTAGGTCCCCCAGTAGTGCCCTTCTCACCCTTTTTGGGGGAGGGGTCCCCTGCTAGAATGGACTACAGAAAAAAGTTGGTACCCTTATTCTAACCTCTCTACTGGAGGACATTTGTTTGTTTGGTGTTTTGCTTACCCTGATTTTGGGATCGCCCATTTCTTTTTGTGTGTTTGTGTGTTTGTGTGTTTGTGTGTTTGTGTGTTTGTGTGTTGGTGTTTTGGTGTCTTGGTGTGTTGGTGTGTTGGTGTGTGGGTGTGTGGGTGTGTGTTTGTTTGTTTGTTTGTTTGTTTGTTTGTTTGTTTGTTTGTTTGTTTGTTTGTTTGTTTGAAGGGACACCAATAGGACAACCATCATGATTGTTGATGTTTTTGTGAGGGGCACCAATACGATTTTTGGTGACCCCCATTTTGGGACCCCCGTTTTTGTGTGGATTTTAAAGCGCGCCAAAAAGAAAACCACCCTTTTTAAAGAACCCCCCATTTTGGGACCTCCCCCCTCAATGTTGCGTGTGTGTGTGTGTGTGTGTGTGTGTGTGTGTGTGTGTGTTTTAAGGGGAACCAGGAGCAAACAAAAGCATTAAAAAAAGCCATTTGTTTGTTTTTCCCCCAAAAACATTTGTGTTTTTTAAGGGGAACCAGGAGCAAACAAAGCATTCAAAAGCCATTTGTCTGTTTTTCTTCAAAAACAGTGTTTTTTTTACGGGGAACCAGGAGCAATAAACAACATTTGTCTGTTTTTGGGGGGGAGACATTGATCCAGGTGGAGAAGCTGCGGGCCGCGGCGCGGCTCCTGGCCATGCTGCAGGCGAAGCGCTGCGCGGTGCCGGACCCGAGCCCCAGCCCGCCCAGCCATTCGCCCGAGAGGCGCGGAACGGGAGGGGGGAGGCGGGTGCGGGGGAGGCGGGTGGGGGGGAAGCGGGTGGGGGCGGGGGGAGAGGGGAGAGGGGGGAACCCTAAACCCTAAACAAACCCTGAACCGGGGGGGAGAGGGGGGAGGTGATCTGAAGCCTCGAGCTTTTCCCATGGATGATTGGTCATTGCTCCGCAAACAAGTGAGGTGGTTTCCCCTTTTTTGAGGGTAGTTTTGAGGGTCCGGGTGGGCAGAAATTCGCTGCCATGCAATGGCTTCGTTTTGAGGTTCGCTCAAGTTGGACGACACCCTGCTTGGATGTTTGGCTAAGTTAGCAAATGATTCGATTGGGGTATAGCCCCATCATAAGGCTATAACCTAGGGTACCAGCAACGTGCGCACTTGACCGAACACCCAAGTCCCGCGTCAGAAAGGACCCTCCATTTGTCAGGGGTCGAAGCGGACCTCCATTGGGAGGTATATAAACCTGATTGAATGGCCTTTTTGAGGGCCCGTGACCGATGCTTAGGGCGGTGTGCCCCCCTTTCCTGTTGTGATCGGACACTTCACTGCGCAGTGGCGTTTTTTCTTCTCAGAGATCCATCGAATCTTCCTTTAGCGGGCGCACCATGCCGGTGCTGCCTTCTGCCGGCCGTTGGTTCCTCTGCCTGTGGCTTCATCAGCCAGTGCCAACGGGTGTTTCCTTTCCCCGGCAGGTATGCTACTGGAAACAACTGTGTGAAGTTAAGAACACAGTCTACAAGTTCACATCTACGAAACCCATCAAATGAATCCGACTCCCTTTCTGTGAGCTTAGATGCATTTATTTGTGAGAATTTTTTTTTCGGAACCCAGGCAGATGCCAGCCCGCCGAAACTCCCTTAATTCCGCCCGAAGGACCGATGCGAGTCTTCCCATCGCAGACAGTTCCAAGACCATGGAAATCAAGACGACGACCTGGGAGAGCAATGTGTTGCCCTTCAAGCAGGACCGACAAGGGGTGGGCGGTCTGATTTGCCCGACTTGGATCCAGGACTTTGCGTTGGGGTAAAGGGGTCTTGATCGGGTTTTGAACCTCGAAGAGGCCCTTTTGCAGGGTTTCCTTTATGTCCCTTGTCGGTACTGGACACAACTATAGTAAATTTGCAACTTTGGAAGGGGCAATCCAGTGACCCCCTGTTGAGGCGCCAAGGTTCTCAGAGCTCTTAAACCTGTAATCAGGTTTTCTCCGGAGAACGTTTCTCACTGGGAGACGCCTTCCGCTTGCGATTCAACCAGGACTTGCCTGGTGAGTCCGTGTCTCCTGTGCGCAAGGAGGTGCTCGGGTGTGGCCAGGGGCCAGGTGAGAGATATGCGAGGCTAGGATCTTAAAGGGAGGCTTTTGACCGCTTTCCATGCGTCATCTGAAAATATTCACTAGGTTCTCGAAGGGAGGCTTTTCCATGCGTCACGTCCTCTGAAACAGGCGCCATTCATCTTGGTTTGAACTATTCTTGTTACTTTTGTCGACACATTGATGCTAGGTCGTCTTGTGCATGGCGTGTCTTGCGCATGAGGTCGTCTATGTTTGCAACCAAAGCTTCAACAACGCTGGCTTTACCAACCTTTGATGTTTGGCTCCATGTTAGTTGACTTTTGAAGGGATATGGGTATGTGTCGAATTCGGTGTAGTAGCCCCTACCTAGGGCTTCAAGAACCTGCAAAAATGTCGTACCCTGACTAAAACATTGTGTTTTTCTTGATTTTCTAAAAACATCGTGTTTTCAGGAAAAACATCGTGATTTTGATAAAACCCCTTAAAAATGGGCTTCTGAGGCCAAACACTCATTTGGAGCAGAGGGTCAAAGGCAAGGGTCGGGAGTGAATTCACACAGGCATCACCCATTAAGATTTCAACTGAGGGCAACGCTCTATACTGAGTATGCTTCAAATTCTAAGGACCACATTGATTAGCCTGACAGCCAGGGTGTGCAGCTGGCTTCAGTCTTGAAGTACCTTTCACAGCAACAGGCACCTGAAGACTGGCGCCAGGTCATACCGAACCAGTTTGAAGGAGGTGCTGGAATCCGAAAGCTCTTTTTGGTACAAAACAAGACCAGGTGACACCTTTTGAGATTGTTCTTATAAATTTTGAGGTTTTCTTAGAAAATGGGGCGGGATCCTGGCGGCTAACCGCAGAAACCCGTAGAACACCCGTAGAAAACCCGTAGAAACCTGTAGAAAACCCGCAGCCCCAACCGAAAACATCGTGTTTTTGGAAAACATCGTGTTTTCTAACCCGTAGCTAAACCGTGGAAAGCCCGTAGTGAAGCGTGGCAAACCGTGGAAATTCTTTGGGTTATTCGGGTTCAACCACGAATGCGCTAATTCAAGAATGTTGCTGGAAAACAATCAAGTCGTGAGCAAAAGCACGGTCTTTGCTTGAGCTTGCGCGCAGTTCGAAGCCAGCACGCCCTCATCATGGCATTGCTGCTTGACAAGTGTCATAAAACCGTGGTACTTTTGACTATTTGGGTCCCCGGCCTCCTTCTTTCAGATTGGAGTTGCGAAAGACGAGTGGCGAATGCGAAGCTGATTTTGTTACGAGCGCAAAAGGGGAGGGCGATGGGAGATTCTGAGGTTGAGATGATGCTTTTGAGACCTTTTGAGAACGGATGACGAGTTGAAGGAATGTATGGGAAAATGCTTGAAATCGAAAATGCGGTGTTCCCGAAAACATTGTGTTTTCCCAAAAAACATCGTGTTTTTTGTAGGTATGACATTTTCATCGGTTTTGAGGTGCCTGGTAGTGGTAACTTGTGAATTCCTTTGAAACCACCCCAAAAAGTGGTACAGTACAAAAAATGGGCGCACCTTCCCCATTCTTTCCAGGGATCCTTCTTTTCAGGAAACCATCAAAACCCAGGGGAAACAGCTGGTTATTGAAAATAACGGTGGTTGCAAATAATGGAAAAGGAATCAACCCCACGCCCCGTATAAGCGCTATGTATCGCCTAGGGATGACCATCGCCTTCCATTCTTTCGCCGCAGGCGGTACGCTGGAAAGAGCGGCCGAAGAGCGTCCGGCTGAAGGAGGCGGGCGACATGGTGCACCTGGATTCGTTTGACTCGAATCAAAACGGGGGTCAGTACCAAGAAAGGGGGTCAGTACCAAGAAAAGGGGTCATGAGAATCCTCAAATCCCCTTCCGCTTCATTCCTAAAACGTTCATTCCCCGGTGCACCCTCTCCCTTGTCGTTCCTTTAGAAAAAACAACTCTCCAAAGGTGATTTCCCGAAAGGAGACCACAGGGCGGATGAACCTAGGGAATGAGGAATTTGGGAATGTAGCGAAAGAGGATCCCCTTGAATGCAACCACAAGTTGGATGGTTCAGGCCGGGGTCATTCCAACTTGTTCGCACTTGAGTGCCTCCCAGAAAGGGAAGACCCCCTCAAGACTGCCAGTTGCATTGAACTGGTCAGCAATACCGCTCAAGCACACGTGAATTTTCAGGGAAGCCGTTTTCAATGGGTGTTAAAGGAAAACCCACATTTTTGAGTAGGTCACAGGTGGTTCCAATATTTTTTCGAGGTACCTTGGATTTTTTTGTGGGGGGGGCAGCGGACCTCGTGAAGCGCTCCATTTTGGGGACTCGTTCCATTTTCGCGCGGCGTTTCGAGGCTTTGGAGAAGCAGCTGCAGACCGCCCGCGGGGAGTTGCCTCGCCTGGAGATGCCCCGCTTCGAGCGGCGCCTGGAGCTGGACGTTGCAGGCGGGGGTTGGGGGCAGCTCGCGGCGGCAGGTTTTGGGTCGGCGGTTTTCTGGGGCGTACGTGTCTCAAAAACCCCGACCATTGTATTGCCCTTTACCAAAAGGAGGCCTCTCGGAGACCCTTTTATGTCAGATCAGGTTGGTTTTTGCTTTTTGGTTCCTTTGTGAATCCACTCCCAAAAAGGGTATTGGCTTGGCGAATGGGTTCACGATCCAGGGGCAATTCCAGTGCGGCTGTTGTGCAGAGATTGCAGGGCACTAGCTTTGCGAGCCTGCGTTTGCTATTTGTGAAGTTGTGCTACATATCGGCCCAACATGAGAATTCCAAATACTGTATCAAAATTAGTGAAACATTATTTCACGTCTCACTCCTCGGCGAAGCTGGCCAACTAATCTGTGGCTTCTCATAGAGCTCAATGACGACTGGCTTTTTCGGCGCTGTGCGAGCGAACTCTTCTGCAACCATTGGCACAGCAATGAGTGGGTCTCGCAAGTCTCTGGAGGCGAGGTGAGTTTCAAGCACTTGGATGTATAGGCCTTTTCCTTTGTGCATTCGCAGGTTCGTGCAGACCCATGTTGACACCTCCAACAGTGCGGACTTTCTACGACCGCAGCTTTCTTGTGATGAAGGGCAGCTGTGCAGCTGGGGTGTACGAGCAGCACGTCAGACAGATTCTGGCGCCCGGGGACTGCCTTGTCGCCAGGATGGCTCGGGGATTGTTCAACGAGCAGGAAGTCCCATCCTGCGCGGCTTGCGCGAATCATCCAACGGCGCCACTTCCCCAAGCAGAATGCCCTGAGCATGGTGGAGATTCCCTTTGCCTGGCGCAAAGGATTCCAGCCTCGGAAAAAAAACTCTTGAGCCGCACCAAGCGCATCAGGACCCGTGTCAGCTTCAGGTCGCTGGCACACTCGCCAGGAATTTCCCATCGGCCCGCCCCGCACTTGGAGGTGCTACGGGAAGCGGATCGTTGCTTCTACACTGCGCTTATGCGAACATGCCCATGTGGATGCCCCCTCCTTCCAGGGAGCCCTCGCCCTGATGGTGATGTTGTGGATCTTGGGCCTTCTGAGCCTTGACGCTGGTTTCGCGACACAGCTGCTGGAAGCAGCTTCTCCTTCGCTGACTACTTGCGCGCTTTCCTGCGTGCAATTGGTTTTGACCTTCGGGTTCCCTTTCAGGCGGGTCGTGCAGCGCTCTCAGTGGAAGGCTGTGCTTGAGCGCAGAAGTTGGCATATGTGAAGCTGGTTCCTGGCAAGCGGCACAGCCCCAATATCTCAGACTCCCGCCAGCCCCGGCCGGGAAGGACGGATAGGCAAAACCTCCAGCGGCACTGGGCCAAGATATGGTGACCAAGCAAGTGTTGTCAGTGGGTTTCAATTGGCGAGTTCAATGATGTTATGTTTTCTTGTTTGTACATATATATATAATACATATAATATATATATATATGAGCCTTGTACAGCAAGTGCAACGCAGCCCAACCTGTCTCCCGCAAAGGGCGGATATCCAGGATGGCGCTGGGCGTTCGACCTGGGACAGCTGTTGCTGTGCCAGCTCATCCAGGTCGCCCAGTGCCCTTTGTTACCCTTGGTTGGTTGGGAGGGTTCCCCTATTTAAGGGCTCATTCACCAATTTTTATATAAAGGGTCAGAAGGAGACTCCAGGTAGATGTTTGTTGCCGACCTGTGGGCTTGGCGAGTGCTCCATGAGTGCCGGACGCTTCACCCGGCGAGCCAAGGCTCCAACCGAACCGCCGTGAAAGCGGCCGACATTGCAAACCTGGATCATGGTGTCGTGTGGTTCAACAAGATGGGTTTCTATAAAACCCAAAAACACGTCGTTGTGGTTCTTCTGTTTTTTTGTTTGAACAACAACATAATAATAACAATAATAGTAATATATAGTATAACAAATGATAATAATAATAGTAATAATGATAATAATAATAACAATAACGAAAACTATGTTGTTTCAGGTTGTTCGGGTACGCACAGCTTGCAACATGGTGATCGATCTCTTGCTGCGCTCGCCAGCCGCAGGTCAGAGTGATTACCGCGACTTTGAGGACGGGGCAGGGGTGCTGCGCCGTTGTCTCCTTTTGTCGACTGCCCTGCGCTGGCTACAGAAAATATGCGAAGGCTTCACATGCATGTGAATCATGTGAATATGAGTGTATGTATATATATATATATATGTTTGTACATACATATACATATATTTGTATAATATATACATATTTGAATAGATATACATATGTGTCTTTCTAGGTATATGGCGTGGTCACTGCATGCATAGGCTGCAAAGGAGGGGGCTGGTCAAGGGACCCTTCCACTTTCCTAGAAACTCCCATACAATGCAGAGTCTGTCAATGTGGAGTGATTCCTCCAGTGACGCAAATGAACATGGAGTGCCACACCCGGGTTTGTGACCTTTCAACGACTCTCCTTTTGTGGGACCGGACCTGTTTCTTGGGTTTCACGTGAATCCGCGGAGTGCTATGATTATGATTATTATTAACAATCACATGGGGTCATGACCCCAGTCTGTTGAGTAACCCTCATTGTTGTAAGGGTCCTTCCGGAGACTCCAGGTTAATTTTACAGGGTCCCACTGCCAACCCAAAAAAGAATGATTTGCTCCCAACCCCAAAAACAAAACACAGATTTGCTCCCCAGGCACGCATTCTTGACCAGCGGCCTCCCCCTGTGCGGCACAAACCCTTGGAGCCCGCCGGGCGGTCGCACAGGCGCGGGACCAAAGCGCCCGCCAGCAGAGCCGGCGCTCGAGCCTGGATAGCCCTTCGGAGTCTTGGACGAGCGACCATTTTTTTTTTGGGTGGGGGGATTTGTGTTGTTGTTGTTTTTTTTTTTTGGGGGGGGTCTGCTGCAGGGGTGACGTCCAAAAGCGACATGTTGACTTTTTTTTGCCGAACCGATTTAACTACTTGTTGCTTTTTTTGCGGGGGGGGGGGGGCAGGGGAAGGTCCAGCTGCAGGGGTGAGCTTAAAAATTAAATTCAAAGAATATTTGTTTGGGGGCGGGTTCTAGCTGGAGGGGTCCCTTAGTTTCCTGCAGAGCCCCAAAAGTGATTTCAAAGAAACCCACCAGCAAATTCCCTCAAGTTTTGGCAGGGTTTGTCGTCTTTTAAATTTTAGGACTTGGACGACGCCAATGGCGCAATCAAGAAAACAACGATCTCCCCAGTTGGGATTGTGCTTCTGGGCCTTTTGCCACAGGCTTGCCAAGGCTTGCAAGAGATCCTGAGGTTTCACCAATGATCTTTTTTTTGAGACACCCAGCTAGTAAAGGAGGTGGGAGCTATATCCAAATATACACATGTCAAGGTGTTCTGTTTCTTCTCCATGGTATATTTGGCACCCTGCTTGGGTCAAACCCCGGTATTTGGCCATTGTTCGGTCAACTGGCAAAGTACCAACAAAAGAGCCGGCCAAACCTTTCGTTCTGTTTTTCCCTGTTGGATTTAACGGGATTCACTTCACATATGTTGCTTTTTCCAGGGACGAAAAAGCAAATGGGTCTGTCTTTGTTTTGTTTGAGGAACACCAAAAGTAAACGACCATTTTGGGGAGGTTCCTTTAAAAAGGGCCACTCTCAAATGGAGGGAACATTGTACCTGCACCCTCAAGCTACCTAAAAAACACAAAAAATATGTTCCCAGAACAAAATATGGGGCAATGGCCCATTTTTGTCGGGTAGTTTGGGGGTCCAGGTACCCTTATATATATATAACATCAAACAAAACTCTTATATATATATATATGTATATGTAAAAAAAAAAAAAAAACTCAGCTTCCCAAACCGTCCGAGGAGCGCCTTCCGGCTCGGCGCCGGGCGCAAAATCGGACGACGGCGGGGGGGACGCGCCCAGAGGCGCCCGCCAAACGTGCGGCATGCCATTTTGCCGGGACCCCGCCCCAAAAAACAAGTGTTTGTTTTTTGTTGTTTTTTCTCTTGGGGAGGGTTGTTGTTGGTTGATTTTTGAGTCCCACGAAAAAAGGGATAGCCTCAAAGAAAGGCAGCCCGAAACGAAACCAATGTTTCTTTGAGGATTTTCAGAACCGTAGGAAATGGCGACTTCGGGTAGTGGACCCTTGGAAGGTGGGAAGGTTTCTTTGGGAGTTCTTCCTTTCGAGGTTGCTTGCTTGCTTGCTTGCTTGCTTGCTTGCTTGCTTGCTTGCTTGCTTGCTTGCTTGCTTGCTTGCTTGCTTGCTTGCTTGCTTGCTTGCTGGTTGGTTGGTTGGTTGGTTGGTTGGTTGGTTGGTTGGTTGGATTGGTTGGTTGGTTGGTTGGTTGGTTGGATTGGTTTCTTCCAGAAGGAAGTGTTGTTTTTTTGTCTGGACATCCCAAGGAAAGAACACCAACCTTGAAAGGGGTACCAATCAAAAACAAAATAAACACACACAAATACAAGGACCACGGAGACCACACAACACCCGTGCTTGGGGTCCCATGTTGACACAAGGGGACCCCAACATGCTGTATTTAAACATAACAAACCCCCAATGCAGAGGAGAAAAACCGATGATTACTGCCCGATACTAAGGTTGTTCTCGTTAAAGGCCAAAAACAAGAACGGCCCAGATGATATATCTCTTTTTGAGGGGTACCCCTTTTTGAGCTCCGTTTTGAAACCAACCCACGGTGGGTGCAAGTATATCGCAATTCTTTGATGGTTTAGTCATTCCCTCTTTAGTCACGTGCATATCTGACACTCCGTGGACTTGAAATCCACGCGACTCGATAGGAACCAGTTGGTTTATCCCTACGATTTCGCTTTGACACTTGAGCTTCAACTCAAAAAACACAGGGAGCCAGGCAAAAGCAAGCCACCGACTATTGAATGGTGTTCCCACAAGTCAAACACTTTTTGAGGCAGAAAAGTGGCCGCCGCGCCATTTCGGTTGGTTCCACATGGCCATGGGTCAAAATCCAATTCGTACCCCCAGTGAACATCCCAATCCATCCGCTAAAATAGGTCCTAAAATGGGTGGTGAATTCACCAATCCCAACCAAAATGGGATCCGATCCAAAACGGTCTAATGACCACCACAGCCACATGTAAGAGCTGGGGGTTGCGCAGGTTTTAGTCTTCCATGGGGCCATTTTGGGCCACATGTTTTTGAGCCACACGAAAAAAAGATTTCGCGAGGTGGACTTCGGGTTCCGCCCGGACGGTGCCGGGGAGGAGTCCGTTGAGAGCTGGCCAGGGGCACCCAGAGGGGTGGGGGGTGACCTCGCCGGGGGTGCCTGGAGTTGTTTTGAGGACCCGTACAAAAAGGGGTCGGTATCCAGAAGCAAAGGGTGGGCCCAGTTTTGAAGGGTCATGGAGACTCCAGGTAGGTTTTCTTGTGGGCATGGTGCATGACAATCAGATGGAAGACAAAAGATATGTTGGTTGTTTGAGTGTCATCGCCTTTAAAAGGAGACCTAAAAAGCGGCTATACTCAAACACCGAAATGTTCCCTGTTGTGAGGTAGACTAGACAGAGCATAGACATGAACCGTCCCTCCCAAAGATCGCTGGAGTATGCGGGGTGCTTTATCTTCATGGTTTCCAATGACGAAAAATCAAACTGGTGAAGCAACCCCAGAAAGAGTAAACCAGCCCTCCAATTAAGCATTTTGATTTCTTGGGGACTAGATGGAATATGGAGACAGTTAAACCCCCTCCCCTCAAGTGTACTTCCCTAAATTCCCTGCTCGGGACTGTGAATGGATGCCCAGATGGGGTCGACTTCTTGTGGAGAACCCCTTTTGCAGAGTCCTTGCGATTTTATGACCCAAGGTGTTTTGACCGCACACATGAGCAACGAGGGCACAAGCACCTCAGACTTTGTCTGAAATGATTCCCAATTGGGTAATGTTCCCTTTGGTTTTTCTAGGGGTTGATTCCACATTCTTTTCAACCATCGTTCTTTTCAAAAACCAGCCGTTTTCCCTGGTATTCTGGAGGTTTTCTAGAAATAATGATCCCTAGAAAGAATGGGAAAGGTACCCCTAGAGTTTTCCTTTGAATCAATCCCAAACAGGGCACGTACCTGGTGAGCTGACCTCAGCTCAGGGTATGTCCGCCCCAACTCAGGTAACCCAAAAATGGTGGATTGGTGGGAGCTGGGGATTTGAGCCCCTGGTTCTTGTACAGGGTAAACGCCAAACCGCCGCGCAACACCTCCACCAATCCCAACCACTACGTCGGATGCTGAAATACCTAGGTCCCCAGTGCCCTTTTACCCTTTTTTTGGGGAGGGTTCCCCCCCTAAATTAGACAGCAGAAAAAAATCGGGTACCAGCTTATTCTATCCTCAAACTACAGGAGGACCTAGATACACAGCGCTGCCAGGTCTCTCTTCAAGGTGAACAAGGCCCCACCGGAGCCCGACCGGACCCAAAAGAAGGGCCTGGTGCGCAACCCACGCAATGCGGACACCAACTTCGGGGAGTACATGTCACAGCTCCAGCAGTCCAGCCAGGACTCGCACAGAGATTGCTGCCTTTGCTTCTTAGGTTTCTCTGCGTGTATGTTTATTTGTTGGTTTGCTTGTTCTGTTTGTCGATTGCTTGTTTGTTGGCTTGTTTGTTTGTTTGTCTGTCTGTTTGTCTGTCTGTTTGTCTGTCTGTCTGTCTGTCTATCTGTCTGTCTGTTTGTCTATTGGTCTGTCTGTCGGTTTGTCTTTGTGCTTGTTTGCTGTGTTTTGGTTGGTCTGATCGTTTGTTTGTCGATTGCGTGTTTGTCGATGGCTTATTTGTATGTTTGTTTGCTTGTTTGTCGGTTTCTTTGTCTGTCTCTCTGTTTGTCTGTCTTGCTGCCTGCCTGCCTGCCTGCCTGCCTGCCTGTTTGTTTGTTTGTTTGTTTGTTTGTTTGTTTGTCTGTTTGTTGTTTGTCCGTTTGCCTCTCTGTGTGTATGTGTGTCGGTAGGTCGTCCGTCCGTCTTTTTTTGCTGCATACTTGTTTGTTTGGTGCTTGCTTGATGCTTTCTTGCTAGCTGTTTTCTTGCTTTTTGTCGGCGTGCTTTTCTGTGGCTTTCTTTTTTGTTTTCGGTGTTTTGGACCTGTTGCATCTTCCTGCATTTACTGTTTTCGTCCTGTTTTTTGTCTTTAGTTATACGTTTGTTTTCGCTATTTGTGCTTTTTTCACGTCATTGTTTCCAAAGCAGATGGGACACGTCTCAGGTGCCAAACCCGCGGTTTCACTCCCCAATCCTCTTGGGCCCAAGGGACAGCGCCTGGAAAATCTACCCTCCCGACGGGAGGGTTTTGGAAGAGGGCTTTTGCTCTTGGGGAAGCCCCAAAATTCCATTGGAAAGAAGGGAAAAGCCAGCAATCCACGGAAAATGGTGCAAGGAGATGTGGCACAGCACATCCGCACCGGAGCTGCCGAAAAACCGTGTTCTGCCGGACTTGACGAAGAGCCTGGGTTTGGAATTCCGTTTTGGCGGGCGCTCAGTTTTCCCAAGCGAATCGACTTTTTGACCTTTTGGTTTTGCCGTTTTGGTTACATGTTTTTTTACAGGCACAGACTGTCAACCTTGTCTTTTTCAAGGGTACTTTTGAAGTTCCAGCATGGTTTTTGAAAGAAAACAAGGGGAACAAAAACCACCAGTTTGGGCAGTTTCCCTGCTTTGGAGACAACCAACAAGGCAAGGTGTTTCCCACAGTCCCACTTGTCCCAAGCGTCGCTTAGATCCAAACATTTGGGCTTTAAAGACTCGGTCGGCCGAACAACCACTCGGCTGGATGGCAACACATGCCTTGTCCCATGTGGGTGTGGCTCAAAATTAAACAGGAGGGGGTACGCAGGTTGTGGTCCATGTTTCAACTTACCAGGGTTCCATGTTGGTACCGGTTTTTTGAGCCACAGCCATTAGTTTAAAGGCAACGCCGCTTCCAAAAGCGTGCAACAAGAACAAGCTGGAAGGCAACACACGATCATTGATTGTATCTTCTTAATTAGGCGAACAGGCAAGCATGTTACAGCACACTTTGGGGGTGACTTCGACGGTGCATGGGTCCAACATTCACACATTACTAGCGGCAGCATGGTGTGGACCATGCATTTGGCCTGGATTGCTGCAGTATCTCCGTTATACATGTCAAACTCAAAATAAGTCAAAATTCATCTCCGCTTACCAAAGCGAAAGCAGCCCAAAACAAGGTGCGAGTCGAAGGTGCAGCTTGCGCAACCATATTGCGGGAGGGCACACGCCTCGAGAGTTGTTGCAAGTTTTGACAAGTACCTGGGTGCTTAACCTTGCACATACTTTTTTAAATTAGTTGCCCTCTATATGATTCAAGCCGACAAGTTCTGGATACTTTGTTTATAGTGTTTAATCATGACCAACCAGAGACCCCGAGCGTCACCCCACCCTTTGGTTTCAGAAAGGCTTATTTCCCCACTACCCTGGAGTCGAAAAGTCTTCTTGGACTCCCAGAATCGTGTGTGTGTGTGTGTGTGTGCCTTTCCATTTCCCCTTTGGAACCACAAGGTTAGGTGGTATCCCCAGCAGCCCCAAAACCTGCAGAACCCTCCCTGAAAGCTGTCGCAAACAATTGCAGAGCCTATCTGAGCCTATCAAGCCCACCAACTCCAAAAAACAGACAAGCTTCCCCCCCCCCCCAACCGCCCCAGAGCCTACCTGGGTCGACCCTGGGAAAAAACAGGGGACCAACTCCAAAAAATAACAGACGCCCCCGAATTTTTCGCCCCGGCCCAGGAATCACAGTCAGCAGGCACTGACCCAACTGAACTGGACCAACCGACGATGGAAGGCTTCCAGAAGATAGCCATCGGGCCCGGGATCGGAGTATCCCCACTTGGTCGCCGAAAGGTTGGCGATACCTGGCTCTACATGTTTGCGATGGGTTTGAATTTGGTGTAACCAGCCATGAGCATCCAGTTATATATGTTTTGTGTTTGTAGAAGCGAACATGAAAGTCAAGTCACGACGCAGCAGCGGTTGGCCAACATGATCATTTCGCCGGATGTTGATGTCCACCAGTTCGGGTCTCTAATTGAAAGTTACGCTCTTGTCAAGTGGAGTTATATTTTTTGAGGCGGAAGTAGCCAAACAGAGGTTGCCAAGCAGTCGTGGCCCGGGCAGAGTGTGCGAGGTCTTTGAATTTGTTGATCCCCAAAGGGGATTGTGATTTGTCTCACCAAGCGTTTCATAGCGTTTCACTCAGTTTCACGCATCAGAGTTGGCGAAGGTGGAATGCTTCGCTCGTTGGCTGGTTGTGGGCAAACAGGCGCGATTCAATCATCCTTTGAGATGCTGTGTCATGATATTGTTGAACTTGCGACTGCCAAAACACGCTGGGGCCTGATTGCGGTGGTCGGCTCTTAGGCGTAGAATGTCGCAGCCAGCGCCAAATCTGAGCAAAGAAACCGGGGATCGCTGGTGGAGTCGAAGCATCTTGTGACCGGTTAGATCTGCGTGGAGATTCGTAAGCATGGGGAATTTGTTTTGGCAGGTTGGTGACATTTTGGGTCGCGTTGCATGTGTAACAACCCTTGAAAGAAATATTTCCACGCAAAGGCACTGTAAAAAAGAAATCCAATTAGTTAAAAATGTCTTGACCCACCGCACAAGTGTTGTGCTTTGTATCTACGCCTATTGGTCGGATGCCTTCCAAGCGAACCCAGCTGTCGGATGCAAACTCCGCCTCAGGTCTGCCCAGTTGGGACGGGCAACGTCTCCCAGGGCACCATCTGTCAGGAGCTCGAGAAGGGCCCAAAAAAGAGACACCAGGACCCTCAAACTACCCATAGAAATTGGTTGTTGCCCCAAAATGGGGTGATTTCCCCTTTTTAAGGGTAGTTTGAGTCATTGAGGGTCCGGGCATACTTTTTGTTTGCCATTAGAATCCCTGAAATCCGCTTTGAGGATGAGATGTTTCTGGGGAACAATCCCTGGTCTTGGAAGTTGCTGAACGATCGATCGGGGACAGCCCCTTTTTAGCTCAAGAGGAAAAGCAAACGCCCGCTTAGGAGTCAGTGGGTTATGAGCCCAACCCTCGACCTGCGCTGAGCCATGGAGGCTCTGTCGTCCTCTTCGGCAAGGACTGCTGCGGAGGCGGTTCAGGAAGCGGAGGAACAAGGACCGGGAGGACCGCCAACGGCGTATGGCCCCTTGAGGAGCAGCGACTTGGCGGCGCCGGTGGTGAACCCTTTTTGGTCGGAGAAGGCCAAGGAGGAGGCTCAGTTGAGGGCCATGAGGCCTCGGGACCTGCCGGTGGAGGAGCCAGAAGGGGGACCGCTGGCGCTGTGTGACGCAGGAGCTCAACTTCCTGAAGGAGGTGGAAACTTTGGGCGGGTTGAAAGCGCAGGTGGTGTTCCTCGGGAACTGTTTGACATGATGAAGGGCCTGATCGCTCAAAATCAGCACATGGCGGCGGAGCTGAAGGAGATGAAGGAGCAGATCAACGGAGGTGCTAGTTATGGAAGCCCTGGCAGAGTGAGCCAGAAGGGCGTAGTACCTGCCGGAGGTGGACATCTGGAATCTTCGGGAGCTGCGACCGGACAAGGAGCTGGTGATGAGCGAGCGCTACAACTTCGGTCAGGTCAGGGGCCGGCGGCTATGACTACCCTGGGAATGAGGCCGATGGCAGGAGCTGCTGGAACTGGTGGTTTGGCTGCAGTGGGTTTTTCCGCAGGTGGGGATCGAGGACGTGAAGGACTGCCTTTGTTTCCTGACCTGGGTGATCGCGGAGGACCGGACGCTCGAGGCGTGGGATGGTCAGATGCGGCTAGCCATCATGGAGGTGACTTGTTTGATGAGCGACAGCACTTAGCAGCTGGAGACGGTAGATGCGGAGGGAATGGAGTAGCGGGAGTACCTGGTGGGCGTCAAGCAGATGAACGAGGGCGCGATTGGCCTGGCATGGCGCGAGTACCTGAAGGGCATCCTGCTCGAGATTCGGGAAATCCCGGAGGTGCTGGAGTACCTCCTGGGCATCCTGCTGGAGGTCAAGGACAACCGGCGGCTGGAGCGGGAGGAGGACAGATCCCGATTTGGATGGGGTCATTGATGGCAAACAACGAGAACATCAGGTCCGTGGAGCTTCCGGCCTTGCCAGAGGTGAAAGAAGGAGAGCTGGGTTCGATGGTGGTGGGCGATTGGCTCGCTCTGATCAACCCAATCATGAGGGACCTGTCGGCGAGGAGTGGTCAATGGTGGGATGAGGTGGTGAAGTTCTCCTCGGAAGCCTACGTTCAATGGTTGAGGGCGGAGCCGCTGGAGCGTTTGTACGTGCAACCGCAGGGAGTTGGTGATGGGAACGGTCAGTGGGGCCGGATTGAGCAGCGGGCTCAGTCGATGTTGCTGGCTTCGTTACCGGCATCATTGAAAGGGGAGATTCTCGCCAACAGAGCCACCTCCTCCGTGCAGGTGTTGTTCCGGATTTTCACGCGGTACCAACCTGGTGGCCTGGGAGAACGGGCAATGTTGTTGAGGCAGCTCGTGGATCCGAGGACACCTACGTCTATGTTGGAGGCCTTGGAGCAGTTGAGGGCGTGGAAGCGCTACCTTCGGAGAGCCCAGGAGCTCAAGATTGCCACCCCAGATGCAACCTTGCTGGTCGGAGCGTTGGAGAAGTATGTGGGGGTGATTGTCAAGGCCTCGCCTCAAACTTCTTTCCGGCTCAACTCGGCAAGAGCGGGCTTAAGGATTGACGTGGCTCCGGTGGTGGACTCGGTGCTGCAGTTTGCGGACGTGGTGCTGGCGGAAGCGGAAGCAGGTTTTCACAGCACGGCTCAAGGGACGGCGGCGAAGGTCAAGGCTGGGGAAGGAGGGACTCCCGACAAGCCCAAGGACTTCGGCAAAGGAGGAGGAAAAGGCAAAGATGGAGGGGGGAAGGATGCCGCCACGGCGCCGACGTGCAGATTCTTCCTCACGGACGGTGGATGCAAGAAAGGAGCAGATTGCACCTACAGGCATGAGTTTGACGGGGACAAGCGAGGGCGCTGCTGGAATTGTGGAGGAACCTCACACACCCGAAAAGACTGTCCGGTGAAGACGCGGAGGAGTCGAGATGGAAATGGCGGAGCTGCCAAGACCTACGACGGGACCGATGCGAAGGGCCAGATCGTCAAGAAGGTGGAAATGGAGACGGCGGTGTCTACTACAGGAGGTGGAGGGTCGCCGTCGAGGAAGGGGAATGGGCCACTGCCGGACGGAGGTAGTGGGGAAGCAGTGAGGGGACTCATTCAAGAGGCAGCGGGACTGTTGAAGAGTTTGAGAGGACCGGAATTGAAGAAGATCCAGCTGAGTTCCCTGGAGGTGAAGAACAAAAGGGCCTTGCTGGATGGAGGAGCGACGCATAGCCTACGGCAGTGTTTGTCGGTGCAGGAGTGGGATGAGGCCCGGGAGGTGGAGGTGCACTTGGCACAGGGGACCGTATCTTTGAGGCTCATTCCTTGGACGAGGACACTGCTGACTATGGAGGAGGTGCAGCCGATTGTGCCGTTGGGCTACCTGGTCCAGAAGGGCTATTCGGTGAAGTGGGAGGGGGATCGCTTTGAGCTGATGGACCAGCATGGGCAGATCCTTGACACTGCCTTGGAGGGAGGGTGTCCCACGGTAGAAGAGGAGTTGGGATTGGAGCTCATCCGGGAGCTGGAGATGGAGGCGCTAAAGTACCAGATGAGGTTGATGGCGCTACGCGGTGAGGCCTTGACGGCTCAGGAGGAAGAGAAAGTCGGCATCGACTCGGTCAAGTGGCTTCGGAGGTTGCGAGAGCTTTTTCCAGAAGTACCGGAGCGAGTGCTGGAGAGGTTGCCACCGCGGTCGGGATGGAATCACTTGCCCTGGAACCGGCGGACGAGGAGGAGGATTCAGAAGGCCAAGGAGGTTGTGCTGCATCTCTTCTCCGGCCCGGACGCGAAGTTCTGGGAGAAGGAGCTTGAAACGACCGATAGAGTCGTGCTCTGTGTTGACCTGGAGTTGGGAGAAGGGCAGGACGTCGGCAAGGACAATGTGATGTCCTACTTGATGGAGCTGTGTGCCTCGGGAAAGGTGAAGATGATCATTGGGGGTCCGCCCTGCCGCACAGTGTCCAGGATGCGATCTTTGCAGCCGGGGCCGCCGCCACTGAGGACGCGGGACGGAGAGGAGCGTTTTGGCCGGAAGAACCTGCCTCAGGTCTTGCTTGACAAGGTGGATGGTGATACGGTCCTGTGGATGCGGATGTTTTTGCTCTACATGGTTGCGGATGAGGCCACGGTCACGAAGGTGGGTTTCCTCAATGAAAGCCCTCAAGACCCGGAGTCCTACGTGGGGGGCAAGGACCATGGAGGCGAAGGGCGGGAAAGGTATCCTTCGTATTGGGCGTGGGATGAGTGGAAGAAATTCAAGGAGGCCTACGGAATGAAGGAGTACCACTTTGACCAAGGACCCTTCGGCCACGTGAAGACCAAGCCTACCACGGTTGGTACGAACATGGAGATGCTCGAGCAGCTGGACGGTGTTCGAGGAGCGGGCTCCGACAAGGGCCCGATGGAGACGAACCTGGAGGCGAGGATGGCGACGTCAAAGAAATGGGCTGCCTGGGCGCCAGGGATGAAGAACGCCATAGCCATGGCGGTGCGCCTTACCGTGGAGCAGGTGAAGCTGAAGCGGTTGAGTGCGACCCTAAACCCTAAACCCTAAACCCTAAACCCTAAACCCTAAACCCTAAACCCTAAACCCTAAACCCTAAACCCTAAACCCTAAACCCTAAACCCTAAACCCTAAACCCTAAACCCTAAACCCTAAACCCTAAACCCTAAACCCTAAACCCTAAACCCTAAACCCTAAACCCTAAACCCTAAACCCTAAACCCTAAACCCTAAACCCTAAACCCTAAACCCTAAACCCTAACCCTAAACCCTAAACCCTAAACCCTAAACCCTAAACCCTAAACCCTAAACCCTAAACCCTAAACCCTAAACCCTAAACCCTAAACCCTAAACCCTAAACCCTAAACCCTAAACCCTAAACCCTAAACCCTAAACCCTAAACCCTAAACCCTAAACCCTAAACCCTAAACCCTAAAACCCTAAACCCTAAACCCCTAAACCCTAAACCCTAAACCCTAAACCCTAAACCCTAAACCCTAAACCCTAAACCCTAAACCCTAAACCCTAAACCCTAAACCCTAAACCCTAAACCCTAAACCCTAAACCCTAAACCCTAAACCCTAAACCCTAAACCCTAAACCCTAAACCCTAAACCCTAAACCCTAAACCTAAACCCTAAACCCTAAACCCTAAACCCTAAACCCTAAACCCTAAACCCTAAACCCTAAACCCTAAACCCTAAACCCTAAACCCTAAACCCTAAACCCTAAACCCTAAACCCTAAACCCTAAACCCTAAACCCTAAACCCTAAACCCTAAACCCTAAACCCTAAACCCTAAACCCTAAACCCTAAACCCCCTAAACCCTAAACCCTAAACCCTAAACCCTAAACCCTAAACCCTAAACCCTAAACCCTAAACCCTAAACCCTAAACCCTAAACCCTAAACCCTAAACCCTAAACCCTAAACCCTAAACCCTAAACCCTAAACCCTAAACCCTAAACCCTAAACCCTAAACCCTAAACCCTAAACCCTAAACCCTAAACCCTAAACCCTAAACCCTAAACCCTAAACCCTAAACCCTAAACCCTAAACCCTAAACCCTAAACCCTAAACCCTAAACCCTAAACCCTAAACCCTAAACCCTAAACAAATTCTAACTTCTAAGTATATATTTAAGAGTTGGTCGATAATGTGTCGGGTCTTCCCGAGGCTTCGTTTTCGGCCCATCTGGCGAATGACCACTTGCCGTTCCACAGAGGATGCCGGACATGCCTGGAAGGGGCAGGGAAGGCGCGGTACCACCGGAGAGTGGTGAGCCCGGAGAGCTACACGTTGGCGATTGACCTGGCGGGGCCGTTCAAGCCTGGACGAGATCAAGAAGGTGTGGGACGGTATATTGTCGTCGGCACCTATACGGTTCCGGTGACCAGGAAGGGCCGGATGCTCATGGACTTGGCCCCGGAGCGCCTGACGTGGTTGGAAGGGCCTGGACAAGGAGAAGTACCGGAGGTGGTAAGGGAAATGAAGAGGTGGAAGAAGCGGGACTATGACGTCGTGAAGTTGAAGGGCACGGGAGCTGGAGGACCGGCATGGAGGTTCGTGAAGTGGAGGCTCTCGGTGGACCTGGACACTCACGAGATCTTGGAGTCCAAGAGCATGATCGGAGAAGATCAGAAGGCGATGCAAACGGAGATCGACAAGGAACGAAACATCTTCACGGTGCTCTACTACCAGGAGGAGGATGGAGAGTTGGAGGGACCGCCGGGGGAAGGTGATTTGGAGCTTGACCCGGCGGGAGATGAGGAAGTAGTGGAGGAGGAGGAAGAACCAGCTCCGGATGACGGGGAAGAGTGGTTGAAGAAGATTGAAGAAGAGAAGGACTTTGAGGTCCGACAGCTCACCCTGGTGGAGATCGTGAAAACTAGGGGGGAAGCGCTGGAGGCCATTGCGAAGATGACCACAAAGCTGCGCTATCATGGACTACCTGTCAGGCGACTTCACAGCGACCGAGCAGGTGAGTTCACGTCTAAGAAGGCCAAGCGATGGGCCATGGAACGTCTCATCATGCGGACTTTTACGGACGGGAGCTCGTGGAAGATGAATGGACGAGCTGAGGCGGAGGTTGGCTTCATCAAGCGGTTGACCAAGACGTTGCTCAAGGGCTCGGGAGTTGAGGAGAACCTATGGCCGCTGGCAGCGCGGCATGCGGGAGAGCGGAGGTGGAGGTCACAGCTTGAAGCCATGAACTACCCGGTCAAGCAGTTGAGAGCTTTCGGGAGCAAGGCGATGGCGAAGACCAAGGCCTGGAATCACCGGTCCAAGGATTGGGAAGCGGCCAGGGAGGCGGTGACCATCTTGGGGCCGGACGTCACTATGTCGGCATCTTCGGGAGGGTACTTTGTCCAGGGGGAGGATGGGAAGTTCTTCCACACCACCGATGTGATTGAGACGGAGGATCCACCTGAAGAAGAAGGGCCACCGGGTGGTGGTGCTGGAGCAGAAGGGGCCACCTGAGCTTGAAAAGCAGACCTGAGGACTCTGGCTATGGAATGTCAGGCTCGGGGGAGGCACATGATGGAGGAGGAATGGCGTCTCGGTGAAGAACAAGGCGCGGACCATGACTTGGTGAAGAAGACCGTCGGTATGTTGGCGGAGGAGGACGCTCGGGTGGGGGCGTGGTTGGCAGCGATGCAAAAGGCTGAGGACTTGGATCTGGAGGAGACCTGTGCGAAAAAGGCGACAGAAGAGGAGGTCTTTTTGCAGACCAAGACCTACGCCCTGGCAGACGTGAAGAAGGAGATTGAGGCCTGGAGGCCATCGATGGTGGAAGAAAGAGCAGCTTTGCTGAAGTCTGGCGTGGTGCGGGCCATTAAGCCGCGAGAAGCGGAGGAGTTGAAGAGAGAACCGTTGGAGAAGGGCATTCCGTACGACCGGGTGCCGGGAAAGGCGGTTTTCACCAGAAAGGCCGCTACAGGGCGCCGGAAATGCAGAGGCGTTGCCTGTGGAAATTTCATGTCGGAGCGGCCGGCCACGGACACCTATGCGGGAGGCATTGACGCGTCTCAGGTGCGGGCGATGGTGGCTGCTGGAGCCCAGCGAGGGTGGAGCCTCGCGGGGGTTGATGTGAAAACGGCGTTTTTACAGGTGCCACCGGGACGGTCCAAGGACATCGTGGTGGTCAATCCGCCTACCATCTTTCAGGAGAATGGGATAACGGAACCTGGAGAACTTTGGGCCGTTGAAGGTTCAGTCTACGGGTTGACCACCTCCCCGAAGGACTGGGCGAAGCACCGAGATCAGACCATGGGCGAGATCGGCTGGGAGATGACAGATGAGGAGGGCACGTGGTCGTGCTGGTTCGAGAAGACGAAGGAGGTTAACTTGTGGCGGGTGAAGAGTCGGAGATGGGGGAAGAACGAGACCATCGGCTACATGGCGGTCTACATCGATGACATGTTGGTGACGGGTGCTCGCAGGTCAGTGGAGGCGGTGTTGGCAAAAATCCGGAAGACCTGGGACACGAGTGAGCCGGACTGGGCCTCTGCCACGGAGGATTTGAGATTCTGCGGCTTTGAGTTCGCGGTGGATGATAGCGGTGTGAAGATGCATCAGCAGAGCTACGTGACCGACCTCCTGGACCGGCACCAGATCGTCAAGGGTGGCACGCTGGCGGGAATTGGAGTTCCTGAGGAAGAAGATCCCCCCAGCCCGAAGGATGTGCACAAGGCGCAGGTTGTGACCGGGGAGCTGCTGTGGCTTTCGGCACGAACGCGGCCCGACATCACGTACCCCGTAGCCGTTCTGGGTCAATGGACCACAAGGAGGCCGCAGGGCGTGGTAAAGATCGGAGAGAAGGTGCTGCAGTATCTCTGGAGGACTGCGAAGGAAGGGCTACACTATAAACGCCTCGGTGAAGGTGATCATGGACCGGACCACCAGCAGCATCGTGAGCGGCGGCGGGATGCGGTGGAGTCTTATGCGGACGCGTCCTTCGGGGCCCATGAGAACAAGTCTATCTCCGGCATGGCAGTGTATTACTCGGGTTGCCCTATTTTCTGGGCTACCACGCGTCAGGCTTGCATTGCTCTCAGCACAGCAGAAAGCGAGCTGGCCGCCCTCATCGAGGCCTGGACGGCTCTGAAGGGGGTTGGTGGCTTGGTGGAGGAGCTAGAGGAAAGTCCGGCGGAGCTGCGGCTTTACAGTGATAGCAGTGCAGCCCTGGCCATTGTGAATGGAAGTTCCAGCTTGGTAGCAGATGGCTTCACGAAGCAATTGGGGGCATCACCTTTCGGGCGCTTCAAGGAGTCGTCGTTGGGCTTCTACAGTGGAGCGGAGGAGGTTGGCGAGGGCCAGGTGAAGATCGTCCAGATCAAGAAGTTGGAGGTTGGTCGGAACGAGCAACTGGAGAAGGTCCTGGGGCTCCTGGTGGTGGGATCGACCTGTGTGGAGCTGGCAGAGGCAAAAGAGCTGGATGATGACGACACGGGAGGAGAGTATTTGTGATCACGGCGGTGGTGGTCCTGCTGAAGCTGATCAAGGAGATTGGTATGGCGGCGTTGAGGCACTGCTTGCGAAAAGAGGAGGAGCTTGGGTTCCAGAGGCTCTGCGAGGAGGCGGTGCTACCGGAAAGGCCCACCGAAAATGCGGCTGGAGTGAACCTTTTCGCGATGAACCAGGTGGTGGTGCCGGCGGGGAGCTACACGCTGGTGCGGACGGGTCTGAAGGTCCAGATGCCAAAGGGGACGTGCGGGAGGATCACTGCAGTGGCCAGTTTGGCTGTGAGAGGAGTGGAAGCCGGGGGAACAGTGATTGAGCGGGACTTCGGCGGCGAAGTGAGGATCTTGGTCAGGAACTATGGGCACGCAGACTACATTGTCAAGCCGGGAGAGGCCGTGGCGCAGATGGTGTTGGAGAAAGTGTCCGTGGCCAGGATCAAGGAGGTGAAGAGTATCGACGGGCCCAAGAAGAAGCCGAAGGACGAGGTGGAGCCGTCGGTGAGATCGCTCATGGTTGAGAAGGCCGCGGCTTCAGTGGGGACTTCGCCCGTTGAGTGGTGGAAGCCGGAGGTGAAGGGCTTTGGGAAGGTCGGTGAGAGATCGTGGCTGGGGAAGACTACTCCCGGGGGTGGAGGTGGTGATGGCCCGCCGGAGCCGACCGAAAGGGCGTCGCAGGATGAGCCTGGGGAGGATGAGTGGCAGGTCGAGTTCTTGGAGAACGAGGTCAGGCTGTCGCGCATTCATATGGTGGCGCGGTACTGGGACTATATTCCAGGACGGCGAGATCTACCCCCGAGCATACGGTTCGAGGAGTTGGACCAGGTGCGGGTTTCCGAGATTGCGCCGGACGAGGAGAATGGTATGGCGTGGGAGAGGCTGGTTGAGAACTGGCACGAGGAGCACTGGGAGAGGCGAACGCCATGGAGGGGATCGTCGAACTTCAGAGTGTTGAGGAGGGCCGGGCCTGAGACGAGCGGATCGAGTTCGGCGGGTTCAGGAGGTGGAGGACCTCCTGGAGGCGGTGGAAATGGTGGTTCTGGCTCGGGGCCTTCGGGATCTTCAGGAGGGACACCGTCGGCTTCGGGACCGGGAACGGGGAGTACGGCACGATTCGGGACATCGGGAACTACCGGAGGTGAGGGTGAGGACGCAGATGAGGTGGCGGCCAAGCGGCCTCGGGTGTGCGGTGAGGAGGTGATCCAGAGGCGTCTTGTTGGCGCACCTGGGCAGAACATGCTGGACATCATGCGGATGGCCTTTCTCCAGGATGTGGAGGCGAGTGTGGTGCTGATGACCGAGATCTTGGCATCGCGTCCGCAGGGGGTGCGAGATGAGTGGATGGACGTGCCCCTGCCGGTCGGCATCGTGTTCGGCGTGCAGGTGCACAGAAAGGAGAGGAGGAAGCTCTTCGATACGGAGCGTCAGGGCTTCAACGAGGTGAAGAGGACCGTGGCATGGTCCGTGGTGGGAAGTGGAAAATGGGTCGACCGATCCATTAGACGCGGGCGCAGGGAGAAGTATGAGTTCACGCCGTGGGTCGGATACACGATCTTCGTGCGGGAGAAGGGGGCTTGAGCGCGGGCAGTTCTTTTGGCGGGCGAACCCTGAAAAGAGGGGGAGCCCTGAAATCCGCTTTGAGGATGAGATGTTTCTGGGGAACAATCCCTGGTCTTGGAAGTTGCTGAACGATCGATCGGGGACAGCCCCTTTTTAGCTCAAGAGGAAAAGCAAACGCCCGCTTAGGAGTCAGTGAGAATGACCTTCCCAAAAAGTGACAAAAGTCCGCAATGGATCTCAGGAAGTGTGGAACCCCAAAAACCATGACTATAGAGGAAAGAAGCCTTCTGGGTTCGTTGCTTCGTGGGGGCCCCGGTATTTCTTGCCTTCGTGTCGGTACAGTTTGCGAAGCTCTGCATCGCCTTGCGAGGTGCCTCGAGCTCCGCGAAGGTTATGGGGGAACTGGCAAGGTACTGGTTGGGGAACCCCTTCCTGAAATGGGATAGTCCCGACCTTGAAGCCAATCTACACCAAGTAGGGGCAAGCCAAACTGTTTGGGCTCTCAAAAATGTTTCCCTAAAAACACGTGTGGCTTCCATTTGGATCCCCTAAACCAACCAACCATGGTTTCCCTTAAGAGAGAGACCTGATCCTTCGATATCCTTCGATATCCTTGGCTGAGGCCCTGAGGGACACATCTGCGGAGAGGGCACCACGCCACGAGCTGAGGTAGGCTTCTCACCTCAAGGGGTAGCGGACCCCGAATTTTGTGGTGAACAACTGCGGCACCAACAAAAAGGCAGGACATTTGCGGTCGAGTGAGTAAAATGTGTGAATAAAATGGAGAAAAATGGGTAAGATGTGTGAGCAAAATGTGGGACTTTAGTATTGTGGCGTCCTTTTTCACCCCCCCGCAACCGCTTCTTCCTGTCCAAAATCCCAACTGTCAAAGCCTTGGAGTTGACCTATGAAGGCCGCTGAACAACCTCGAAGTCTTGGCTTTCCCAGACTCACCTTGGAGCCCCCTCCACAGTCCCTGGGTGGTTCTACGTAACCCATCTTGACTTAAAATGATTACAGTAAGATACAGGAAGTGATTATAAAAATGTGTAACAAGTATACTAACTGGTTCAAAACCTAACCCCCAATGATTAGCGGATCGCGGGATGATGCGGCTTGAGGATTAGATCATGCGGCTTGTGGATAGAAGATTCTGGATTGTGTGAACTTTCACTTCTCCAGCACGAGGTGTTGACCCACCATTTGAAGCGCGGATCACGGACTAAGAAGAGTACTACGGGATTTCGAACTCATGTATTAACGGCACTGTGGCCTACCGCGTGGGGTCGTTGGTCTGACTCTGGTGACCATAATCCATGGGAGTTTTGACCACATGGAACCCTACTTTGGGTATTGCCTTCCGATGGGGTGCATCAACTTCAGATGCGCTTGCATCAACCTCAGTCGGGTTTCTCTGATTTTGGTTGTCTTGATAGGTTTGCAACCAGGCATGTGAAATCATGTCCACTCACGCCCAGTCCTTGTGACCGAATCCCCCCGGGGGGGGGGGGCCAATCAGGGGCCCGTTGTCGGAGCTCCGAACCCAAACAAAAGGTCAGTTTGTTGCAAGGTAGGCCCCGATCGATCAAGAGCGCGGGATGGGTAGGAAAACTTAAAGGAAGCCGAAGGTCGTTTCGCCACAATGGCGACAACCTTTTGAGGGTAGTATTCTTCGAACACCCTCTTGTGCACTTCCAATATTCTTGGAAAGAGGGTACCTGGACCCTTAAACTACCTCAAACAAAGAAAAACGTGAGCTCACCCCATAACTTTGAGGCAAGAACGTATTCTTGTTGGTATTTTGAGGGTTTAGGCTGGCACCACTTCTAAGTCCGTCTCTGCTGTAAGATCGGGACCCCCACAATGGCCCAACGCTTTCCCTTTAGTTTTCCGGAAAACAATCACAGAGAAGGGGTCTCAAAAAGGAACACTCGTTTGGCTGCGTAACCAGCCGGACCATTTGAGTGGATGCGTGCATCTTCCGCCCGAAACATCCGGGGTGCAACCGACTCAATGGAATCAACACGCCCCAACCTGGCTTAGAGATTTCAGGATGCTAATGACAACGAGTCCCAACCTGGTCAAACTTCAGGTTTCCCTGTATTGCCCCTTTTGGTTTTTGAGCATCACCTTCTTGGCTGATGTTTGGAGACTGTCCTCTTCATGTCAGGTTTAAAGGGGAAGTAGAGCTTCACTGTTGGCAAGTTGTCTGTTCGTGTCTGTTCATTCTTAGTAGGAGGCTGCCAAAAGATATGCTGCCATACCAAGGAATGTAAAGAGAAGATATATCATAGGTGTAACGTGAATATATATATATATATATGTATAATTATATATATATATGTATATATGTATATATGTATATATGTATATATATATATATATAAAGAAAAACATCTTGGACTTAGGCCAGAGCAGCAGACCGCGGTGCGCTGCTTTGATGGTTTCTTCTGCCGAAGCTCCACCACGTGGGGCGCCCTTTGGGAGGGCGGCTTCTTTTTCTTCCCCGAGTTTTGTGTGTTTCCTTGGTTTTTGCCTGTGGTTCCTTGGTTTTTGCCTGTGGTTTCTTGGTTGTTCCTGTGGTTTTCCCATAAAACAAGCAACCGCAAAGGAAGCCCCCACGTGCATTTCGCGAAGTGGTTTTGAAGTGTTGGACCCAAACATGCGTCGACCTGGACCCTCAAGCTACAATTAAAAAGGGGAAACCACCCCATAATATGTTTTGGGCAATATCCAATATGTATGGGCAGTTCGAGGGTCTAGGTCAATATATTGTGCATTCGAAAGTTCACGTCTCGGGATGACTGGCTTTTGGCATTCCTTGAGGAATCCCCAAGGAAAGTTTCATTGGAATGCACCTCCATAGAGGGTGGAACATGTTCACGGTGGCGACCCCGAACACAAAAACGCAGGGCAGACAACAAACAAACTGGTTTTGATAGTGTGTGTGTGAGGGGAACTCGTTTTGAGGAGGTTTAGGAGCTCGGACCTAGAATCATCCCCTTTGTGTAATATATATATATATATATATATATGCACGTAAATATGCACCCGTTCATGCAAAAGCGAAGCTGCAAGCAACAAAACGCATGCGAGTACCTTTTTGTGGGTGAGCCTTTTTTGGGGTACCTCCAAATCGTGGCTTTCCGTCGCCATTTTGGTACGCACATTTCTCGGACCCGCATTCTCCGCGCATGTTTCGGGCTCTGAGGGCCTCGGGCACGGGAGGCTTTCAGAAGATCCCAGCAAGTTCTGCAAAGTCACCGACGTCAGCCATCGATCGATTGGAAGGGCCAAGCTGCAAACCACGGCCGTTTAGATACGTTTTTTAGACCAGCCTACCGATGGCGGATGATGGAGAGAGGACCGAGCTTGAATTTGGATCCTGTATGTGTGGCATTGGCTAGCTGTGATGTTGCACGCAAGTTCTAGTGAGTACGAAGTTGCAAGAAAGGTGTATATATACATGACATATATACATAGTCTGCTTTGCGGGCCACAGTTGACTGGCAGATGCCCGGATTGTAGGAACGTTCTCGGCAAGAACGACGTTTACGCAGATACTTGCATATCTTGGTAGCCTGTGGTAGACATCCGGGTCCTTGATACGAAGCGACTTAGGAGGAGGGGTTGCGCCTTTCAAGCGTGTTACTCTTTTGTTTGTTTGGGTTGCTCATGGTGGCTCAAAATGCGTGTCCTGTCAACTAGGCTTGACAAGCGCAGGTGAGCCACAATCAAAACCTGGGTAAGTGAAGGTGGCCGCCTTCTTGGTTCTTTACGTGGTTCTGGGTCGACTTTTTTTTTGTACTGGGTTTTGATTGTGACTCAGCTGGGCATCGAAAGTCAACCATGTCTCGGGCCAATCACAGCACGAGGCGGAGGAGTCTCTCTCTCTTGGAGGGCTGAAAGACTTCCGCGTATCAGTGGTTCGTGTTTTCAGTCCCTTTGAACCAGACATGGCCAAAGAAAGCGCGGATCCCCTCAAAAGACGACACCCGAATATTTGTTCAACACCGCCTTTATGACAAATGCACCAGTACTGGGGTGTTTTTTCTAGGGACAACACCCCCCTACTCTCTTCAACTCGCAGTAGTAAATTGTTTTTTTGAAGTTGGTGCCCCACCCCCCACCGAAAAGAAAAAGTAAAAATCACAAGACACCCATTAGTAGGGACTGGCTAGGATTAGATCGGATTAGCTTCCTGTTCTCTAACATGGAACCTGCCTGAGAATTCCTGGACATCGATTTTCTGTCAGGGACCCTTTCTCCGGTGGGTTCCGTGGCCACGTGGACTGGAGGGTGTGGATGCAATCGATTTGAGTTCGTGCCATGGCTCAGAATTTGTTGTCGGCCCCTGTCCGAAAGAGAGGAAGCCTTGCATTTGAAACTGTGCGTGGTTCAAAGCCGAGCTGTTTTTGCCTGTACGTGATTCCATGTTTGATCCAGTCAGTCTCAGAGAAGGGACACAGCAAAGCTGATGTCCCACTGACTAACATGGAAGTCCAGTAGAGGGGCCTCCCACCAAGTAACATGGAAGTGCACAAACTTGTCAAGACGAAAAGCGTCTTTTTACCGGGGTTTATGCACTTTGATTTTAGTTGGTGGCAGGGTATTCATAATAATTGGTGGTTGCAACTGCAACCCAAAATGATGGTTGGTGATTTCCCTTGAAGGGTAGTTTGAGGCAGGAACATCCTCCAGGTCCTTCTACTGGTTGCAGCTCTGAGTTCGCGAGGATCATCGAGGTGTTCAAGAAGTTCGACACCAACAGCGATGGAGTCATCTCCAAGGAGGACTGTGGCAGAGGGAGGTGGGATGAGGTGGCTTGTTTTTAGAGGGTTTTCAAGATGGGCCTGAAACAGGGAAGCCAGTTAGGAAACCACCTCTCTTTTTTGAGAGCCCAACTATGGTCACACATGTGGCGGTGCGAGTCATATAGATCAGGCATAGATCAGGTCTAGCGGATGTGTTCTGGATATTCAGTGATAAATAATTCATACATGTACCTGAAATACATCCATATCTCATCATGAGGTGGAGGAAGGTCATATATGAAGTCACTCAGGCCACTGCAAGACCGTGTTTTTTTGCCCAGATGGCACATGGGCAATTGAGGGGCCTCCATGTCTGTTTTCTGGGATTGTCACAAGCCTCTCTACCTTGGCAACGGAAGAGAAACACCGCACAAACAACAGCGGCCCATAGCAACAGGCAGGGAGGTTAGAGCCCAGTCGTAATGCATAAGTGGTTGTCATGTTCTGGCCGTTCAGGACCGATCGTTGTTTACACGGAGGAATCATTCGCTACCTGGTTTGGGGCCTCAAATTGCCAATTGGAACCTGAATTTTCAGAGGGATTCCTCATCCAGAGTGGTTGATGGAGGTAAATGCCCAAACGATGTCCACAGGGTTCCTTGTCAACACTTGGTATGGTAGCAAAAAACACTTTTACCTGCCCCCGATTAAACATGAACAAGAGAGCAACACTTGCCATCAACAGTTAAGGTTGGCAAATAAAACTCACACCCCATTGCAACCAGTGACCTTGGTAGAAAAATGACACTCTTTTCCGGGTTGATTCCAGTACTGCGATGGTCAACAAGCATCACAAGAGGAAGCTCGTCTAAAGTGGCCCTCGAAAGGCAAACAGAAGCTGGCATGGTTGGGTCAAGGCAAAGGGGACCATCTACTTTCATCCAACTGTATAGGGGTGTAGCAGCAGGAATTACCACGTTCTACCATCACTCAGTGCTTGGTTCAACCCCTTACCCCTCCACTCCACACATTCGCAAGCGAGATCGAGGCCTTCCCGAAGAGTGACCCCGCACCCCAGGTTCAACCTCTGACCAGGTTCCACCATCACTTGCAACCTTAGGGTCAAAACGCTGCGAGGAGCTCACCACGCTGCTGACCGCCTTGGGCCCGGACATGTTCACCGGCGCCCCTTGGCGAAGACGTTGATAGGTGGCTAGGTGCCAAGAAATGAAGTTATGCCAAACCGGGTGGTGGGTAGTTGTTCACGTAGAGAATCAGGGAAACCTACTAGCAGGGATACAGGTAACCAGGGATCCGGGAGGATTCCCCCAAGTGCACCTTGACTAAGTTTGATATGGGAAATTGCGCCAAGGGAATCCCCCCATATCCCCGCTCCCTCCGTATCCCCGCTTGTCCAAGAGAACTAAGTAGGTGAAACCACCTGGAGATCAGTTGAAACAAGTGAGCAAACAAACCAAGACATCAGACCAAACAGAGACAGACGGAGACAGAAAACAAGCAAACAAGCAACCAATCAACAAGCAACCATCCAGGGGCGAAATCCGATTCAACCAAACGAGAGCAACCGGGTTATTCAGACAGACAAACAAACACGCAGAGAAACACACAAACATGCAAGCAAACGATACACAAACATGCAAAGACACACACACACACACACACAAACAAACAACACACACACGCACGCACGCACGCACACCCACGCACACGCAAACGCCCACGCCCACGCCCACGCCCACACGCACGCGCACGCGGACGCACACGCACAAGAGCACGCATGCAGGCTGACCAAATCCAACCCAACCCAACCCAACCCAACCCAACCCACCCTAAGCAAGAAAGAACCAAGCAAGGAAATCAGCAAGAGACCTAGCAGGCAAGCAGGCCAGGCAAGAAGGCAGCCAAGTGGGGCAGGCAAACAAGCCAGCCAACGCACAGACTCGTGTTGATTCACCTCTTCTAATCGGCATGCCCAGCTTGAAAATGGAATTGGAGGGGGGTTCTATCCCTGATCTCAATTATTTGCTTTCTTTTTTGTTTGTTTGTGGGGAATGCTAGATCACTGGAATTGGGTCCAGTGCTCCCCTCTATCCTCTATCGGCAGGGGGGATGAATCGGCCTGTTTGCTGGAAGAGTCAAAGTTTAGGTGAGCCCTGCCCTGGGAGGTAGCTTCAATTGGGGCACAATAGGCTGCACTTCCGGGCTGGAACCAAGGACCCCGTACGGCTTGGATGTTTTTGGACACAACCCCTTGATGGTTGTCTTCAAGAAGGAAAAGAGTTGTTTGTGACTAAAAGTGGTAGCGGTTTTTCAAACGAGGTTCAATGAAGCAGAGGAAGCAACAGGAGGCTTTACTTGAAAAAGACGCAAAAGGAACCGAGGGACCAAAAGACGCAAGAAGGAACCCGCATAATAAGTTAAATTTCTGGGTAAGTGGGTCCCTTTCAAAGTATTCGGGTGAAGCCTAGATGCCTCGAAACTAGCTTCAAATACCTCGAATTTAACTTAAACCTAGAGTCTCCATGACCCTTAAAAAATGGGTCCACCCCTGAGATTTGGGGTAATGACCAACCTTTTGTAAGGGTCAGAAGGAGACTCCAGGAAGGGGCATGTGTTGTTGTCTTCCGTTGGTTGGTTTTTTTCTGGCCGCTTTCCGAGGAGTCCTTAGAGACGCTGCTGGCTGCCATGGACTCCAACAACGACGGCAAGGCTACGCGGGATTGGCGGAGCTCGCGCGGGTGTCGGATGACTCGTTGATTCGGGAGCCATTCCGTTCAGCCGTGGTTCTTTTCAAAGACCGGCTGTCTTCTCCGAGGTTTTTGATCGTTTTTGGACGGTTTCCTGAAAAGAAGGACTGGAAAGAATGGGGAAGGTACCCCTAGAATGACATCAAGTGAACCCAGACACCACACCAAATCCTCGAAACTTGGCCCCCAGAAACCCCGAGAGCCCTGTGGGTTGCTTCCTTTCTATCATAGGCTGGGCTATTCAACGGTAGTCCTTAATCCTTACCTTGGCATCCAGGCGAATCGACTTTTCCATGCCGGAAATGTATATGGTTGTGATGATTATGTCTCCTTCTTGTTCTCCTTCTTCTTATTCTTCACACCGGACACCTGAGACACCGACGAGCGCAGCGATGGCTCTCTTTCGAGGTGCAGTACGCCGAGTTCGTTCACTGGCTCACGACAGAGGAGGCGGAGGCACACGAGCCGTGTTGACTCTGGGGCAGCGGGAGGCGGCTCACAGCTCTGAATCCCTTTCTGGTTTCCGGCCTTCCTAGGAAAATATGGTCAAACCCAAAATAGGTTCCATTTGTTTTACACCAGGGCCCGCAAGGAAGGCGGCTGGTGTGCCTTTGGCTGCCTGGAGTCTCCTTCTGACCCTTTGAACGTGGGGGTGATTGCCCGGAATAAAGTGATAGCCTCATTTGTGGAGGGCCCTTCTGGAGACTGGATTGACATGCGCTGGCTCGGTTCCGCACGCAGCGCCCCTTGTTTCACCTTATGCACTCACCACATCCCATATTCTTTGAGTCGACCGCTCGACACGCAGCCCTGGGCAGAAGGGAGGGTCAGGCAAGCTTCCTGACAGTTGAAGAGCCCCATTTGGAAATTCGCCGTGAGACCATCGAGGAGTGCATGCGTAGTTGTGGAAAGCTTTGAGATACCTGCTCAACAGGCATGAAAGTCTACGGAGCCCCTTTTGGAAGGCGACTTTCCTTTCGGCAATCGGCTTTGTGCGCGTCCATGTTTGGTAGAGCAGTTGTCCATTGTGTATAATGTACTCCAAGGCAAACCAACATCAAATGGATGTGAATTTTGAGGGTATCCATTTTGTTTTGGACAAGAAGGCAAACCAAAAGGCCAACTACGCAAAGAGAAGAACTCCGACATGGGTATGGCTCAAAACACCGGTACCAACATGGAACCCTGGTAAGTGGAAGCATGGACCAAAACCTGCGGTTTGCCCCAGCTCTTGAATTTTGAGCCACAGCCACATGGGAATGGTGTTTGATCTTTCCAGGCAGATCAAAGCGCACGCGCCGGAACTCGGAACTCCGCAGGTGAGCCAAGTTTGGGAGGCCGGGCGTGGCGGTTGGGGACCTTTGGGCTTTGGGGGCGTGCAGTCGGTTGACAATGAGGTTAGACAAAAGGGGTCGCCTCCAAGACGAACGAAATCTGAGGCTGCCTGAGCGTTCAAACATGTTCAAACTACTCAGAATTGTAGGGCAATAACTCCTTTTTGTGGGTAGTTTGATGGGCCGCAGTATATACAGGCCACCATTTGAAGCAAATACCTAAAGGGCAATCAGCATGGGATGGGCATTGATGGGACCCTCTGCTTCAGCGGTGAATCAGCCATCAGCCAGCATGGCCCAGAATAGAAAGGGAAAACAGGACGTTCCTTTGGATGGGCTTGGCATTTGCTCCTGGCTTTGCTTGCCCAACTTTGGGAGGCTGCCCTTTTCACCTTGGTTTAGAGGGACAACAGGACAGCCTAAGCCGGTTTGGGAGCAATCTTTTTGGATGGACGAATTCCTGCACCACTTTGAAACCATGGGAAATCATTGTTTGTTGGTATTTACAGGGAAATCGAATCCTTTCTGGATTTCTTAGGTGGTGCACAAATTTAGTCCATCATCCACAGTATGGCCATTTGAATAGTGAAGCACGAAAGTGGTGGAAGCAAATTTCCGCCACATCTATTCAGCTTTTTTCACGCATTGCCATCATGTGGTGTCTCAAATCGATGTTGGCTATCCTTTTGGTAGCTAAACGGAATTTAACGAAGCCAAAAGGGAACTATCAACGGTTTTAGGGCACCGAGTCCTGTTTTGCGCAAATTTTCACATCACCAAGGCCTGTCTAAAACTTCCGGAGTTCCTGGACTTTAATCACTTCCTGGGTTTGGACCATGGGCTGTTCAAAGGGAATCCATAGTCCTTGCCTTGGGTGAAGTGTGGGGTCTCCGTAGTGGCGTCCAACAGGGATTCTGGAAAATCGGATTGGCCAACAATCCATATTGAACGGCCCGGTGGCAAATCTTTTCGGTTTGGTTACCTAGATGTTTTTTTGTTTGGAGGGGGTTACGTCCACCTGGACCGATTCTCAAACTGGCCTTAGAAGAGGCAGATCACCAACCATAATTTTGGGTTGCAATCGGCCCATTTTATAGGCAGTTTGAGGGTTCAGGAAGACCAATTTGGACATCACCCCGTTTGTTTTTTGTTTGTTGTTGTTTGGGGGGGTAGTTTGAGGGTTACGTCCACTTCCTCTCGGAGGTTGTCGTCCCCTGTCCAAGCGGCGCGAGGTGGCGATGCCGGGCAAGGACCTGCCGAAGGGTCCGCTGGCGCGGCTGGACGCCATCATTGGCATGCCGCTGGGAATTTGAAATCAGCTGGGCTTGGGCAGGGCTCCTTAAAAGATACATTTCAACCATTTGAAGCATGGCTTTTTCCACCAAAATAGAGGGAAACCACCATTTACAAGGAACTGTTCAGGTGTATAATGTAAGGATCCCTGTTGGGCGATTCAACATGACTCAACCCTCTGAATTTGGAGCTAATGCTTGAAATCATCTCGGGTTGGGCGAGTCAGCATGATTCAACCCTCAAACAAATTGGAAGTACATACCCCTTGTTCATATTTTTTGGCTTCCCTGGTTGATATACCCCTTTTGGGGATTGGGGAGAGGGGTATGACGATCAGCAGGCCTTTTGGCTTCATTTGCCCAACGGGTCTGTAAAGGGGTATGTAAAGGGGTAGTTATTGCATGCCCACCCCTTTGCTGTAAACAAACATCTTCAAACCACAAACATCTCGTGGTTTCCCTTAGGCGGTTATGGTCCCCTTGTGCAAACCAAGTCTACAGGAGTTGGTGCCAATTCAATTCGCGGATTCGATCTGCGTGATCGCAGAATCGCCACCTTGGGACCGCCGAATGCCGTTGCGTCAATGAATCGGGCTGTGGATTTTGGATCGGCCAAAATTGGAGTGGTTTGAAAGGGAACCGGGGAAGGCGCGATTCGTTTGTGGGTCCATTCCAAGACACGCCCAAATGAGGCTCAAGTAATGTATCAGTGGCCATGTAGGGCTTATACAGGCCACTTTCGAGCAGGTCGCGGTGGGTGGGCACCTCTGTTTGGTCGTAGGGTGAGAAGCCTCCTAAATTGGGTTTACACGGGGTGTATGCTGTAACATGATGTAGCACTATTTATCACCAAAGCAGTCGGGTCGCCCAACTTGTTGAAACAACCAGACCCAGTTCCCCGCTTTTTGCAACAAGTTTGCTCAGTGTGGCTGCCCATGCCTGTTGAGGGCAACCAGTTTTCCCATGTGCTGCTTCTTCAGAGCTGGTTGTCCCCCAGAGCGTGAACATCATCCAGGCGACTTTTTCCTGACATGCCTCAAATGAGCGGGACACCCTTTGGATGGTTTCCAGACACCAAAAAGAAGTCACTTGGAGGGTCCAACGCATGTTGAGGCCGGATCCCGGTCAGTGCCAAAGCATCGCACGGCACAGAAGTAGCTGACAATGATCATCTTGTTTGGGGCTGCGGTTCGGTTGCGTGAAGATGCCGTGAACCGCATTCCATGAAGGAACCTGCACAGGACTCGGGTATATGTTCAAGTTGCTTCGCCTGTTGCCTCCCGCAAGTTGTGCGTGTCCATAGATCCTAGTTCACTCGGAGTGCTTTTCGAGCATGTGAACTACCCGCAAGCCTCTAAGTCACTAAGCCCACGCAAAACTAGGCTTACTCTTTGGCACCGGCCATAATATATAGGGCTCATATACGCCATGTTCATCTGGGTCGCGGTTGTGCTGGGCCGCCTCTGGTTGGTAGAGATTATAAGCCTCCCAAAGTGGGTTAGTGGGTTTACTGTGGTCAAAGCATTCGGGGGCCACGTGGAAGCCATCTTAGAGCTTCCACGTGGCTTTGTTCTTGGGGGTACCCTGCAGTTCTTAGGTCCGGTTTAAACGGGAGCAGGAAGGGAAGCCGCCATTTCGGCACCCGACGGGCTCGGGTGCCGAAGATTTCTACGAGGTCGCCACACCTCTCGGGGAACCTCACCTATATGGAAGCCAGAACCTCAAAATTCCTGGGCGTCGGACTCCGAATCCCCGCCTTTTGGGGGCAGGTGCGTCGCCAGTGTTGCTTTGTCCGGTAGATATCCGCGGTCTGATTCAGGCTTTACATGAAAATGGGTGGCTCTCTGTTCCAGGCTACTAGATTTTTGGTCTGAGTCAGGTGTTGTTTCGGGGAGACACGACCGCAAGAATCCAAGTTCAACCCCATTGAACGGAGGGTTACCCAAAGCATTCAACGTCCAAGTGACGTCCCAAGAGACTACTTTAGTGTTTGGCCCTTTGGGGGTGTTTCAGGGAAGCTCACGTCTTACCCTTGGTTCCCGGAGATGATATCCAGAGAAGGTCCCTTCGTAGCTTCTAAGGAGGTACCAAGGGACCCCGTTTTTCCCCCCCCACAAGCCATCCTCAGGAGGCACCCGCAAGAGGCGACCCTTTGGGATTGATGGCTTTGCCACTTGGAAGCCACAGCGGTTTCAAACAACTGGCTCAACGCATCCCTTGGCACAAAAGTCGGGTCTCCGGTCTAGGGTTTTCTTTTCCAAATTGAACGCTATCCAAGAGGTTGTTCCCAAACTGACCCCTTCCGTTGGAGTGAGCTGAAATTCCAAAGTGCGGGACAGGGAATGTCGAGTGAAACCAAAGGAGCTTTTGGTTCACATGCGAGAACGCAGCTGTCAATCCACCATATGGTGCTACACTCGCTTCCTGACTTCCTGTACTTTACACTTTTTGGGTTTGGACCGTTTTCACGGCATACAAGCAAAAAGTCCGGTGTGTGTTTGTTTGGGCACGTTAGAGTCTACCTGGACCCTCAAACTACCCTTAAACATCTGAATTCACATGGTTTTCGAGCTATAACCCATTTGTATGGGTAGTTTGAGGGCCCAGGTAGAAGCCCAAGCATTCAAACATGATCTTAGCTGGTTTCTTTTTGTCGGGGGGGCTATTAAGGGGGGGGGAGGCTATTGGCATGGGGATAAACAGGTCGAGCATTTCCATTTCTCGCAGAATCTCAGCACCGGAACCAATGGAGGGTGCTTGCTGATGCTTACTAGGATGTATGGCCAAGTTACTAAGTTGTTGGTAGACGCTAGGTTTAACCCGCTTATAAGTCGCCCGTTCAGTGGGGTTAACCTTGTCAGGGGGTGACAAATCCCAATTGGCTAACCACAGTTATTAACTTGGCGAATTGAACGTCCAAGTAGGGCGCTACGAGGAACTGGACTGCTAACGTTTTGAGTCACATGGGTATGGGTCAAAATTAAATTTAGCAGGGTTCCATTTTGAATACCTTTTATTGACCCACAGCCACATGAGCTAGTGACGCGTTCCGTTCCCAGGCGCGGAAGGCTTTGGAGAAGGGCGAGGAGGACGCCGATGAGAAAGTGAGAGAAAGGGTCCCCCAGCTAGGTGCCCGTTCTCACCGTTTCTTTTTTGGTTGGGAGGGTTCCCCTACTAAAACAGACTACAGAAAAATATCGGGCACCCTTATTCTAACCACTCTACTGGTGGAGGACCTAGGAGAGAAAGTATGTGGGGTCTCCAGACCAAAACTAAATGGGTGTGTTTTGCTTTGAGGGTACCGGTCCCTGTTTTGGGTTGTGTTAAACGGAACCAACAAAGACAACCACCCATGAATGGGGTTTCCGGGGTTCCCCCAAAAAAGACACACCCAAGGAATTTATAACTCTTACTCAGAAAGTATCATTTGTGTTCCCCGGTAGGCCTGATGGCCTTACCTCCGTGCCGACACAAAGCTCTGATCCCGGAGGGTCAGTCCGATGCCGCCCGGAGGGTCCGTTTGAAACGGATCAGGTTGCTGATTGACACATGCCTTGGTGGTCAGTATGGTCCCTGTCACTCCCAGTGGATCCAGTTACCTGGTAAAGGTAGGTGAACCACCCTTTCAAAACCAAGAGCAAAACAACTGGTTGCCAAACTAAAAGGGCTTGCCTGGGATCGGCTGGGAGTAACTTTGCCATGTCATTTTGTGAGTCTCGGCACAGGGGATGAGGGTTTACGGTGTGTCCGCAAAGACCGTTCTGCCACGTCGTTGGTTTCTGCGAGCGACGGGATGGCATGGGCGGGTCCGACGTTGTGTCCTGATGGATGTGGACGTAGGTGTTCTTGTTTAGGTTAGTTAGCTTTCACGACGGGCTTCCCTGGCTTAGATTTGTGTTACTTCATGTACTGGGGCCATCTATTTTTCCAAAATGCCGCATATGGATGTGCAGGCAGCTTGTCTATTGGATGCATCATTACCACAGATGCTTTGCGATTTGTGCCGATACAGGAGTTGGGATGCATTGAGATGCGTTGGGATGAGTTGGGATGTGTTGGGATGTGTTGGGATGTGTTGGGATGTGTTGGGATGTGTTGGGATGAGACGATGTGTGAAGGATGTTGAAGCCACACGAACAAGCTTTTCAGGCCGGCTTTTTGTGCTTTGCTGCTTCGACATTGACAGCATCAGAAGTAACACGAATTTGTTGCCGCTAGTTAGGTTCAACTTAAACAGCTGGACAGCTGGTCTTCTCGATCGGTTTCTCCTGTTTTGGTCTCCATCCTTGCAGGACAGCGCGTACCTGTGCGGGCCTCGGGCCGCGTGGGTGTGGGTTGTTTCAGTCAGGTTCCCAGGCCCCAACAGGAGTTGGGTGGATCTCACCATTGGGCCAAGGCCCAGTGCTTCCAATTCAATTATAGCAAGAAACCAGCAAAACTCATGAGTCTGGGAACAACACGGTTAAACCCCGGTTACTTATAGCTGGCGTCACTTGGTGAGCCAACGTTTGCGATCTAGGATCAATCCGCCTGAGGCCAGGGCTTTTGGTTCCTTTCTATCAAGTTGGAGCCTCTAGGTGTTGGTGGCTGGCAGACCTTCGCTGTCAAAAGAAATCCAGCCACGTGTCCAGCCGGCCACGCAGCATGTGCCGTAAAAGGCAGTAGCCTGAGAAGGATTTCCGGACCTCTGCAATGCGGATCATGGCTGCGGATCGGGTTGCACCAGTCTCTTTTTGACAGAACTTGGGATGTCCAGAACTGGGGGGTGTCCTTGCCCACTTCGAGAACACCCCCTAGGTGTTCTTGGATCCGTTGAACCGCCACAGGTATCAGCCCAGACATCGTTTACTGGGCTATGATTCAGACATGCCAGCCTGGGTGCTTTTGAGCCCCCAACCTCCAACATGAATCCAAGCCTGGAAAGGGTCTAAAAAAGACAAGCCACCCAACCGAACTCGATCGATTTCTCATTTGAGGCTCTCTGACAAACTCCTGCTGCAGCTGGAGAGTGACGCAGCCCGGCCGTTTTTGTTGTCATATATCCGTAAGCCGTAAGCCTTAAGACATGTGGCCATGACTCAAAAGAAAGGGGTCATGACCACACTCCAGGTGTGCTCATAAACCCGGAATGGCATGCGGTGCCCTGTCTTTGAGCCCAAATTGCTGTGTCTCTTACGGGAATTTCTCCCCTCCAACAAACATACATGTGTTTGTTTTTCCCCGTTTGATTTCCCTTAACCAGAAAAAGGGCGGTATCCTCAAACATGAAAACAAGTTCAGATGGGCATGCCGAATCTGAAGACATGTCGACGTACCCTACCATACCCAACAATAATGGAGATCTCGCGCCTTGTGGGAGTAATTACTTTCCCTTACCTCCTCGCTAGACTGACTCCGCCGGCAGCAAGAGGACAGAACATGGGCATTTGTTGTGTTCTCTATTTTTGGGGGGGAGGGAGGCCGGGGCTGGACTTCCGTCCTGGTGTTTGCGAGTGTGGATTCATTTCCACCCACCTGTTGGCCCATGGGCAATGCACCTTGATCGCAGGTCTGGAGGCTTCGATTCAAAAAAAATCTGGATCAAATCGCCGGAGATGGCAATTTATTTGCAAAGCTTCCATTCAACAGTTCTGGATCAACTGGTTGCATTTCCAATGGGAAATGGAACCAGCCCCCTTTGCCTCCCTTTGGCGCGTCCAGAGGGAGCCCAAAGCATGCGGGGCTCTCAATCCAAGGCCAGTCGCATTGACGCCGCCTTTATGCGATTCGACTACAGCGGCACCGGCTTTCTGGACAGGTCGGAGGTTGCAGCCATGTCACTCAGCCGACAGCTGTGGGTCCGTAGGTGCCAGAAGGAAACGGCCAAGAGGATTCGTTTGATTTGTGTTTGGACCCGAACAAGCTCACCATGAAAATGGCATGTTGCCTCAAATATATCTTTGGCATGTTTTTTTGTGGTTAGCTTGAGGGTCCAGGTACATGTTTGGGATGTGTGAGGCTTTGCACACCTGCTTTTGGCCTGCTTGTGGTACAGTGTGAATGCCAGAACACTTGTAGACATTTGAAAATGATGCCCGCGGCCCGGCAAGAGGCACCGCTAGACTTGTCCCCGGCAGATTGTGAGCTTCACGGTTTCGCTTCAGACGGCCAGGTCTCAAAATGCAACCCTCCACACGGCCGATTCGATGTTCCTACTTGGTGGTTGGAAATACACACAAGTCCGGTTGATGCAACAAGTTGACGTTGACGTTGATTTCTCGCTTAAGGGACCGGTCTGAGAGGGCTTCAGGTAGGACCGGTCGTGCGAGTTCCGGATGCAAAAAGTTGCGGGTGACCCGGCCAAAGACGTCGGTGATATTCGCAGCTTAGGTTCCAGTACCTGGGCTTCCCGGACCCTTCCGAGGACCTGGCTTGGCAATCCGTGAAGAATCCATCCCCAGCCGCTTAGAAGTGAAACTGGAATTCCATTTCTTGTTCCATGTTCAGTTGTTTTTTTGTTTTTGCGGGGAATACTAGACAAATACTGGACAGGTGGAATATGTTTGTTGCATTTTCCTTTTCGTGGGGAGTACTAGATAATTGGACTGGGGGAACTTTCACCAACCCCCTCCCTCGTAAGGCAAGGGCCTGAACCCCGAAGTTTGGAAACACCCTGAGTGGCCAGTTTTACTCGTCAAGGGGGTAGGTTGGGGTGCAAAGTGCTCCTACCTTCAGCATTGATCGGCTTTGGTGAAGCGGTTTCCCGAGCGGATGCTTGGATTGCACCTGCGAGAGCCTGAGCTAAGTGCCCAGAATGTCAAATCCATCTCGGCCGAAAGACCAACCCAAAATCATGGCTTTCCTTTTGGTTGCCCTTTAAGCCCGCCCAAAAGGGTACCCTCAAAAACCCACACCCAAAGTCTTGAACAGTTGCCTTGGGCCGTTGGAAAAAGGTTTGCAGACAGTGGCAACCCAATTAGAGAGCAAAACAAGTGTATGGTCAAGAGAACTCGCAATGGACAGGCACGCCAGTTGTGTATATATATATATATAGTAAATAAACAGGTGGTTGGTTTGCTTTATGTTTCCCTCACTGTCCCAAACAGGAATTTCCTTTTGTGAGAAACATCAGTATCTAGCTATAAGGTATGCCCTTGATGGAAGGAACCATGAGCAAGACCCTCATACGTACACAAGGCGCCTGACACATGTCTTCGACAGCTGGGGCCCCATGAGTTGTCTTGTGCTAACGCCAACGGCTAACAAGAAATGCTTCCAAGAGGCAACGCTACTTGCAATCCAGTCTTGTTTGCATAGGGCTTGTTTTGTGGTTCCGGATTGATTGAAGGCCCCACGGCTATGGCCGCAGGTGTTTGGTCATTGATACATTGAGCGAAAGGGGCAGGGCAGGCACAACCCTTGCTTCATGGTTTGGATTGGTTTGGGAATTTGAGCCCCTTGGGAAACCACCCCCAACCTCCAAGCCACCAATCCAAGCCACCAAGAGCTGGCTATTCTGAAAAAGATGTGACAAGTGCTCTGTCCAGTACTTCTACCACCCTGCTTTTTTGGGGGCCCCAAAGGCGGCGAATCCCCGCTAGTGATTTTCACCCATGTCACGTTCCCGGTGCAAGCATTGGGGTACTGGAACCTGCCCAAGTATTTTGGAGCCCCCTCAAGGGTTTTCTGTATCCTTTTGGTACCTGTCAAACCTGTGCTAACAGAGAGTTTCCACCCAAACGACGGCCAATGTCGCAGCGTGTCCCCGGTTGGTCGGGTTAAACATCACCTTTAGCCAATGTTAAGTAAGTTTCCCTTTGGCGGGGTGATGTTTGAAGGGGACATATCATGGAGCTGTGTTTCGGATTCGCAGGATGACGAGGTGAAGACGTTGATAAAGAAGTTGGACAGCAATGGCACGGGGAACGTGGAGAAGGAGAACCATGGCGACGGATGTCCGAATGCTTGGCACGTTCGTGGCAGGCTCCTCTTGCAATGTGTGTGTGTGTGTGTGGGGTGCGTCACAATTGGCGGGGGTGGCCACAAAAGAGGTCCTTAACGCACACACACACACAGACATACTGTAAACAGACACGCACATGGGCGTGACTCCCCTCAACGGCACAAGGAGCTGCGTGAAACATGGCTGCCGTTCGTTGCAGCCAGTTTGCCAATGGGCCAGAAGAATCGTGTTTTACATCAAGAGTTTCTGCGCAAATGGTTCGGCCAGAGACTTCTAGGATACATGGGATTCTCAAAACTTGGTTGGTTGGAAAGGGTTGGTTTCCCGCTGTAGCAGGGAACCTCCCCTTCAAATAAATCAGTTTGTCATTGCTTTCCAGATCACAGAAGTGGGCAATTCCCTTAATCCACTGGCGACTCTTTCTACATCCGGATCACATTGTGGGGAGCTGAACCCCCAGCCAAACATTGACCATCTACTATATCTGCTTAAATGTGGCTTAGTGATCCAAGAGATACTTCCCGGCAGATTGACCTGAAACTCGGCCAGGGGGTACCCCAAAAAATCCGTCCAACTCTGCGCGGTGATATTTGTTGGGTTCGTGTACTCTCCAACCGCCAGGATCCATGTGGCTTCGATTTGACTCAGACCCCAACAAACGGCCCCCTCAATTCCAATAGTTTCTATTCGGAACATCACATTGGCCACCGTTGGTGATAAATGAGGTCATAAAGCTCCTAAATTGGGTCAGGCTTCACAGCCCTATGTATCATCAAATATGGAGTCGGATGGGGCAAGAAACCACACGGGGCGTCCAACTATTGTTGCCCGCGTCCGTTCAGGAGGAGTTCAAACACTTCGTAGAGGAGTTTGGAGGCTCCTCGACGGAACGACTCCGCTCGCATCGCGTGGAGAACGGCAATGGACATTACACTATTAACTACATACCAACAAATGCCTACATATAAATATGTATTCGGAATCATGAATGCGTGATGTATTCATGCAGGTGTGTGTGTGTGTGCATGTGTGTCCGTAGCAATGTATGTGTATGAACATGCTGTGTGGCATAATGCATAGTTGCACATGTTTTGAAGTAGGGTTCATAGAGAAAGTAATTTCAAATTGGTATCTACGCACGCACACGCGCACGAAATGCATCTAGTTTACACAGATGTTTGTTTGATTTCGGGATTCATTTTAAGGAGCCAAGGGTTCTTTTGTCCATGCTCTTGGGGGGTGCGGTGCGGTTCACCATTGCGAAGGAGCAAGGGCAAGCCTAGGACTTTACTGACCAGGGTTCTGTGGTTGGATTTGTGGGTTCACCTGCAAGATTGTTTGGGAAGCAACAAATACAGGAAGTGATTTCTAAAGTTCGGTGAGGAGTTGCCAGGAGCTTGCTTCCTACGTCCACCGACGGTCAACTACGTCGGTGTGTTTCTTCAAACACATCCTGCGGAGGGGAAAGCACTCTCAATCTTAAACGTCCAAATCAGGATCATACTGCATTGTCCAATGGATCTGGTGTGGTTATCTATTTTGTTGTAAAGGACAAGTGCAGACAAGAAATGATTCGAAACACTGGTATCAGACCTGATGGACATATTTGTTAAGCAGTGGAAAGGGTAACCAACACGCGCGCGCGTGTGTATGTGTGTGTGTGTGTATGTGTGTGTGTGTGTTTTTTTTTTTTTTTTAACGGAAGCACTCGCACATGGTTTGCGTTTTGCGGCAAAAGCCGTGATGAAGTAGGAGGAGCAACTGTTAACAAACTTTATATGGATGTGTTTTTGTTGGATCTGGACCCCCAAAAAATGGTTTGCATTCCCTTTAAAGTCATAGAAAAAGGGTATCTCCAAAAAATACAGACCCATATAGTGAACAATCAACAAAGAGAGCAAGTAGGTTGAGGAACACTCAACAGCTCCCCTGCAAAATTGCCTTGGAACTCAAAGACGGGGTTCCCAATCAGAGATTCATCCAAAAATGGTGATTGGTTGGCTTTCATGTGGATCTGCAGGGGAGAAAGTACAGTAAGGGCCCAGATAATTAGAATGGGCTTGCGGAGTACTGTGTGTGTTGTTTGCGTGGGACCGCTTGGGTGCACTCAGCCATTTCCAACCACCGGACGAGCGAGGGGTTCGGGGCTGGGACCCTGCACAAGCCTGTCATGGCAAGGCCCTGCAATGAATCCTATTCTAGGCCCCCCAGTAGTGCCCTTTTACCCTATTTTGGGGGAGGGTTCCCCTACTGAAATAGACTACAGAAACAAGGGTACCCTTGTTCATATTCTAACCTCTCTACTGGAGGACCTAGTATTGGCACGCTCCTCCCAACCTCGGCTACTCTAAAACAAAGTCTCGCGTTTCGCTGCGGCAGGCTTAGACGCGCTTTTTGCGCGGCGCAGGGAGCGCGCTCTCCGGGCACCTTGGCCAGTCGGAGAGCAATTCCATATCTGTTTGGATAACGGGGGTGACTGAAGCAAAGAGGATCACAAGATCCTACTGGGGATGGCGAAATCCTGCATCAGTTGGCACGTGGTTTGTCCAATTATTCATAGGATTTCATCCAGCCCAGCTGGTGCGGGAATTTGCCCATCCACAGTATTGTGTAGCATCAGCTCGCTTGCAGAAGTTCCGGCGTCATTTGGGGAAACAAAAAGTGGTTTTGACCATGGCTCTTATCGTGAATAGTTGCCTTACCAACTTGGGCATGTGGTCAATTGCAGGTAGATATGGGTATGAGTCAAATTAAACCACCAGGGGGCCACAGCTTTTCCTCCATGTTTCCATCTACCAGGGTTCCATTTTGGGTACCTATTTTTGACCCACAGCCATATAGCCTATAATCAGGGTCCAGGAATTGACCCTGCTAAGATCAAGATACGGGAGAACCTGGCTGACACCTGTCGCAAAGGGACTAGGTCCGAGCCAGGGATCAAGACACGTGACTTGTTTGGGCCAAGAAAGGGAACAGAATCCGTGCCGGACTGTCATACAGACATGTCGGCAGCAGCACATGCAAGGAGACATGTAAAAACAAACCTGCGTGTGCATCTACGAATCACATGAGTGAGCTGTATGCCCAACTCACTAGATTCAGCAGGTGGACAGAACGCGTGGAGTTTCTTTCTGGCGGTGAAGTCACACACCACACTCTTTTAGACAGGCTATCTGGCTCTTTGTGCCTTTTTGATTTTGTTGGGTACACCCGGCAGCGTGCGGAGAAAATGCATTGGCATTGGTGTGCAGTGTGCAAACCAAGCGGGGATGACTCAGGGCCAGGTTCTGACCAGGGCGGTGATTACAATGATGCCTTTTTGTGCAGGCTTTAGAGAAGCTGGATGATACTCGATCTTCATTTGCATCGCGATGTGAGGTCAGTGCTGAATTGTTTGATTGTTGTCTTCAATCATCAGACTTGTAAACCACCTGAAAATAAGGCAATCCTGAACGAACGCAATCCATCATCCAACAGCGTCTTTCCCTTTTGTCCCACGTGCTGCTATTTTGGGCATGAACTATACAGAGAATCCATTTCCCCATGGTCACTAGGTCACTAGGCATCAAGGAAGGGGAGGAGCCCATGAGCCCATTCTGGTCATTGCCATGAGATCACGATGCTTGTGATTGATTTTTGTCGGCATCATGCAGGCAAGGTGAGGTATATCTATTTCGCTTGCCCAAAGCAAGGCGACCTCTTCACCGCTTCTGCTTTTCCACGAAGACTAGTTTTTGCTGCTTGACAGCCTTTGCTTGGGGACACAAACCTTCTGAACGAGAAAACCTGGGCTTACCAAATCCATTTGTTGCCGAGCAGGCAAACTTCGACCGAAGCATTTTTACCAGTAAACTGAGCCCGCAGGAAGCCAATCCCTTCTTGGGAGCTCCTCTTTTGGAGGCCGTTGCTTGCTTGGCCATTTGGGTTTGACACGGTCTACATGGGTGTCTCTGTTTTTAGTGGACCCCTCCCAACTGGCCTCTGTCTTCCTTTGGTTTCCCTTAATATTAAAAAATCAACAACAAACAAAGGGGGACCAGCTCCAAACAAGCCACGCCCAAATCCGCAGAAAGAACAAACCAGTCGGTGAAAAATTCAACCAGCGCAGGGGGACCAGCTCCAAACCAGTCGCCAGCTGTGCCACCGGTGCCAGCGAAGGACAGAACCAGCTCGGCCTCGGCGTCGTCCACCTCCTTGAGCACTTTAAGCCGGGAGGAGATCCAGGCACCGGCCCAAAACAAACAACAAAAGGGAGCTGCAGGTTCAGTTGGAAGCACAGGTGTCTTTTTTGGTTGTTAGAAACATAGATGGCGATTCCTGGTTTACCTGGTGGTTTAATCATCTACCAGGGCACGTCTCTTCCACCGGGGGCCATCGGGGGGGGGGGGGTGACGTCTCCCGAAGCAAAAAGAGAAGCCCCAAACAAACACTCGCTGCTGGGATGGGTTGGAAAGGTTTCCTTCCGGGGTGTTGGGAATGAATTGGAGGGGGAAACCTTTCGATGGGACCCCGTTTCACCACCCTATTTCGCCAATCCCAAGCACAAATCAATGGGAAGCTGAAGTCTCCTTCTGACCCTTAAAAAATGGTTGGTCATTTCCCAAAGTTAAGGGGTCATGGACCCATTTTTTAAGGGTCAGAAGGAGACTCCAGGAAGCTGAAAGTGGCTTGGGGTGCCTTCACGGGTGGGGATGTGCTCGCTGGCTCGCTGGCTTTGCCTCCCAGACCTTCCAAATGGGGTTGGTGTTAGTATCAAAACGGAGACCGAGGTTTCTGCCCCGTTTGATTGTTGGACGAGTTTTCTTTCGTCCCTTATTTTTTTTTCTCACACACACACAGGCCCAGCGGATCCTAATGAGTGTTCTTTCGTCCCTTAAATCTTTAGCACACAGCCAGAAGCGAATCTCAGGTCCACATGCTGGCTGCTGGCATCGAACCGGAAGCCCAGGCATACTGGGCGCGGGCCTTAGCTCTCAGCTCCCTCGTCTCCTCGTCACCTCGCTCGCCCCGGATGTGTCTCACTTGAGTTCCTGAACTTGAGACTTTTCGGGCTTGGACCATTTTAGTTCCCCAGAATTAGCTCCCCTTTTTCCTTTATTGCTTTTTTGGGGTCCCCTTAGTTGTCCACTAACCAGCCAAATATATATATATATATATATATATATATTTGCTGGGGTCCTAATTCCAGCCTAGTTAGTGGTAAGCTCATTGTTAAATGGATAATAAAACCCGGCTAAACCAGAGGAACCCATCTATTTCGAACCAAACTCAACCATCAAAAGGACACCTATGTCCAACAGGCTTTGCCTCGGAACGCACCTCACTTCCTGAGTGGATTGGACCAGGGCCATGTTGTTTTTTCTCCAACAGGTCACCTTTGCTTGGGGAAGGTCAACACTCTGCTTATGCCTCCATGTGCTGGGACTGGCTCAAAACGGTAAACTAATGCCCTTCCAATGCCATTCATCGGCATTGAACCTGGTCCAACCTTCAGCCAGCTCCTATGAGGGCTGGATCGCACAAGGCCCAGCGAATTCTCTGCAAACACCAAAAGGTTCGAGTAAACAGGGCCCAATACCACATAGGGGCTGGCTTTGACAATGGTGAAACACAGGACCGGGTCAGTAGCCAATTGTGCGAACTATAGGTCACACTGTCCGTGGCTCATATGGGTGTGTCTATTTGGACGATACCCGTTTTTGTGGGTTTAAGAGAACACCAAAAGGACAACCACCACTTTGGGGGGGGCGGGGTCCAAATCCTACAAAGGACGAGCCACCCCAATATGGCCTATAAATTATCTAATAGTTCCCGCGACGAGAGACATATCGCGCGAGCGCAAACCGAGGAGTTGGTTCTCCCACAGTCGGAGATTGAGAACGTTTACCTGCTCACAGGCACCAGCTGGGCCAAGTGGATCCGGCCGAGCCCTTATAGTCGGTAACGCTTCGCTTCCTTTTGGTTTGGAAAGAATGGCATTGCCTGCAAAGCCAGGTAAATGGATCCACTGGATAGGCCATGGTTACCTACTATACACGAGAATGGATCCACCGGGTAGGCCATCTTTAGTCAACATGTCAAGCTATGCCCTCACGTTTCATATCGGAATGAGTTCAATTGGAGCGAGAGTGAGAGGTCCTGATGTCAATCATTTGATTAAACGATTTCAGCGGGTTCAATCAGACCACAGAAGTGAGACGTATGGTGTAACATGACTGAAAGGCGAGGCCTATATGGCTGTGGTTGTCAAAAAATAGGTATGAATGGAGCCCTGGCAAATGGAAAGGACTAAAACCTGCGGTCCCCTGGTGGATTAATTTTGACCCAACCCATATAAGCCTTTATTGCCATGTTGGTAGAACCCAGATGGGTGAAACATGAAGGTGGCGACTCATGGCCTTGAACGCTTCAGCCGACTGCGCAGATTGCCAGAAGCAAGCTGTGTCGAACATCCGCCGCATTGCGAAGGCGGGAGTTCGATTCCGATTGTTGTCTCCTTCCGGCGGTGCTCCTGAACCCTCAAATTACTCATCAACAAGGGACATCACCCCATAATGTTGGGGCAATCACCCACTTTTATGGGTAGTTAAAGGGGCCCAAAGGGACATCACCCAAAAGATTTGGGGCAATCACCCATTGTTATGGGTAGTTAATGGGGTTCAACAGGACATCACCCCATAATTGTGGGGTAATCACCCATTTTTATGGGTAGTTTGAGGGTGCAAGTGGTCCTACAAGCGGCTGCAACGAATATGCACATTCCCGTGGTCTTCTTGCGTGATTTTGGTGTGCTTCACGTAAAGACACTAAGAGCACTGCCGACGGACGTGCCAGCTTGAAATGAGCTCTGCTTTCCTTGTTCAGGGTATGACCTTCCTTACATTTTGGCAAGGGGGGGGTCACCATCTGACAACGCACCTGGGTGTGTGTGTGTGTGTGTGTGTGTGTGTGTGTGTGTGTGTGTGTGCGTGTGCGTGTGCGTGTGCGTGTGCGTGTGCGTGTGCGTGTGCGTGTGCGTGTGCGTGTGCGTGTGCGTGTGCGTGTGCGTGTGCGTGTGCGTGTGCGTGTGCGTGTGCGTGTGCGTGTGCGTGTGCGTGTGCGTGTGCGTGTGCGTGTGCGTGTGCGTGTGCGTGTGCGTGTGCGTGTGCGTGTGCGTGTGCGTGTGCGTGTGCGTGTGCGTGTGTGTGTGTGTGTGTGTGTGTGTGTGTGTGTGTGTGTGTGTGTGTGTGTGTGTGTGTGTGTGTGTGTGTGTGTGTGTGTGTGTGTGTGTGTGTGTGTGTGTGTGTGTGTGTGTGTGTGTGTGTGTGTGTGTGTGTGTGTGTGTGTGTGTGTGTGTGTGTGTAGGGAAAATCCCTCCGCCTAAATGGCTTCACGGTTAAAACCTGTTGGTTTCCCTTGAAGCTACCACCTTAAGCAGGGCTCCTGACAAGATACATGTTGCAACCAGTTGAAGCATGTGGCTTTTTCCAGCAACATACAGGGACACCGCCATTTACAAGTTGCAAGGTTCACCTGGAGTCTCCTTCTGACCCTTCAAAAATGGTGGGTCCTTTCCCAAAATTCAGGGGTGGGCCCATTTTTCCAGGGTCAGAAGGAGACTCTGGGCAGGTGTTTTTGGGTACGGGTCCCGGGTGACGGGGCACCGAGCAGCTGACCAAACGTCGAGCGCTGGAGGTGAACCACCAGCAGCACCTGCCGGCGCTGCAGCGCCGAGTGGCCGCCCTGGGCTTCAAGGACTGCGCGCCGGAAATCGGCGAAGTGCTCGGTGAATTGGGGGGGTGGGGGGGTGGGGGGTGGGGGGTAGGAGGTGGGGGGTGTGGGGGGTAGGAGGTGGGGGGTAGGAGGTGGGGGGTAGGAGGTGGGGGGTAGGAGGTGGGGGGTAGGAGGTGGGGGGTAGGAGGTGGGGGGGGTGGGGGTTTGGGGAGACGGGGGGAGTGAGTTGGGGGGGTGGGGTGGGGTGGGGGGTGGGGGGGTGGGGGGTCCAAATAAGAAGCAACCCACTGGAAAACGGGGTCCCACTGTAGGTCTTGGACGGGACCAAGGCAGTCTCATCAGTTGATGTTACAGAAGTATTTACGTCATATTCATGTAATATTTCCCCATATTTTCACCAACCAACCTGTTCTATTCATGGGGTGGTTTGGGCCCCTCCAAAAGTGGTCTGATTCCAACCACATTTCACACAGGGAAAGGCGCCACCCCAGTCATAAACTGGTTAACATTGCAAAAGCCGAGTTCGGTTGGCCAAGGGCCGGATTTGGGGGGTTTGATCAACAGATCCGGTAAACATGGGATGACCATGGGGTGGAAAACCAATAGGATTTGATGTTTTCCACATGGGAGAAGTTGATGGTCATTTGGGGGCCAGAGATACTGATCAACTCCCATTTGCTTACCTGAACTCTCCATTTGTTTTTTACAATACCCCATGTTAGACGGGTAGTTTGAGGGTCCTTTTTTTCTCGAGGGGGGGGGGGGGGTGAAAAACCTTCGGTTGATTGGGGTTACTGGGGTAAAGTGGATGTCCCTCTTTGGGAAGACCTAGTGGCAAGCAAACAGTTTCGGAATTAATCCCCCACTCCATTCAGCTGGTACCCATTTGCTTCTCTCTTCTGGGAGCAGCTTCTGCTTTCCTTCTGTACACTAGCAGTGCCCACTTCGCTTGGACTCTTTGAGCCAATTTTCTCAGGACGTGATCGTTGAATCCAATCGATGTTCAATCATCTTGGTGGCTCCCAGCCAGCCCCTTAGCCTTTTAGCTTTTCAGTGTTTAGTGGTAGTTTCCATTTAACTAACTAAAAGTTAAACTTTTAGCGGGGGATCTGAGGGCAGCCCAGTCATGTTTCAAGTGTTTGGCCCAGCTGTTTCACATGGCCTCGGAGCTCTTGCCAACCAGTTGGACTTGAGGCGGGGGGTTTAAGGTGGTACTTGGATGTTCGCTTCGCCAAGTTGGTGTCTGTGGTGATCGCCCAGTGGGGTGCAACCCCCTAGATTCTCACAAGGTTAGCCCCAGTGAACCGGGGGACTTGTAAGTGGGTTATAACCAAACGGTTACCAACAACATATGACCTTGGCGAATCGAACATCCAAGCACCAAGGGTAGCACTCGAAGGACATGGACCTGTGGACAACGCTTTCCTGGGTTCGTGACTTCGCGCAACTTGGCAATTCCGCGGCTGGCTCAGGGTTTCCTCCATTCCCCTTTGTGAAACCTCCAAAAAGTGGCAGTTTCAATGGAAACCACATTGCAACTTTTGAAGGGGTCACTGATTATTTCTGGAAACCCTGTTGCTGCACAGGCGAACTCCAGACTGGGTTGACATGGCGAAGCGACGGAAGCACCGGCAACGTAAATGCGCTCAGGCCTTTGATCGTCCACATCCACTTTGACAAGATGTGCAAGTTCCTCTTAGAGGACATCGCCTGGGGTCATTGTTGTGGCTGATTCTGGTGATTGTCACAGTCAGAAACTGGGGTGGTTTCCCTTTAACCTGCCATTTGGGCGGGTGATTTTGATACTGGTGCAATAATGGGGCAGATTGCCGAAGCTGTTCCTTTATTGTGGCTTCTTGTAGAACAGGTTTCGCAGGGCAACAAAACATGGGTATCCTGTGATGGTGTAGGGCTTGGGGCAGTCCTTTCCAATCGATGCTGAAGCACGCACTTCAGTTCGCCCGCAGTCAAATGCACACACCAGAACTGCTGTTGCTAGACTGACATTGATTCCGCTGAGACGATAGGTATTCCCATAGGCTTGTCTGCAGGACACGCACTACCGATCACAGTTGCTTGGCTGAGATTGATTTGCGCCAGTTTGTGCCACACTTCATTGGTGTGTTTGCCTTTGCTTGACCCCACTTCACTTGTTTGCTTTTGCTAGCTGAAAGCTACCTCCATCCTCCAATGGGCGATTCTTCGAAGGGGCGGAGGCCAACTTGTGCGCGTGCAGGATGTCAAGACCACGACCCCTTGCATTTGTTCAACACGAATTGGTGTGTTCTCCTCCCTGGTTTGAAAGGGAATCTATCACTGCTGTTGTTTTTTGGCTTGCAGGGGGCAAACAAGCAAATCGAGTGTCCCCTTGAAATGGTGGTTCAGAAATCTTTACCCTGAGTCAAGTTGTGTGACTATCTTACATCTTTGTCCTTGGCTGAAGTGATGAGCAAAGAACAGAGTTGTACCGGTTGCCGCTGGAAGGGAAACCAGACAGAAGGCACACCCGAGTTTTGGTTTGAGGTGACCTATTTTAACACGTTACTCTCCGGGACATGCACAAGCATAATCATACGTGCAAGTATGAAGCCATTTCAGCTGCATTCACCCCCGCCTCTCTCTCTCGCTCTCAGGTTTGAGACCGGGAGCAGTTGCGGCCTGAACAACCGCGAGGTGAGGCAGAGATGGGAGCGAGATCTCTTCCAAGGCTGGGAGCTCGGCGCCATGGGGGGAGGTCTGGTGGAGGGGAGGGTCGGGTGGGTGGGTGTTGGTATGTGTGCCGAGTTGGTAGACCTGTTTAGGTTGGGGTATCTGTCAAGCGCGTGGTGCAAAGACGAGTCGAAGCTCAAGGGTTTCAAGCCAAGGTGGTCTTCAACGATGATGGTATAGCCGGATCTTTTGGGGGGGGTGGGGGGGGGGTGGTGGGCTGGGGGGGGTGGGGGGAGGGTGGGGGGTGGTTTAATTTTACTGGTGCAGTAGGCAGGGAATGAGAGGTATGGAATGTCCCCTTTGAACCAGCCAACTGGTGGCTTCCTTTTGGGGACAGGGTTCATTGCCAGATTCCCTGCTTGTCGCACCAGCTTGCCATAGCTGTGCTTTTGATCACTTTGCAAAGGGAATAGAGTTCCATTTGCATCATGTCCAAAAGTCTTAAGGTGTTGGATATATATATATATACCACTTGCATATGGAATTTGCCCTCTTTGAAGCCGATTGTCAAAAGTATATGTCAGGTTTGGGTTTTTTTACCCATGTGCAAAAGTCAAGGTTTGGGTTTTGTACCAATTCAATTGCATACATAAACTGCCTTCCAAGCCAGACATCCCCATGCCTTGAAAGTCTTCACAGGAGCCTACGATGGCTGCAAAGACTTCGAGCGCCCGAAGTACGGGGTGCTCAACGTCCACAACGACTACCGGGGCGTGGTCCGTGCGAAGCAGTACGGCCTTTGGGGCTGCAGTCAGCTTCCCCATTTAGTCTCTAAACCTTCACCGGAGTTTGGTCCGCAAACCGTCCGCTGAAGTTCCCCCCCCCACACCTTTCTTACGAAATCCCTCAGGCTCAGCGGGGTAGGTGCTGGGCAGTTGGGAGCCCTAGGGTTCCTCCGGGTTTCTTCGATTTTTTCTTGGGACGCCTTGGGGAGTCTTAGGCTGGGTTTCTTCGGGTTCCTTAGGGAGTTCTCGGGAATTCTTCCGTTGCGCCACCCCTGAGGGCAATCGGCGAAACCGAGGCGATTGCTACATGGTCCTGCGGGACGCCCGGCTGCGGACCACCTTCTCGCCCGAGGAGCACTCGAGCACTGGCTGGCTTGGGTACAAAGCATTTCCGAGCGGGTTGCTTCGTTGGCTGGCTGGCTGGCTGGTTGTTTGGTTTGTTGCTTGGCTGGTTGATTGGTTGGTTGGTTGGTTGCTTGCTTGGTTGCTTGGTTGTTTGGTTGCTTGGTTACTTGCTCGGTTGCTTGGTTGCTTGGTTGCTTGGTTGGTCGCTTGGTTGCTTGGTTGGTTGCTTGGCTGGTTGCTTGGTTGGTTGCGAAAGTACACCATGCATTCCCACTTGGATGTAATTCATACTGATTACCATTGCATGGCTCAAGATGACAAAGGTGCATTTGCTGCCTTGGTTGATTAGCAGAGATTAGTCTCTGATTTTCCCATGGTAGCGGAGCTCGAAGATTCAGGAGACCTTAGGGAAACCTGATTCTGAGAGCTGCCATGGCACTCGGACAAGATGAGGATTTTGCAGGAAAGCTAAGACTTCCCATGCCAGGGAAATTCACTGGCAAGCCAGAGGACTGGGAAGATTGGAGCTGGGATTTCAGGACATATTTGAGCATGTTCCTGCCAGATTCAACAACGATTATGGACCGCATTGAGGCCAACGCAGACACACCCATTGAGGACGCGCATTTGAATGTAGCGGGTAACCAGGATGCCACAGACAGAAGGATTCAGAATTCCCGAAGGCTGCATTATTTGTTAGCAAATTTGTGCAGTGATTCAGCAAGGCTGGTAGTCAGGCAGAACATTGGCTGCAATGGTTATGAAACCTGGAGGAGATTGTATTCCAAATTTGCATTGCCGGACGCAACACGGCACATGAGTTTACTTAGCCAGATTTTGGAATTCAAGTTTCACTCCAATACATTTGAACAAGATTTCAACACCTGGGAGACCATTAAGGCCAGATATGAATCTCAAACCGGCCAAGCCATTCCTGATAGCATTCTGGTGGCTACCCTCTTGAACAAGACAACAGGCCCATTGCAACAGCATTTGAGGCTCAATGCTTCGGCATTGTTGACCTATGAACAAACACGAAACGTGATTGTGCAGTACCACCATTCCAGGCACATTCTTAGGAACATGCCGGGGAATGACAACCAAGGACCAGCACCCATGGACATTGGGGCGCTGAAAGGATTCAAAGGAAAAGGCAAAGGCAAAGGATTCAAAGGATTCAAAGGAGCCAAAGGACCACATTGGTCATACAACAAAGGAGCATTCAGCAAAGGAAAAGGAAAAGGAAAGGATTTCAAAGGCAAAGGCAAAGGAAAGGACCCAAAAGGAAAAGGAAAGGATTCCAAAGGAAAAGGAAAAGGGTCGATTGCAACCTGCTGGATTTGCGGCTCTCGCGGCCACATTTCCAGAACATGTCCGCAGAGAGCTGTGAGCGGAGTGATTGAGGAAGATTGGAATGAAGAATGGTCCGAAGAGCCCTGGCCTGATTCGTCGTGGCCTGATGGCTCATGGGACATTGCTGGATTGAGTTGGGATGAAGGAGAAGATTGGTCCTGGGATTCGTCTTGGGGATCATGGGATTCTGTGAACTCTTGGGACCACCCTTGGGATTGGTTTCAGGACAGTCAGATTCCAGAGCCTCCTGCTGGATGCGATTCTGCCGCGTTTTCATCGGCAGGACCACCCCCAGCAGGAGATTCACAGCAAGGAACCATTGGAGCAGTGACACAGGTGCCGCCGGGATTGAGTCCAAACATTGGCTCAACTCCCATTCGGCCAAAGGCCAAGCCAAAGGCCTCATCATTTTTGATTGCTGCACTTGTCATGAATTCGGTCACCTCAGGATCATCCTTTCAGATTCCTGCCACTCGTGGCAGTCCGTCTGAGGGTGAAGGTGAAAGTTGGATGACATTTGGAGAGCATGAAAGATTGTTTAAGTCGATGTATTGCTTGGACACTGGATTGGATAGCATGCCATGTTTGAGTGCCGGATTGATTGCCCCTGTTCCCGGACAAGACTTGTTAGATTGGTATGATGAACCAACCCCAGTGAAGGATTCTTTTCATTTCGTGACCACCTTGAAGGACTGCGGCTTGGATCACTTGAATTCGAAGTTTGTTGACACATTCTTGCATGAACAGTTGATTTCAGCAGTCGAGGATTCCACCCCGTGGATTCTATTTGATTCAGGAGCATCTGCCCATTGCTGTCCGCCAGACTTTGGTGAACAATGGCCATTGCTTCCATTAAATGGAAATGGCCCACCATTGAAGAGTGTCACAGGACAGCCATTGAACATGTATGGGAGAAGATTGGTTGGCTTGAACTTGGATGGACAAGATTGCTTCATGAATTTTTATGTTTGTGACGTGCCTTATCCGATTGTGTCGGTTGCACGATTGCTGCTGCAGGGATTCCGCGTAGCATTGGATGGACCAGACTCATTGGGATTGTTTATGCCCAATGGTAAGGTAGTGAGTATTCACCGAAAAGGCTCACTGCTTTTCCTAGGTCCGAACATTCTTCCATTTGACAAACCCCGATTTGAAGAAGTGTGTCAAGAGTTTCATTCCAAGTTTGGTTCAGATTCTTCAGGGACCATAGCACCCACATTTAAGCCCACCATTTACCACAACGACAGTTGGGAACTTGATCCGCAACGCGCTGTGCTGATTCGACATCACAAGCGCGCAAGGCGTGCGTTATTCACGCCAGGTGGCACCAAGGACAGGCCCATTCCTGTGGAAGATGTGGCGTCCAGACGCACAACTTACGTCCGATTCGAAGATGGACGTGAGGAGACCATCGCCGACAATTGGCGGACGATAGATTCTCCGCAACGGGCGTTGGATCAGTACTGGATGGGAAGGACAGAATTCCCGTTGCAATCCTTGCCGACGGCAAGACGATTGACGGGGAAGCAATCCACAATTGCAAGACCTCCCATTCAGGAAGCGTCAGTGCCAGCAAAGAAACCTCATTTGAAAGCGCAACCGTCTGCTGACATTGGCCAGGATGATTATTCCCGGTCAGTGAAGGAGCTGACGACGGGAGAATTGGAAGAAGCAAAGGAAATTGTGGAACGGCGATTGTGCATGAGTGACCCGGAGACAGGAGGACCATTCGGACATGATGAATGGTACCTCACACCCAAGTTTGACATTAGGATACACCATGAGTGGAGGAATTGTCTGTATGTGCCAGATGAGACCGATTCGGCCGCTCCCTCCAAGGAATTGCTGGGGAACGAGAGGCACACATTGGCTGTGTTCCTCAACGGGAGACTCCAGTGGATTCACGACCACTGGGCTGACCCAGAGGCTGCTGCTACGGAATTTCCTGAGCCATTCAAAGGCGCGACGATTTTTCGTCGGCAGTCTCAGCAATTCTTGGAAGAGAGCAACCCGGACATTCCGGAAATGTCGGCTCAACGGCCAAAGGGATTGTACGTTCCCAAACAGCCGACGGACGATGAGATTCGTGAACATGAGTTGACTCATCTGCCATTCAGATCATGGTGTGAGATTTGCGTCAGGTCGAAGAGCAAGCAAAACCAGAGTCGTGCCATTTCGGTGCGGCAACCTGTGATTCAGGTGGATTACGCCTTTATGGGTGATTCACAAAGTGACACACAGGTGACATTGCTCACGGCCACTGATGTACTGAGTGGAATGGGATTGGCGTGCGTTGTTCCGTCCAAAGGACGCATTGTGTATGCGCAAGCAGAGTTGAGGAAATTCGTGTTGGAGATTGGAAGGACATTTGGGATTGTTCAGTGCGACCCTGAAGCTTCATTAAAAGCCTTGGTCGAGGCAGTCACGGGTGACATTGGTGGATTGTCATACCGTGAAGCTCCCACTGGCTGGAAGCAAGCTCAGGGATCCATTTCCAACATGCAAGCAACATTGTATGCTCAGATTCGTGCTTTGAAGCTTGACATTCAACATAGGTATGGCATGTCGGTTAGCGTGCATTCGCCATTGTTTCCTTGGATTGTTAAGCACTCCATGTGGCTTCTAAACAGGTTTCTTCATCGGTCTGATGGATTCACTCCATTTGAACGACGATGGGGAAAGAAGTATGGAGGTGCATTGTGTCGAATTGCCGAGTCTGTGCAGTTCCGATTGCCTGCGCCTAAGTCTGAGCCATCGTGGCATTCAGGCATTTGGCTTGGACGTGACACCACATCCGACCAGCATTTTGTGGCGGATTCCAATGCTGTGTACAAGGTGCGAGGCATTCGGAGACTTCAGCCGGGATCACAAGTCAAGCGAGATTTGATGCAAGGGTTGCGTGCATTGCCATGGGATCCAAAAGGATCCAAGGTCGAAACGGATTCGTTCATCCTTCCGGGTGATTCTGCTGTGCTCCAGAAAGGTGAACCCCAGCCACCTTTGGGGATTCCACCAACTGACGAGCAAACAGAGGAGCCAGATCACGATGGAACTGGTGAGGATTCGTCAGCCCAGTTGTCCCAAGGATTGACGCGAGGTCATGAGGACATTGACAGGGAACCTGGAGAGCATTCGGAGTCTCCAACCAATAGGCGCAGATTGGCAGAGGCAAGAGGCATTAAGAGAACCAGTGAGCAGGCAGAGATTCCTGAAGCGGATTCTACTGTAAGCTACATTTCTGCCATTCTGCCATGCGAGTTTGGTTGCACATTGGTTGAAGATTGTAGGATTGCCACAGTCACCACGCGTGAGTCATTGGACTTGCCCATTCATGTAAACCAGGATGAAGAAGAATTAGGGAACATGAAGAAATTTGCCAATCCGATTCTGTGGGGAGAGTCTGAATTCCCCAGAGATTTGGAAGAGGCAGGAATGAACAAGGAAATGAATTCCATGAAGGACTTTGATTCGTATGTAGAAGAGAAAACCGAGGATTTGACGCAGGAAGAAGTTGATTCAGCAATTTCAATGAAGTGGGTTAAGTCTTGGAAAGGAGCAGAAGTGAAGTGTAGATTGGTAGCCCGTGGCTTTGACCAATACATTGAAGATAAGGATGACACATTCGCTTCTACCCCAAGCTTGTCCACATTGAAGTTGTTGATTGCGTTGTCCATTGCCATGAATTTGGATGTTGTGATTGCAGACGTGTCCACCGCATTCTTGCATGCGACGTTGTGGCAGAAGATTTTTGTCATTCCTCCAAAGGAGTACTACCCTCAAGGGGGCGTACTTTGGCGATTGAAGAAGGCATTGTATGGCCTGAAAGGTTCGCCAAAGGCATGGCAACAGCATTTAGCCAAGACCATGCTTGACGCGGGATTTGAGCGTTTGAAGTCAGATCCGAATTTGTACCGACACAAGACCAAGAAATTGTGGGCATTGGTCTATGTCGATGATTTGATGTTTGTAGGTGAGCGACGTGACATTGATGAGGTGATGCAAGATTTGAAGAAGGTGCTTCTGATTCGGCAGACAGGTGAATTGAGTGAAGGTAAGACAGTCTCCTTCTTGGGACGTCAGATTCGCCGAACATCAGATTCCATGGAATTGTTCATGTCTCCTGATTACATTGACCGCATGCTGGATTCCTATGGCATGACCAAGAGCAAGCCGGCTCAGACGCCAGGAGGAGATTCATTGCGGAAGTTGCTTGACAACGAATTGTTGAATTCGCAAGAGCATAAATTGTATAGGAGATTGGTTGGACAATTGTTGTGGCTTGCAGCATTGCGTGTTGACATCATGTATGCTGTTAAGGAGTTGTCACGAGGATTGGTTGCTCCCACTGAGGTGCACAAGATTAAGTTGAAGACATTGTTGAGGTACCTGAGTGGAACCAAGGATTATGTCCATGTTATGAGACCTGATTTCCGGATTGGAAGACAGGTGAAATCATTGGACATAAAGGTCTATGTGGACAGCGATTGGGCAGGTTGCACCGATTCCAGGAGGTCCACATCAGGAGTAGCATTGAACATTCTCGGCATCAACATTTCAGCACACAGCAGAACACAGGCCACCATTGCCTTGTCAAGTGGGGAAGCCGAACTTTATGCTATTGGAAGTGGTGCGGCCGAGGCCCTATTCATTAAATCTTTGATTCTGGAAACCCTTGTGGCTCCCAAGGTGAACATCATTCTGTTTACCGATTCAACTGCAGGCAAGAGCATGGCTGTCAGATTTGGGGCATCCCGGAAAACCAAACATGTCCAATTGCGATTTCTGTTTGTCCAGGAGCTGGTTTCCTCTGGGACCCTGGTGATTAAGAAGATTCCGGGAACCCTCAACCCATCTGACATTTTAACCAAGTATGTTGCCAAGGCAATTTTGCAGAGGCATAACATCACATTAGGGATTTGCCCTTCAGGTAGTAGATAGTCAACATGATTCTGTTTCACTTAGTCAGTAGTCAAGACATTTTGCCACGAGTGAATTCGAAGCCATTTCATGCATGACTGCAACATTTGTTTTGCTCAACATTCTGACTGACATTTCGGTGTGCATTTACTTCGACCGATGCGATGGACAGCCCGCATTCCGGAATTTGACGCGACAGTATTTCCACCGGATTCTCGCAAGAGATTTGAAGATGGAGCGCACGAATTTTTCGGAATACAAGGCATTCATTACGGCCACGATGTTGTGGCAGATTCTATTCAGCGGCCAGCAACAGGAACAATTTGGGTTCCAGGATTTTATTTTCATGAACCGATTCGCGGACGATGCCTGGAGTGCGCAGATTCTGATCAGGATCATTCCAAACATTGCGGCTGGGAGTATGTCCTATACTCCATTTGAGAGGCATTTGTGGCTACAATTCCCACCAAGGGTGGAGAGATTGATTCCATTCAACCCCAATTGGAATTTGCAACATTTGAACTTTTGCATGTTGCCATTCATGCTGTATTTCACCATGCCTTCAGCAATGTGGAACCATTTGAAGAGGATTTTTGAGGGCCGTGCCAGTAACATTCCTGAGGCTATGAAGGGAACATTTGCAATTCTTGCTTCACATTGTTTCTGGAACAGTCAGTTTACTGGATTCCATTTGAGCCCGCGTTCGTCTTTGCTATTCTTTCTGTATTCATTCAGCTATGAGCGATCATTTGCACCAGAGGGTGATGCAAAGAACAGATTGATTCAGTATTTGGCGGACACACCAGTGGTGATTGGATTCAGGCCACATTCGCAGCGATTTCTTGATTTCATGAGGCATTCATTTACTCACGTATTTGTGAGGTCTCACATTGACCCCATCATTCACTTCAAGGATTACATTTGGGATTCAAGAGACAGCTTGGCGATGCAGGAGATTTGCTCCATGGCCGGATTCAATATCAAGGCCCAGATTGGGGAATTGATGCTCGCTGCCAATTCATTGCAGCAAAGCAATTCCCATTGGTACCGGGATTACCACATGTTCATTCCCAAGACCTGGAAGACTTCATTGGACAAATTCATGGGCGACTACCAGGAGATTCCCAAGTCACTGGTAGATTCATATTACAGAGCGAAGCTGTGATTCAGCATTGGTGGAGCTGGGATTTCGATTCTGGCCAGGCACCGATTTGGATGCATTTATTCCACACTGGATTTGCATTGAGATTCTATGTTCATTGGATATCGCGATTTTGCCTGGTTCGATTTGCCACTTCATTTGTGATTCAGTTTTCGGCATTTGTGTGGAGGTACAGTTACAACATTACTGTAGATGACAGTTTACTTTTGGTTTGGATTCATCTATGACACCAATACATTGAGAGGACGTTTTCTGGTGATTCTGGAGGCGATACTCTTGGAACACATTCTGTCTGTGATTCGAGTCCACAATACATTCAACCACTTGTCCTTGTGCATTTCCCAGCATTGCAATTCTTTTGGTGATGATTAGGTCACCCGTTTTGCATAGACATTTTGCAGAGAGAAAAGATTTCAAGGCAGCTTGGCATTCTTTGGAATGCATTTGTGCTAGTGGAGTGTGGATTAATTCCACATTTTCCATTAATCCAAGGGGGCGTGCGAAAGTACACCATGCATTCCCACTTGGATGTAATTCATACTGATTACCATTGCATGGCTCAAGATGACAAAGGTGCATTTGCTGCCTTGGTTGATTAGCAGAGATTAGTCTCTGATTTTCCCAGCTTGCTTGGTTGCTTGGTTGTTTGGTTGCTTGGTTACTTGCTCGGTTGCTTGGTTGCTTGGTTGCTTGGTTGGTCGCTTGGTTGCTTGGTTGGTTGCTTGGCTGGTTGCTTGGTTGGTTGGTTGGTTGGTTGGTTGGTTGGTTGGTTGGTTGGTTGGTTGGTTGGTTGGTTGGTTGGTTTGGCTGGCTGGCTGGCTGGCTGGCTGCTTGGTTGGCGGGTTTGCTCCCAAAATTATTGGCTTTTCAAAGTCAAGCACCTCTTTGGGGCCACTGGAGGCTTGGGAAAAAAACACACACACACACACACACAACAAGTGCCTTCAAGCGTTGAGGCTGCAGGTGGTCCAGCGGGTCAAAGCGAAGTGAAAGGGCAGCAACGCCCTCCTCCATTTTTGTCAGTATGATTCTTCTTGTTAGTATTGCACTATGTTTAACCACTGAATGATGCATGGTTGTGCATGTTCTGCCAGAAACACTGGGTGGTTAAACGACTTTATTACATGCACCCCCGTGCGGGTGGACTAAACATGACACATCGGAACATCTGTTCTGCGTGCCCTGGATGGCCAATAAAGTGCGACTAGAGGGTCAAGGCTGCAGCTCAGGATGGTTCAGGGTAACTGAGCCACCCCTCACGGAAGGGTAGCAGCTTGGGTCAGACGAGGGAAGCTACTATCACACCATATGAGAGCGTTGGCAAGGAGGTGCGGCTCAAAGCTGGTGCCCCAAATGTCATACTCAATGTTGGCTCCCAAGTGAGCATTTTGAGGAGTTCTCAAAATGACTTTTCGAGGTTTTCCTTTCAGCCAGGATTAATCTCTTCCCCCAATTAATGAATGACCCCAATTAATAATAAATGCAAATCCGGGGCCCGGGACCAGATTTCCACTCCACACAATTGATTTTCCATTGCGCCAATACTAAACCAATACTAACGTCTTGGAATCCTTATTAGGGGGCACTTTTGGCAAGCTTCCAGCCTCACTACTGGCTGCCTTCCTATCACTGAATGCATGTCTGGCTGTCTTGAAACCCACACTGCCTTCTCGAGCACTGGACTGTCTCGCAGTCAATCACAAGCTGGCTACCTAACCTGCCTGGCTGCACCCCAAATGTTTTTTTTTTTTTTTTTTTTTTTTTTATTGGGTCCTTTAATTATTGGGGTGTCCCTCAAAAGAAAACATGTCCCCAAAAGCTGTCTTCTAGCTGCGACTGTCTCTCTCCCGTACATGCTGGCTAATCAACCTGCCTGGCTGCAAACAAACAACCAGTAAACTGGTAAACACATAATTAGAATGATACATCAAATTTCCTTATTGAACCGCTTACTCGCGGACCTTACAATTCAATCCATTTCATCCAAATCCTACGTGAACCCTCACATTGTTGGAAAAGCAAAAACAAACCAACCCCAAAAACCCCAATTAAAAAAACTATATATTTTTGGGGGGATTTATTTATAATAGGGGGGGGGCGTATTTATTAATAGGGGGAAGAGATTAGGGTATTTTTGAGGATGTCACTCAATTCAGAACCCAGCAAATCGCTCTTTTAATGCTTCGTCCTGGGATAGTCAAGATTTGGGTGGCTCGTCTTTTTGATAGGATTTGGACCCGCAACAGTTGTCCATTTCGGAGACCAACTCCTATAAAAGGGACGAGCCACCCAATTGGTGAATGGGAACTCCCCTAGATCGATGGAATTTGGGGCGGGAAATCTATGTTCCTTTCAGCAACTCGCGTGCGGCACTGGTCTGCATACGCCCCAGGACCTTTAGTAATTTAGGGTTGTGCAAATCCCTTTGGCTCAAATAGTTGAGCGTGAGCACTTCTCATTTGTGTTTGCTTGTCCCCAGTCTTTCTTGATTTGCACACGACTTGTCCATGGGGTTTTGCAATGATCTTGCGACAGTGGGCGTGTTGTGTGGAGTGAACAGCCATCGGGTTTGTGGCCTCTCGATGCGATTAAGCACAGCCTGTGGTTCTCCCAGAGAATGTCGATGATAAGTGAAGACAAAAGAGCAGCGCCCAACGACTTTGGAAACTGAAGGGGTCCCACTCCCGGTTGAACAGGTACTCTTGAGTCCTGAAGCAACGCTGACAACTAGCTCGTATTGCTTGTCGCAGGCCTTCTCTTGCCAGATAAACGGGGACCGGGGCGAGTTAAGCAAGCCTGGGCAGAAATTTGGGTCAAACATGGCCAACCAGCTGGAGTTGAGGTAGTTTGAGGGTGCAGGTAGACTTATCACATCAAAGCAAGTGATATGGGCAGAAGCAGAACCGTTGGCATCCAGGTGCTGGGCATTTCCCATTTTTTGGTTTGCCTTCTTTTACCCAAGGGAGAAGGGCCACCTCAGTCTAAATCAAGGACACAGACCGCAACGTCTTCGAAGCCGCAGGACTCTGCGAATTTGAAAGCGGAGCGACTGGCCTGCCTGGACTACTACGCCCATGCGCCCTTGCGGGGCAAGCAAAAATCTCGGGGCGCAGCGACCTCCGAGACACGTTCTCAGTGGTGCCCCTTTTTCTCTGGGGGTTTGTCAGGAGCATAGGTGTCTTTTGTTGGTTGTTTTGGTCGAAAAAATGGATGGCGATTCCTGGTTTTCCTGGTGGTTTAATCATCCACCAGGGCCGTCTATTTCCTCTGAAAGGACACCTATGGTCAGCAGGTGTCCCTTCAAAAAGCAAAGCACAGCTAACTCGTGTTCCCTGCTTCTTTCCTGTTCAAGAGGTGTCCCTTCAAAGATGCAAGCAACGGCAGGAGTGCCAGGGCCACTGGGGGTCTAGGACCTTGACACGGCACCGACTCTGCAGATGGGCCTGTCGTATTTTGGGCCAGTGCTAGACTTTGGGAAGTGGTTTCTCTTTAAGGGGAACCAGGATGTGGTTTAAACATACTGTTGATTGTGAGATCCGTTCGCACAACGAAATAACACCATGCATAGTTGGAACCAATCGTTTGTTGATATTTTCAAGGAATGGAATCAGATACCAGGAATATTGAACGGTGGTGCGAAATCAATTTCGCGACCATCCACAGTAAGGGCATGTTTTTCGTTGGGGTGCCCAGTTTGGAAGGGGTTTGAAGGAAAAATACACGGAAAAAAAACAACCCATTTTGGGGGTTCACCCATGGCTTGCCTTTTTCGATTCAGCATTCTCCAAGGATCGATCAAGACCTGAAGCTGGAAACCTTCGATTTTGTTTATTTCTTGTGAGGTGTTTCGATGAACCAGTGTGTTTTCTATATGGGGTCGAAGCCAGGAGAAAAAACAAAAGGAGCCAAGCGGCCGGTTGGAGGTGATCCACATCCCGTCAGTCGCCTCAAAATCAAGCGGTTGGTACTCTGGCACAGGTATTGCACGAGTACACCGACGATGAGCTCAGAGAGACGTTGAAGGCGCAGAAAAAGCTGAGAGGAAGAGCTGATTCTTGGGACGATTAAATAAACCTTACTTCGGGTTAAACACAAGCCAACCCATATCGGCCATTCGCGGGTCATGTCCAGATTTTGGCACCTTGAACCACGCCTACAGTCAAACCGGTGAAACTTAGAGCTCATTTGCCCAGACGTTTGCCTAGCATTCTACTTGGATCTTCAGCCAAGCTAGTATGTGGTTAGCCAATTGGGGCTTTTCACCCCCTAATTAACAAGGTTAACCCCATACTCCCGGACTTAGAATTGGGTAAGCGAACGGTCGCCGTTACAAATGAGTAGCTTTGCGAATCCAACACCAAAGCGACGAGGTAAACGTATGGTTTTGTTGTTTTTGAGGATACCCCCTGTTGGTTGGTTTGGAGGGGAAGCCAAAGGAAGACCAACCATTTTGAGGTCCTCCTAAAAACAGAGAGCAGAATCTTCGCGTGGAGAATGAAAAGACCGCCTAGTGTTCAGACCACTTGGCTGTGGTCTGGATCCCAGATCCGTATTTGAATCGAGAGAGACTTTCTGGGCAATGGGTCGAGTTGAATAAAACTTTCAGCCTATATTCCCTTCTGTTTCATCCCGAGCCAAGGAGACCATGAATCCGACTTGGAGCACAGGGATACTCACCCAGGGATCGTTGGCATATCAATTTGGCGCGATTCAAGCGGATGTATCCATTGTTTACCAAGCAAAACACATGACCCCAACAATTTGGGCGACATGCCATTTGTGCGGGTTTGAGGGTCTAGCCAGCTGTGCTTGCCGGATGAAGAGTCTTCAGAGTGCCTGAGTTGCCAGTGCCGTGCATCAGGGCTGACAAGATGAGGCCATTCCCTAGGTCCAAGCACACGCAGTTGAGTTGGGTATGTCTCGAAACAGGATTTGTGACCTCGCAACATGGGTGGTTTCCTGGTTCCCTTTAGACCAACCGCTTTCTCCGCCCCAACGAAAACAAACAAAGCAAAAGCTCCAAGAAAGACGCTGCCATGTTGTAAAAACACCGACGCTTGGAATATTTTGATGGGTGTGCTTCAATCCTGGGGGGTTTGCGAGCGCTTGGATTGGTGGTTTGGAGATGCGAAGCCCTTGCAAGAAGGCAGAGGTGCAGAGGGGAAATGGGAAGCCCCCCTAACCAGTAAGCAACCATTAAGAGGAAAGCTGACCTTCCCCTTTTCTGACACCGCCTTAAATAATAACAATAATAAAATAACAATTAGGTAATAACAAAAACAAATCTATACACTTCGCTTTTCTGTCCCCCACTAGTGCCCTTTTACCCTTTTTTGAGGGGAGGGTTCCCCTACTAAAATGGACTACAGAAAAAATCGGGTACCAAGTTATTCTAATCCCTACTACTGGAGGACCTAGTCTTTTTTGAAACCGCCAGTTCCAAAATGGCCAAAGCTGTTCGGCTTCGCCGCTCGGCCCGTGACATCCTTCAGCGCCTGCGCCTTGGCCAACTCCTCCTCCGCAGGTGGCCACCACCGGCAAACTCGGCAGCAGCGACGCCATCTTGGCGAAGGGTCTCAAGTACAAAGAGGCGAGCTCGAGTTCTTCGGCCGGCCGGGGGAGGTCGGCACGGCTTAAACGTGTGGCTGTTGGGTTTGGTTTTGGGTTTGGTGGGAAGGGGGAGATTGGGAGATTTGTTGCTCGAACTTGTTTGGTCCAAAAAAACTCAAGAGATGGGTGCCTGCTAGATAGAGTTGAACAGCTGGTTCCACGTGGTGTCCCTCTTACGACCCGTAAATAAACCGGACCTCTATTTTTGGGAACCTCCAGATCCATGATATATCGTGGGAAACCACTGCCGCTTCTTTAGCGCGCAGCGTCGCCTCTGATTGGAAGACCAACAATGATGGTTCATCAAAATGGCTGTGGCTGAGAAATGTGTTCCAAAATGGCTCCTTGGTAAATGGAGCCAAAGACTAAAACCTGCGGTTTGCCCCAGCTCTTAAATTTTGAGCCACACCCCAAATGTCTATCATTCACTGGGTACTCAGTGGAACAAGCTACCACTGTAGCAAGTAAACCGGGAGAAGCCATTCTCAACCTAGAGGTAAGAAGCCCTGGTTACCTACTATATTATATAGTGGCTTGCCTGGAAGCTTTGGACTCTTTGCTTAAAGAGTCCCAACTTCTGCAATTCTGGCAGGCGGGCCGAAAGGGGGCCCAGGAATTTGGAAACTTACGATATGATGCGAAAGGAAAAGGTATGAATCATGTGTGTATTTGTTAGTCTTAGTGGACACCCCAGAAGTGGTGGGTTTCCTTTTGGTTTCCCTTTAAAACCGTACCCTCAAAAAAGACAGACTGATCTGACTATTTAGCTTCATAGTTGTCCCAAACTGAACGTCTCAGATATTGTCTATCAAAGGCCATTTGATAGCTGCAGGCGGCCTTGCAGTTTGTGGGTCCAAGCGGCCATCGATTGGAAAGGCTTTGCCATTCCCCATCCAAAAACAATGGGGGGGGGGTCCTCTAAAAAGTCTCCCAAAAAAGTGGTACCCCTTTGTTCTCGTTGCTTTATTTGGGGTGTCCCTCTAAAATCATCCAAAAAAGTCAGTGCCTGGAGTCTCCATGACCCTTAAAAAATGGGGTGACCCAAAATCAGGGGTCATGAACCCATTTTCTTATCAGTCAGAAGGCGACTCCAGGTTCTGTAGGTGACCAAGAAACCCTGAAGTCCTTTTCTAGGGACCCCTCAACGCGGTTTGTTTGAGCCTAGTTTGGGGCTGGTGCTCTCCTTTTCCCTACGGCTGTGGCTCAAAATTAGACTGGAGGGGCAAACCTTACGCGGGTTTTGGGAAAACCATGGTTTCTTTCCACTTACCAAGGCAACCCATTTTGGAGCTCCAATTTGGTTTTTGAGTTCGCCACAGCCATCCATGGAGCTCCACTCCCCGGTCCGACCCATCCGACGGGTCGCGGGTCGGCGGGGGGACCGGCGAGTCCGCGAGGCCCAGTACCACGGGGAGGTGGCCTTCGCACGGCACGTGGAGCGCCTGGTGCTGCCCAAGGCGATTTGGCCTCCGTCGGTGTTCGGTGGTTTTTGTTCTTCTTTTTTTGTTTGTCCCCTTCTTCTTTTTTGAATTCATGTGTGTTTTTTTGTGTTCGGAAGTTTTTCGTTTTTTATTTTTATTTTGGTGTTCCTCTCCGGAAGTTGGTTTTGTTTAGTTATGTCTTTATGTTTCTTCGAAACATCATGTGGTTTTCCTTGTTTAAAACAATGTTCGGAAGTGTTTTTTGTTTTTCTCCGGAAGTTTTTTTTGTTTTCTCTGGAAGAAAGGGAAATCATGGATATGGATATGGGTCAACATGTTTCCCCACCCGGATATGGACCGCGGGTTTTTTAGTCTTTGTTTCCATTTGCCGGGATCGATTTGGGGTACCTATTATTGACCCACACCCATGATATTGGGGGGTCACAGGGCCCGCAGTGAAGGCAACGCTTCATCTGAAAGCTCTACTGGCACGTTGCGCGATACCTCAAGGGAGGATACACCGAAACGGGTACCCGTTGGAATGATGGGGGTACCTGAACCCTCGAACTATCCATCAAAATGGGTGATTGGTTCAGAGTTGTTTTCCTGAACCCTCAAGCTACCCACGATAAATTGGTATTGCCCCAAAAATATGGTTGGTGTTGGTGATCGGGTACGTTGGGGGTCCAGGTTCACCCCCGTCACGACCTGAAGTTTGGAAGTTGTCACGGAAACCGAACTTGGTTACCCAGTTGCAAGTCCCCCGTGAATGTGGAAGGAACCTTCACTGGAGCCTTGTTATCAGGAAACGTTGTGCCGCAGTTGGCTAACCACTCACTACCTTGGCCGAACATCCCAGCAAGGCCGTTTGGGTGCCTGGATTTTTTGTGAAACTGCCCGTTTTTTGCCAACTTGTTTGCCATTGGCGGATTGTTGAAAAGGGGAGCCACGACGAAGCCACCCGCTTTTGGGGTCCCTTACTCCCCTTACTCCCCAGATGAACCTGAAATCCGCTGGCCCTTTCCTTTGGGTAATGGCACCATGTTTGATTCGGGTCAGCGGACTCCAGGTAGTGGTTTCCCATTCAATCGCAATGCGAGGGTCCAGGTCTGAGGTTTCTTGGGAGTGGGCACCCCGTTGGCTTTCAAGCACCATAAGTTGTGGCCTAGTGGCCTCATGACTATGTCTGTTAGGACTACACGGCTAGACCAGAGCGATAGAATAAGAAGCGACACTTAAGGAGCGAACGACGATTAATCATAGAATAGTACTCGCCTGAGCTTCCTTGTTTCAACTCTTTTTGGAGAAGGTTTTGGGCCCCTGTAAGATCCATCAACATAAGTTGCGCGCCCTTTTTTCCCCCACGGAAATCCACTGCGACCCGGTCTGGGGTCACTTCCGCCCCAGTCACCGCCGGTTTTTCTCGGCGAGGTGGACAAGTACACGGGCCGCGAGGCGGACATCAAAAAGGTCTGCGAGAAGAACGGCTGGGAGCTGCTCGGAGAGAACGGTGAAGCCTTCGGTTGGACAGAGAAAATGCATGGGTTCTGCATAACACATGGCGAGCTCGCCTGGCCAAAGATCCTTTAATCAAGGATCCACTCCTGAGTTTCTGGTTGCTGATCGCGCCAAATGGGTGGCAGGCCCGGCGGGTCGGTGGGCCATTGAAAATTGGAGCAATGAGCCCAGCAGTGCTACTGTGGATGGACGAAATCCATTTTGCGCCAGTTTGAAACCATGGGAAACCATTTGTTGGTATTTACAGGGAAATCGAATCTTTCCAGGGTTTCGTAGTGCAGGATTTCGTCTATCCACAGTATGGAGTCACAAGGAACTGTGGCCTCTTTGAAATGGCACGAGTAACTCCAGAAGGAACCATCCCGGAGGCTCGGAGGTCGCACACCCATGTGAGCTCGCAACTCAATTTGCCACCTGCGGATGATTGCAGTTGTTCTCCAGCTTGGGGTTTGATCTTATGCGGTTCCCCACTGAGCGTTGTTTCACTTTTACTCTTGTTTTTGTTTGAAATGCACAGCACACTACAGTGGTGCGGACCGGCCTTCCAGGTTTCCCACAGTGAGCCCAAAACTGGGATCTTTAGTTGCATTTTCTTTTTTTCGCTGGGGGGGGGTGAGGTGGCGCGATCAAAGTTGAGAAAGTTGTTGGTGATTTCCCTTGAACCCTTTAACTTGTCTCTTTGGGGGGAGTGACTTTGCTGTTAGCATAATGGCGCCAGGGCCCACCCCGATCCTATTCTCCAAAATTAATTGACATGACTTCGGGACGTCGAGGGGGCCAGCCACACCCGGCACCGAAGGTGGTGCTGGATGGAGGAGGAGAAAGCCCGGCGAGAGGCTATGGAGGCGCAACCTTCCAAAATGGGTGTTTTTCTCTTTGGACTCCCAATAATTCAACCACCCTTTAAAACAGCATCCGTGGACCAACATACGATTTTATCGTATGTTGGTCCACGTTTTTTAGTCATGGCCCCAAAAACCAAAAGGTTATCACCTTTTAAATCCACGTCCGAACTGGGCAAGTAAGCTTTTGTTTGCCTGATTCCTCAAACCCACACAAATGGGACATCCCCCCATCCGTTTGGCTTGCAATACCCATTTGAATGGGTATTTTGTATGGGCAGTTTAAGGGTCCAGCTGTCCTTTTGATTTTCATCTTAGGTTGGCAACCACACCCTTTGGGTACCTACAACACCAGGTAAATGGGTGTGGGTCAAAACCATGAGACCATTTTGGGGTAGGTGCACCACCCATTTTAGTGTATTTTAGTGGGGGTGCATAGCCAGTTTCAGGGTGCGCTTCTTCCAACGAAAAAATCCGCCCCTTTGCAGAGGCGGAGGACGCCTCGGATGAGAAGATGATCGCGTGGAAGGCCAAACTGAAGGCGCACAGCGAGAGCGAAAGAATCTCGAGCTCCCGCCGGAAAACCCCGTCGTTCGGCCCTGAACTTTTACCCTCCATTTAGCCCATTAAACAATGGGACATGGCCCCATGTTTTGGGGCAAAGACCCATTTTTGCAGGTAGTTCGAGGGTCCCAGCACTAGCACAGAGGTTGCAATCCGGAGCCAAAGCAGATGAATCAGAGCCGGAAGCCGACGAGCCTGGATTTCCCTTTTTCTGGCTGGAAATCGCAAGGCTGGGGAAGTTCCAAACCAAAAAGCCGGAAAACCGTTGGGCATGTGTCAAAAAAGGAGGACCACCCAAAGCCGCGGCTTCCCTATTGATTTCCCTGTCTGATAACTTAAGCATGGTACACAAAAATAACAAAAAGACAGTTGCAGGTTTCACATGTCGAACCATGACGCTGTTTTTTTCAGTGGAACCCAGGCAAGGGTAACCCTTCGCCATTTTCCGTTTGGTTTGCCTTGGCTATTTACAAATGGATCCACTGGGTATAATATTGAGAGCCCACCCCCCCTCTCAGGTTCTCGGGTGCGGAATCTCCTTGGTTGGCTGGTCTATGCTTCATTTCAAGGGGGATCTGATTGGAAGCAAAGTTGATATCCTTCCCACCAAGGAACATGTTTGCGGCTCTCTCTTTCGGTGTCCAAAGGGGAACTAAACAGATTCGGACCTTTTTGCAGATCCCTACCACAAGGCCTAAATAGTCTTAGAATAGGGGTGTGGTCAGTTCGAAGCCCACTTTAGTCATGATAGCAAGAGTGAGCTTAGAAGCTAGCATTTTTCCTGCCCCCTTGCATTAATTGTTGCGCATGAGAGAGAGCCCTTGAAGTCTCTATCGCAGATTCAGATGGTTTTTAGAGAAAAAACATCAAAAACCCAAAGTTGAACACCGACCTTTTGATCGTTTTCGGGGTCCCCTAAGAAGGGCTTGCATTGGGTTTTTTCTTGGCCTCCAGACGAGCACGGGGCCCAGCGGCCCAGGCCATGGCAGAGCGCCCCAGCGAGGATGTTAAGGTGCCGGAAGGCGGGGGGGGGGGGGGGGCATGGCTTGATGGGATTCAAGGCTGCAAAGCAATCAGAAGTAAACAATGAGATCATTCATGAGCAGTTTGGTATGTGGGTGTGTCTTTTTTGGAGACTTTTGAACATGGTGGTTGTTGGGAAGCATGTGTTTTTTCCTCATTTTTGGTTGTTGTGGGTTGAGTGGTGGAAATCCAACTCCACTGAACTGCTGGAAATTGTTTTTTGTTTTCTCCCTTCCAACGTCAACCAAGTGTGGAGGGCCCATTTTGCTGAGGAGAACAGGGCTGTGGTGGATCACTCGGAAATCCAACCACTTCTGTGATACTTGAGCGGGAATCCCCCGCTTTAATTGGGGAATGCGTCTTTGGGGTTCGGGCCTTTTTGTTGTACAGAAGTGGAGGTTTTGATTTCCCACAGCCCTGTTTGGGAAGGAAGACCACGGGGCCTGGGGACTCGCTTCTTGAGTTCCTGGGCTACAGGGGCTACCTTCCTTTTCCATTGTTGGGGGGCCTTCTTTCTGGAAAACCTCCAGAAACTTTGGGAAAATGGCTGGTCTTTGCAACAACCGATGGTTGAAAAGAATGGGGCCTGGGGGGAGGGGGGGTAGTGCGGAGGGAGTCCAACTAAGGCCTTCTCAAGGGCTGAACAAGAGCTAGAGTTGGGCTCCCTTCCCCCCTCCCCTCCTCGGACCTCGTTTGATACTCAGCCCAAAGTGCGCGTCCTACTTGCATGGCCGAACCTGGGCATCTCGGCTGGGTGGCCAGTTGCCAAGAGAGGGATTGTACAAAACTTCCCCTTCCTTTCCCATTCTTAGCGTTCACCTTTCAGTTTCCCCTTTTGGCAACCATTTTTAGGGGCCGCCAAAGTTAAGCACTTTTAATAGTGCCGCCCCAAAAGGTGAACCTTGTTTGCCTTTATTTCGTCGTTTGGGCAGCTGGGATATCAATTTATATGCCCGGACCCTCAAACTACCCATGAAGGTGGGATGTTTCCCCGAAGTTGTGGGATGGTGTCCCCTTTTTGTATGGGCAGTTTGAGGTCCATACCCATTTTGGAGTTGTTCTCACATCTTGATAGGCAACCTCCAAGTGTCCGTCTTGTTTGTGGTTCCTTGGTTACGTTCAGGGACATGGAACCACTGGGCCAGGTGTCTCTCAGAGTACTTTTGACATCCGTTTTACATGTTCAAGTTCAGTAAAATTGTGACAAGTGAATCTGAGCATGTCACGTTTCGTCAAAGCCTGAGGCAGGCAAAGCAGAAGGTCCAGTGACTTCGGGCTCCAATTTCCAGAGATCGACCCATTCCAGAAAGCGGCTCCGGGTGCCAGTTGGCTTGGTTCACAGGCGAACTTGCAAACTCCGGTGTTCTGGGTTTCGAGCTCACTGATTCGGTGGCAAAAGGCGGAAAGCACCCATCATGTACGTCCCGTAGGTCCTTCGGATCCCTTGTTTCAGGCGATCCCTTGTTTTATTAGATTTCGAGGATATTCTAGAATTTGGATGCATCCCAAGATGTCGAACAGCGACATGATCCAATTTTTGTTATGATAGCAACCGGCCCGAAGAGAAGCGGGACCCTTGCAAGTAGAGAACAAACCAAACTGGGGGTGATCGAAGCATCTGCTTTGCAATCAGACGTGGCTGACCCCTTGTCAAGACGAAGAAGCAAAATATCCCCCTGCATGGGGGTGATCTAAACATCAGCTTTGTATCGTTTGTATAAGGAGCCCATCAGAACCTTGTCACTGACCCGAAGGCCACGGTCCGTTTTTTCGGCCTTCCGAACGTGCAGGCTTCTGCGTCAAAGGATGCGGCAAGCCTGTGGCCGACGGGCTCACTAAGAATGGGAACCCCTACAAGACCTGCTGCAGAGGCGCCGTTGGATGGGGGCTGCGCTGCGGTTTGTTGGGACCAGCTGCAGAATCTGAAGTTCTGGGTCCTCTACTCGCCCCAATCACAGAGTCGGTTTTTCACACACACCCCAGTGCCATGCATGTGATATCATGTGATTATGTCAATCTAAGTTTGCTTTCCACATGTCACGTAGTGCTTTCTTGTAGGCGACTCTTTTTTGCAAGCTGTGCAAGCACGCGCTGGTAGAGCAGCCGTGCGGTTGTGACAGAATTATGTATGTGTGCATGTGTGTGCGATGTTGCCCATAGATTGTTAGCTGACGACTTCAGGGAACCGTGGTTTGGATTTGTGGTTTGGGGATTTGAACCCCTGGTTCTTGTAGGTGATAACTGGGAAACCACCCCTTGAAGACCAATTAGAGGGAAACTGAGCCCTTGTCTTGCCGAGTTCGTGTGGGTGGTCTGCTGATTGAGTTTACATTGCGAGACGAAGATGCACCTCCCAAAAACCAAGGGTTCCTGGAAGTCCACTTTCCTTTTGAGGGCACTGTACAGGTTCCATGTGTTTTTGGAGGCGGGTTTGGATCCTATGATTTATGGGTATCAACTCAGGCTTCCACTTGCCTCAGGTCCTTTGCGGAGGGCGTTTGGATGCGCTTGAAGGAGCCTCAAACCGGAAATACCCAACCCACGTATGTCCGAATGCATATGTGCTTCACTGGCATGGAAGCCCTCGATGCGGGCTCTTGAAACTTGCTGCTTGGCCTCATCCGGGAGCTGCATGAATCCTGTCAGCCATAGATTGCCGCTGAACTGGTTCAGGTGCAACACGCGGGGCATTCACAGTCACCTCTCGAAGCTCGTTTCCCTTTCAGCCCCATTGAAGGTACCATAGGTACCCTCAAACCACCCAAACCACCAAAAGAGCCACAAAACACTACACCTCCAACCCCACCTGCCCAAAAAACCACTCCCAAATTCAACAACTCGGGTTGCTTTCGCTTCGCAGCCGAACGCCGGCCGCTCCGCTTCGAAAATTTATGCGTCGAGTCCAGGTTGCGCCCTGGGCTTTGGCCACGACCTGCGCTGCGGCCTCAAGGCACGGCTCGTGTCCCCGCTACCCATGTCCCCCCCTCGACATCCGCGGCTTCTCGAGCTCCGGTTCAGGTGGAACAGTCAAGAGGGCGGTGCAACAAGCAGTCAGTAGGTGGCTGCTGCTTATGCAAGCTGTCAGCTGAGACTCTAGATGGAGTAAGCAGATACACCGATGAATGCAGATTCATGGTTTTGTCTTGCCAATCAGCTCTTGTCTCCTGGGCGGGTTCTCGGAACATCCGCAAGTTGTTTTATTCTTCTTATTTGTTCTTCTTCCTTTTTGTTTCTCTTTCTTTTGTTTTGTTCCCCCTCAAAGGGGCTGTTATCTTGTGACTATGCAAGTTTACGTGGTATATGTGGCGATAGCATGTAACACGGATTCGAATAGCGAACACCATCGAACTTCCCAGCACGGGTTTATGCACCGACAAGCTAGACGGCCTGACAGTGGTGTTCAAGCATGTCGTGTCAACATGATTTTATGTAGCACGTACATACTTGCATATTTACATGTGCACATATATGCATGCACACACATAACCAAACAAAAGTCAATCAAAACAAGGAAGCATACACACATACATACCTACCTACATACATACATACATACATACATACATACATACATACATACATACATACATACATACATACATACATACATACATACATACAGACATACATACATACATACATACATACATACATACATACATACATACATACACACACACATGCATGCATGCATGCATACATACATACATACATACCTACATACATGCATACGCAGATAGATAAATATATATAGATAGATAGATAGATAGATAGATAGATAGATAGATAGATAGATAGATAAATAGATAGATAGATAGTTAGATAGATAGACAGACAGATAGATAGATAGATAGATAGATAGATAGATAGATAGATAGATAGATAGATATATACGTACATACATGCATACATACATACACACTCTTTCATACAGTTTCATACACTTTCATGCACCTTCATCGGTACCCATACATGCATGCATGCATACATGTCCTGCCCACAACCAGCAGTTTCCCAAGTCAAGCTTTAGACCGAATCGCTCGCCATGCGCAGGACGGCGAGCGGCCTCCCTGCAAGATGGGCTGTGGTATGCTGGCGGCTCCAGGCAGGGTGTGCGTGTGTGTGTGTGTATCCTTAGTCGCTGGATGATCAGTTTGATAAGAACAACAGAGTGACCCAAACAGGCGCTAAAGTCACTACCGGGCTGCAATGGATGCGCTTGCTATGGCTCTAGTACATGAACCAGTCATGGATGATATAAGATGTGTACATGCATTTATGCAGGCATACACACATATAGATGTGTATTTATACATATGTATATCTATATATATATATACATGTGTTTACATGTGCTCACAGGAGAAAGGACAAGTCGGTATGCTGTCAATGGCATTTTCAGGTATGGTGTGTTGAAGGCATGGATGCTTGAATACCACCAGTGCAAGCTTGTAAGGCTGTATATTCCCTTTATAGAAGCGGCGTATACCCTTCATACCCCCAAGGCTACCTCATTCTGCCAACTTGACCCCATGATTCAGAGCCCAGTCGAAGGGGTTTCTCATTGCAGCCTTTCAAGCGTCACGAGTGGCATTTGTTTGTGGTTTAAGCCAGCATTCTGGCTCTCAATCAATGGACATCTCAGCCTGGGGGTCACTGGCTCTCATCCCATATGGACCAACAGGACTCAGCAACCAAACGCGAATCTGAGCTTTTGACCTGAGCGTTTGGTGTTCCCACCGTCATTGGCCCCAAAAGGGCCGTTTATTTCCAGGTCCGAACTGGGCAAGTAAGGGGAATGCCTCGAGCAAATTACTCGTAGCCAAACCCCCCACCGAAGGCAAGGGGGGCCGGGACAATTTCCTGCACAGTAGACAAGTCCTGTAGAATCTTTCCAAGGCTGGCTCATGTTTTACCTTGCCACACCTTTTCGTTTTGGAAAACAATTGGATCCAGACGCGTAGCACGCCTGACAACAAACCGTATCAAACAAAGCAGAAACAAAGAGGCCACCAGCCCGACACCCTGCGTTTTGCCCGAGTTTGCCAAGCATGCGACCTCCTCTGCTTCGGGGCTGCATTTGCTTCTTGTGCTCATTCCTGCATATAGGTTTGCCTTCTGTTTGAGCCGCAACATACGTGGTGTCCATTTAGTTTCCCTTCAACAAACTACCCAAACTGAAACTGGGTACCCTCCCAAATGGACATACCTTTCTTCTCTGCCACTAGGAATGTGCCAAAGGAGACCCCATTGGATTTGGTCTTCTGGTTTCCCTTTCAACCAGATGACAAAAATCACTCCTTAAAAAGCCAGCCCCACCTACAACGACCTTAAACATAAAAGCCCCAACAAAAAATGCCCCAACAAAAAATGCCCCAACAAAAAATGCCCCATATATAAGTGTTTTTTCTCTGCCCCTCCCAAAAGTTGCGCAGGCAAAACCTCCCGGGGCCGTCCGCTGGACACCTGCTGCCGCGGCTGTGCCAAGGGCGGGGAACACGACGTGCGCTGCACCAAGGACCCCTCCGAGTGAGCCCAGCGCGGCCCAGGCGACCACGCAGAAGGGGAGGGCGGAAAGTACAGACATACATATCTACATATGTGAGTATATATATATATATAATTTAGATGTATTATATATGTGAGTATATATTTCTATATAATGTATATGTAGTATATATATATATATAGATAGATAGAGATACATATTCTAAGGTGCCGAACGGGAACACGCATGGAAGCATGGAGGTGATTTTTCATGGGGGATCCTTTGGCAGACATCATTTAGGGGGGGATTCATGACCAGCAACCACTTTGAGGTGTTCTATTCCATCTCATGGCCACATGATTATAGCTTATAACAGGATCATGCCGTGGGGTTGAAAGTACCCAATAACCCCATTGTTGATTTGGTTTCATAGCTTGCCGTAATCACACACAAAAATGGTTTAATGGTATCCAACTGCCCCACTATGTTTACTGAAGCCCTGAAAGTAAGCGGTTCTCAACACCTATGCTTCCACTGTGAGAGCTCAAGATCCCGCTTTTGTGGTCGTAAAGCATAGTTTGGCCATCACCTATGTGCGCGCAGGCTCGTCTCAAGGTTGAGTGCTGTTTCAGTAGCTTGTTTCATTCCCCAGCCAAAGGCATCAAATAGAATTGAACATGCTGAACCCACATGGTTTTGCCGCAGGACTTCTCCCGGGGTGAACAAGACATCACTTTGGCGTGTCCCTTAGAAAAAGGATCCGTGCCAAATAGCGGGCGTCATCGAGAAACGAAACACAATCTATTTGGTTGGCTGTAAGGGTACACGGGAATTGCAATTTGCCATGGGCACGTAGTTTGCAGAGAACTCGACTTGCCCAATGGCGCAGATGCACACAAAGTCACATACCCACGTACACAAAACAGATTTACACCCCGTCGAGATGTTCGAGAAGGGGTCGAGTCAGGCCTCTGATGTCCTTTTCAGAACAGACCTGGATATGCAAAGCATAGCCAGGTTCGATCGAGCGATCCACAAAAGAAAGTAGATTGGGTTTCTGCGTGAGGTGTTTGAGTCGTGAGATCTTCGGTGCATGTGGGTGTGTTTTTGTTTTGAGGATACTGACTTTTAAGGTTGGTTTGAAGGGAAACTGAAAGGAAGCAACCATCATTTTTGGGGTCTCCCATGCCTGAGTAGGTTTTGGCCCATGGCTTTTGGTTGGTAATTTCAATCGCGTGGTCCCCACATCCGCACGTGGGTAGCTATGCCGTAGGCATAGCTTCCGAGCATCTTGCGTGCTGAAAAGGGCCCCCTTGTGAATTCCAGTCAGTCAGCCAGTGATTTTTTGGTGCCGCTCTTAAATGTGCCTTCCAAAGAGGGTCAACACAAATTGTCGGCGCACTCGTATGTTTCCAGGGTCCTTCAAGACAGGCACACTTGCCGCCAGAAACCCAGTCGCAACCAGGGCAATATGCGGCAGTTTGCCACGCGCCAGGTTGGAAAAAATGGCGGCGTGCGATCTGAAGCCGTAAATGTCGTGAAGGGTGACTGCGCTGTTGTTGGCGTGTTTTCTAGGTTTGTGTTTCTATTTTATAGGTCTGTTCATTGTTAGGGGGCTGCAAAAACCAGCTTGTGTTTTGCTACCATACCAACGGTTGGACATGTGAGGTCTGATTTGTCCCAAGCTTTCAGTGTTTGTGTTAGGCTCGGGGAGACGGGCTTGGCCGGTCAGGTTGATCATGTTACCTTGGCTTCTGTAATAGGAGCCTGAGCCTTTGGCAAAGTTTGCACTATATCGCAAGGTGGGCTGCGTTGTGATTCATCCCAACGGCCGGGCATTCAGCGTATCAGCCGGGCTATGAGTTGCGTGTTCAGAAAGGAGAGACATTCCGAGCGAAAATTCACAATGGAAACTGCGCAAGAAATACGTTCGCTTGTGTGAAAAGAGATAACACAATTCGAACCCATTTTGGTAAAGCTCGGTACTTACCAACATAAAGGTCTACTCTAGCCCGGTGTGCCCACCATTGTATATGCTGGATGCGGATAGCAGGAGGCACCGAATGGATGTAAGAGTACCAGAGACTTTCCGGGTAGCACAATGTCTAGATGCTTATGATATGAGTTCGTCTCCGAATGGAAGAGCCTCCAAAATGGATGATTTCTCTTTGGTCCTGCTTTCCCACAACCCTGCAAAGGTACCTTCAAGAAACATACACATGGAAGCCACCCACTTGGTAACTTTTCTTATTTGGAGACGTCCCCATGCTGTCTGCTGCAAGAAATTGTCCCTTGTGGCTTGTGGTACGGACGGGACTCGTTTGCGCCATTCAGCGGGGCGACTCATTGAGATGAGGTGATATGATGTGGTGATTTACGGAGACGTGGTGTGGGGAAGTGGGTGTTTCCTTTGAGATCGTTGGTGTCCGATTGGTTTCTATGGAAAGAGAGCGCCCGTAGTTTTGTTGTGAGTCCCGAGATCCTCTACTATTGAACGCGTGGAGTCCAATTGAAGACCTGGCGCAGTGAACATTATTCGCCCCCTTCCTTTTGAGGGAGGTATCAGACACGGAATGCGCATTCAATAGGATGAAGTCAAGGCGGCTGAAGCGGTCTTGCGTCAGTTCCCTTGAAAGGTCCATCAGGTTAGTCCTAGACCTCGGGGGTCCGTCCGTCCCCACAGACTTGCGTGCATTCGAAGAGAAGGCACTAGTACCTCTTCCAGCGTTTGATTTAGCACGTGGGCCAACTTCCGAGGTGAGCTTTGCATTTTCATTATGTCGTCCACGAACATGGAACCTGACTAGGGGGTCCTGGAAAGGGCCCCTCAGGTGGCTTCCATGTTCGTCCACCGGAGGGTACATAAAAGGAGAAAGATGAGCCTCGTCATGGTTGTTGTTGGGAAACAGTTTACATTTTCAGTTTGTTGGATTAGTGGGAAATCCCCACTTAACTGCTAACATATTTTTGTTGCTCCCCTTCCAACGTCAACCAAGTCGTGGTCGATGGCTTTTTTTCCAAGGCCGGACAGCGTCTACAAGGACCTGTGCCCCGCTGGCTTCTACTGTGCGGAGGCGTCTCGAAGCATGAAGCCGCCTTCGCCCGTGCCGACATGTTCTTCTTCCTGGACCCGGAAGAACTACCCTGAAACAAGGGAAGTCACCAACCGGAATGTTGGCCTGCAATAGCCATGTTTACCGATTTTTATGGGTAGTTTGGGGTGGGGGGGTCATGGTGGTTTCAGTGACGTCAGGATAGCTAGTGCCGTCGTAACTGATAAGAAGACCAGCACAATAAAGTGGTTCAAGGGCCGCATGTAAATTCACCCCCCAAATGAAACTAAATGGTTTTGATGGTTTGGCTTTTGTGGTGTTGGGTTTTGTGGTTTGATGGCAAAAGCTGACGCTGGTGATGAGTTTATAGTATGTGTACAACAACCGTTGTGGTACCTGGGCCCTCAAAGTACCCTGAAAAAAGGGATATCACCCCAGAATTTTGGGGCACCACCTCAAATTTTGTGGGTTAGTTTGAGGCTCCGGGTACAAGTGGTGCACTTGTCGACCTCTGGGTTGCCAGGCGACCACCTACGTGAACCGCTACAAGTTCCGGTGCCCTGTGGGCCGGGCTCTCAGAGAGATTCTGCCAGACCCCTGGCCTGGGAGTTGCCAATTCCTGGCTGTTTGGCCGACCTGTCCAAAACGAGTCGACCAGAGCTGACCCCTTCTTGGCCCATTTTTGATAAGTCATGGTCATAGCCACAAGCTTTGAACCTCTGTCTGGGGTCCTTTGGGCAAAGGAGTTGGCGATTTGGTGAACTTGGCGGTTCGTTGCATGAAGAACCGACCCTTGCAAGTGAACCATTCCTCGTGGTTTCCTTTCTTTGGGATTCTTGAGTTCCTTCCATCCCTTGAAATTCTCGCTGAGAACCATCAACGCACCTCTTGATTGACATCGTTGGATTCAGCATGTTATTGAGCAAGTTCAAAAGCCGGCCAGGTTTTGGGACAACGCAAATGGGTATGCGTCAAAATTAGACCACCAGGGGACCGCAGGTTTTGGTCCATGTTTCCACTTACTAGGGTTCCATTTGGGGGTGACCCGATTTTTGACCCACAGACAAATAAGTTCGAGCAATGGCCCCTCATGCTCCTTGTAGCGGACGTGGCAGGAATTTACCACGTCCCAACTTGGCCGGCTGAGTTCGCTGCGCAACCGCAAGCACGCGGCAAAGAGACTTGCTACCGGAAAGTCTACGCAAGCGTAGCCAAAGACCGACCAAAACATGTGTTTTGGCTGAAGTTGGTTTGAAAGAAGATGTCTTATTGGCACTTGAGGTGGCTTTTGCAACATCTTTCCGTCCTCTACGCAACCTTCCTCCGAAGCTCAATGCGTTCTGATGAACTTGCATTTAGTGCGTGGCCAAGGCGAGGGGGTAGTTAGCTTGCTGGTGTAGAAACAATTCCTGAAATGTGCAAACGCGGGTTGAAATCAAGCGTCGCTTTTGTTGTGCTCCGAGCAAATCGTCCCCTTTCGTAAAGTGCAGGGATGGGCTATTTCGCATTCTGCTTGAACATGTTAAGTTTTGGCCAGAAATCTATACTTGTCAATGGTGTCAGCGTGTGGTTTGGGTCGTTGAAACCTTTGACCTTTTGGGCTGCATGAGTTTGGTTGGTGCGGGGGGAGTGGGGGAGGTTTGTCGCGTTTCTTGGGGTCGGGGCTCAACACATCATGCGGTTTCAATGTCTGAACCCCTTCCGTTTGCTTAAGAATATGTTTTCAATTTCCCCTGCTGGTGTTAAAGGAAATATTTCCCCTCTTGGTTTGAAAGAGAATCTATCACTACTGTATTTTTTGATATATGTGTTTTTCTCCAGGTGTCTTAACCAAATGGAAGACCCACATACCTCGCGGAGGTGTTTTGATCATGCCTGGCATGGGGCAAAGTTGCCCATGGATGCAGGGCCACGCCGCCCCAATTTCTGCCGGCTCGGTGAGCCTATTGCTCTGGGGAGTGGGGGAAGGTGTCGAATCAAGCTTGGGGCTGATCAAACCTTTTGAGGCAAAACACATGTGCTAGCATTGTGCTTCAATGATCATGACTTGACTTTGACATACCCCGCCCATTGTTCTTTGGCCCTGCTTTAAGCAAAATGGGTCTGTCTCCAAATAGGTGACCCCTTTTTGGATGGTGTTGGCGGGGTTTCCCAAAAGGCGACCAACCACCTAGACGCGCGTTTGTTTTTTGAGACACGTCCAAATGGGGCACCCTAGGCTTCTACTGTCCAGAAGGAACCGGCGCCAGAGATGACCTGAAGCGGCGGCCCCAGATCGTCGGAATGGCAGAGCCCGACTTGGCTGGTCGGTGTGACCTCAGCCCCTCAATGACTGGTTTTTTCCACCAAACCTCTAAAGCTTATATAGTTTCAGACCCCTCCAAGCCTCTATACCCCAGAGTATAAAGCTTAGACCTTTTGCTTTTTTAATCCGGGCCGCGAATGAAGTTTCCTTCGTGTTCATTTGGTTTCAGTCGGGGGGTTCATTCGGCATCTGGAGTGTAAATCAACGTGGCTTGCCCAAGGGGTCCGATTCCCAAGAGGCTTCAAGATTCTGTTCCTATATTTGTTTTTCTTGGGGGGGTCCATGTTAATCCGGAGGTGAGGACAATCGAACTGGAGTTGCGACAGCAAGGCAGACAGAAAACAATTGAAGGAATGGTAGAGTGAGAACCCACGCCCATTACATGAGAGGAGGGTCGGAACGCAAATGCACAGGTAGTCTCATGATGGCAACTGGATCAACCAACGATGGGTAGCAATGATGTTTGTCATTTTCCTAATATGATGGTGTGCACGATGCGGAAGGGTCCCCGGAAGCTTGAACATGTCCAATCAAGTTTGTAGCAAATAGAAACCAATGATCATCTGGCACATCCAAAATCTTGAGGCGAGCGCTGCTGCAGGGAGTTGTGTGCGTCAACAAGAGAGACTTCTACCTCGCTCAGAAGGTCGGCGAGTCGGCGGGCTCTGTGGTCAACCCACTTGACTTGGGATTGCTTGGATGTTCGCCCAAGTTCCTAGGGGTACCTTCCTTTTCCATGCTTTCCAGGGATCCGCATCTTTCTAGAAAACCTCCGGAAACAAAGGGGAAAACGGATCCGGTTTTTGCAAAGAACGATGGCTGAAAAGAATGGAATTAGAATCAACCCCTAGAAAGTTAGTAGGTTGCGACGCCGATTTGGCTATATAACTAACCCCCCAACAAGGTGAACCCCACATGAACAAGGGGCACTTGTGAGTGGGTAGCCGAACGGTTACCGTTGCAACTGACTAGCTTGGCGAGCCGAAAAGTAGAGATGGTCCCCCAACAATTTGGTGCAGGGTTCCCTTAGAGGGAGCCATAGAACCACCTGGACCCAGCCAAACAAAAAATGGACGCCACAACAATTTTCATGGGTAACCTCCCATTTTTCCGGGAAACTCCCTGGATCCCAAGAACCAGCGACCAGGTCCCAACTCGCGACGAGTCTCGACGAACTAGCGATCGATCGCCTTGACTGGGCTCTCGCCATAAGGATTCTTTAGGGAACGCTAGTTGCAAAACCTTTAGGAACCTGCAAGGGGCTCTCCACTATCCACCGCATGCTACAAAGCCCTACAGAACCTGCAAGCGCCTCTCAACTCTCCACCCCTTACCCGAAAGGTACCTTACCTCCCACGGCTGGGCTACCCAAAAGGTCCCTCCCTCCCCCCTCCCGCGCGGCCCGCGGCTGGCCCCTCTCCCGCGGCTGGCCCGCCTCGCGGACCCGCTGGCCAGGTGTCGCAGTTCTGCCTGCGGCAGATCATGCGCAACCGCTTCGAGTTCGTGGCGCTGGAGCAGCTGCGCCTCGCGCGGGCCCGGACGGGTCGGCCGAGAAAGCCGGGTCGAGTCGGTGGGTCGTACCAAGAGACGCGGGGGGGGGGGGGGGGGGGGGGGTTTTGGGGAGGGGGGGGGTTTGGGGTTTGGGGGGGGGGATGGTGGGGTTGGGGGGAAGACAGGGAAATAGGAGAAGGCATGGTGAAATGGCTTCAGGCCTTGATTCAAGAGAAGATAGATGGAGAGAATGTGCAAAGGAGGAAGATGGGGAGTTGCTTTGGAGCGTCCAAGATGAGAGTGCCAATCCCTTGGACCAGTGCCTCATTTCGCGGCAAATCGGCTATCGCCTGCTACAGCTACACCTGCGCGTCTTGTCCTGTGACCTAGAGAGCTTCAAAGTGCACATGGATGGTCAATCTAGAGGTTATTCCAAAGAGATGCAGAGCGGCACATGCTACTTTGTAGACATGTAGTACATGTAGTACTATGTCATTGTCAGAAACTGAGTTCCGAAAGAGCGACAATGGTGACGCATGGTGACATGCCACAAACACATCGTCAACCGAATGCGAGGTGGAATTGCCAGTTTGCTCGCCTAGAGGGCGCAGAATTAGGATTGGGAAGTATAACATTGGGGGCAGCCCCCCCCACACTAATAGTCGTAAAACGCCACCGCCTCTTATTGCCATACCCAAAAAAACACAATCATATTTGAGCTTGCTGACTAGTTGGCAGAGGTTCCCCCAGTCACCAAGGCTGTTGTACTATAGCAGGATTGGTTAGGTTGTTGATGATTCTCAAACATGAGATGATTGTTCGTACTGGCTGGCAGCTGAGTCACGTGAGATGTGTGCTTCTCACTCCAATTGTCCGGAGTCCTGAGTTGCGAAGGGTTTCACCTTTTCTTTTTGAGACCGGGTGTTGGTGGGGATGTGATTTTAACATGAAAAATAGAAGGGGTGCTCTTCAGTGTATTTTTTTTTTGGGGGGGGGGTGCTCAACCGGAAGGAGAGCTTTCCCACCCGCTGTCCCAGACGCTCGACAGGCTAACCTGCCGCTGATCGACAAGAAGGAGATGGTAGAGATCCAAAGCAGCTGGATCGAGGACGGCATCATACTGCTTGGGCGGCACTCCCCACCATGCAAAAGAAGTCAGGTCCGGTTTTGGAAGACACAACTGGCTAGCGCAGAACTCTCAAACTATGCCGGGAGCATTTGCCTCTGCCGAACGCATGGAAGCCCGATTCAAACCTTTGGATTGCCCGAGATTCTCACAAGATCGGACATGAAAATTGAAAGACCGCATCTTTTGCTCAATGGAAGGAGCACAGCACCGTGGTCTTTCAAAGCATGGCAACCTGCTTGTGTTATGCCTTGTGCAGTGTGCCTGGTTGACATATTGCGTTGATCATTCCGCTCAATTCAATTTGGAGTCTGTTCTTTAGTATCGAACGATCATTGTGGTTCTGGGAACTGGAATCAGCAAGAAGGGTTATGACGCAACTCGTCTCATGGTTCCCAGTGGATCCATGTTCTCGTATAGTAGGTAGCCAAGGGAACCACCCTTTACAAACCAGTAGGAAAATAGTTGGTTACCTACAAGGGCAAGTAGAATCCATTAAGGTGGTTTTGGGTTATTGTTGTTTTGTTAGCACCTGTGGTGTCGGCTAAGGAAGCTCCATGACTGTAGGCGTTTATGAGACATGTTTGAGGTTCCTCCCCCTCCATGGCTCGTCTTTGTTTGGGGGTCCCCACAAAGTGGCGCAACGGTGCTCCTGTTAGTTTTCCTTTGACCCCAGCGAAAAAGGGTACCTATACCCATACAAAAGGGGCATCACCCCGTTTTGGGAGCAATATCCCATGTTTGTGGCTGGTTTGGGAGCACGGGTACCCCAAAAGCACACCTGTAGACGAAAACTGGACCCGAGACCAGATAGCACAAGCATCTTGGTCCATGTGTAGTCTCGTCCATGGTACGAATTTCGAACAAGGCATTTTATATATTTACGGGGATTTGAAGAATATATGTTGCTTTGTACATCCCAGATGTAGGGCAGGATGCTCTGCATTGTTCAGCACGAAGGACTTCTTGTAGCGGTAAGCATTTGACCAATTGAGCTGCTCGCATTAGATCGGATCGTTTAGTTGGTGCAATAGGAATCGTGTTGCGTGATGCGTTGAGGGATGGACTCGGTTGGTCCACCCCCTGAACCTGTTGTTTAGTCTCGATAGGGAGTTAGTTTATGGTCCTGTTTGCCTTTTGGCTTGGCCCCAAAACAAGCAATAGAGGGCAAGGTCGGAGCAAAAGAGACCTATTTAATTGCCTTGCATGGCGTTTGGGTCACTTCGCCTTCTCGTTTTGTAAGGACTTCGACTTGCAGTACTGCCAGGAGGACGCGGTGATGGCAGCAGCTGGCTAAGACGTTCGCAATCAAACCCAAAACCTGGAACAATTGAGCACCAGGAGGCCGCTGTCTGTGGGGAATCCTCTTCTCACTTTTAGATTTCCTGGACTTTATTCTTTTTGAGTTGGGATCCTAGTGGTAAACAACAAGTTTGGACTCTCGGGATCCACTCAGGAAGTGAGTCTATGAGTAGGGGATCCTCTTGAGACTAACGCAGTCAAGGTTGGATGGGAATCCCCACTTTGAGGTCCACATGTCGCTCGTGGCTACGCAGCGAGGTGGAAAAGGGGAAAGCGTTTGATTGGAAAGGGTTGCTTTGGTCTGGCAACGGAAGCACACAGAGTGAACTGGGGGCTCACATAGCACGTATGTTTCCGCGAAAGGGCGAACCGAAAGGGATGGCTAGTGGTTCTAGTTTTCCATCCCACCCCCCCCCCCCCGACTATTGGCACGCGTCGGGTTGAGCCATGCGGGGGTTAATTGAACAATTCTTTACGTGGGATGGCCAGTATATGGAAAACCACCAAAAAGGAGACCTTCCCGCTAAATGGGGCAAGTTACCAATGGTCATTTGGGTGTGTCATTGCTCTTGGAGGACTTTTGTCCTGGGCTTTACAGGGAAAACAGAGGAACATCACCATTGTGGGGGTCCGCTAAATAAAGACACACTCATTTGGGGTCGAAGGGAATATTGAAAGACCCCCAGCGGTGAGGTCTGGGAGAAGTACTACAGCGACGACGTCAAGGATCGATTGTGCAGTCCGAGGGCTCGTTGAAGGTTGTGAAAGGCGGTCATTGGATTGGCCTGAATGCGGCAACCCATGAGGTCCGGGTGGAATGCGGACTTTACTGTTCTTCTTGTTTGCGTTTGCTTGTGAAGCTTCAGGAGAGTATTCAGGGTGTGGCTGGTTTCCTGTGACATCTGGTATATTGACGGTACCACCTCTCATGATCCTGAAGTCGGAAGGTCGGGAGACTGGGTTCGAGAGTCATGTGTTGTATATGAGCCACGGACCATATGACCGGTACATTGTTCCTTTGGAAAGGACATGGGGGGTCTACCCCAGTATCGACCGTGCCAGAGCGACCTGATAAAAGAAAGGGTGCTGAGTCATGAGTCACAATAAGCCGTGAACACCTTACATATGCGATATTTTCAGGACTTTACTCCTTCCCGCTTGCACAGCCAAGGCGCATACCAAAGCAATAGATGGAAGCGTCACTCTCCCGCCGCATTCATCTTGAAACAGGTCAGCCACAATCAAAGCCCGCGTAGATGAAGGCTAGTAACGCATATTCCCAACCATAAATGGGTGGGGTGCAGCCGCCTTTGTGAGTCTTTACATGCATGGAAGATCATTTTAACACCAGCTTTTGCTTACGACTCAGGTTCCTTGGGCTTCTGAAGGCTCCGTTAGCTTCTATTCAAAGGTTTTCCGAAAACGCTTCCAACAAGCACCACCTGAAAGCTTGTCAGATTCTCCGGCATCGGGTTTTTGACCTGGGAACGTCCTCCTTTTTGCCCCCCCCCCCCCACCACTTGCCCCCCCCCCCCCCCCACCACTTCCCCCCCCCAACCACCCCCCCCCCCACCACCCCCCACTGGCCCGGGAGACCCAGATCCTCGCAGGGCAACGACGTCCGCGCTGGGATCCTCGCGATGATCTCTGCGATTCAGAGTGTCGCAACTCGGCCTCGAGATCTCGCGAGCGAGCCATGCAGGGAATCCGATTGTATTCTTTGAATTGGAAGCGTTATCCACATGTACCCTCTAGTTACAGAAGGTCCAAGGATGATTTGTTGCTTTAGCCAGCACAAGGAATATGCCTTGGAGTCGTGTACGACCGGGCTGTTTACTTGTGTCCAAATGCCTTCGTCAACTTTCCTGAAAGCGTTGTCAACAGCTCAATGACAAGAGGTTGTTAGTCTGGTTGTTGTCTGTTTGTGTGCGCCTTTCTGTGTGTGTGGGTTTTGTGCATGTCTCCGTGTATGTCATCGGTGAATGTATGAATCATGTCTTCGTGTTTGTGTGTCTGTGTTTGTGTGTTTGTGTGTTTGTGCAGGTGTCTCTGTATGTCTTGGTGTGTTTATATGCCACTCACTCACCAAGAAGGCGACTCAAGCAACAAATTAGCCGCCGGAGACCCGGTTTTCCAACCCCAGCTTGTCTTGCTGGTCAGGAATCACCGTTTCCGGGTTTGGGGACGTTTCGCCCTTTCGGGATCGAGCGGAAACCAGCTGGATGGTCGGGACACAGCTTGCCCTCATTCGCCAGATTCGGCTTGCCCTGTCCTTCACCCAAGCGAGAGGGTACTCCATTGGTCAGGTACCCCCCCGCGGTTTGGCGCGGTTTGGGGCCCTCGTTCCCAGCTGAAAGCATCTGAAAAGTCGATCCCAGAGGCTTTGGGGATCGGGATCTTCTTGGGCTGGGCCGGGGATACCACCTTCACACATTTTGAGTTGGCACCCGTTCTTTGGTTTCAAAGGAACCAACAGAAGCGCCGCTGTGCCATGTTACTTGTAAAGACGAGGTGCGAATAGTTGTCCACATGTACGCCGTATATCATTGGCATGGATTGTCTCAGAGAGTCAACGGATGATTTACTTCAACCAGCACAATTTCGTCTAGCTGAACACATCCTGAAACTCGATAGGCCCATGTGCGACGGGGAGAAAAACACGCCTTCCGGAAAAAAGTCCCAGGGTCCAAAAATGCCTTCAACATTCCCTTCAGTTTTTTCGGGCCATCGCCCTTTTTACGGGCTTGGTTTAATTTTTTTACCCACACCCACCTGAAGCCCCAAACTACCCCAAACGTTGAGGGGGGTCCCTAGAAAAGGAGGACTCCAGGGTGGTTTAGCTGGTCACAGAACCAGCTAGAGTCTCCTTCTGACCCTTGAAAAAATGGGTCCACGACCCCGTAAAAAAAATGGGTAATGATAATCACCCACACCGTTTTTTCAGGGTCAGAAGGAGACTCCAGAGGCCTCGGATTTTGGTCCATGCCACTTACCAACCCATTTTGGTCCGGTTTCTTGAGCCACAGCTGGGTAGTTTGGGCGCATGCGCCCCCGCGCCCCCGCGCGGGGAAGGAATGTTCAGCTCGGCTTCTCAGAGCCGAGGACTTCCTGAAGGCGGGGCTGCTCTACAAGCTGCTCCTCTCCCCCGAGACCTACCGCAACAAGCCTTCGCCTCAGGTGGGGTGCTTCGTTTTTTTTTGTTTCAGTTTCTTCGTTTTTTTTTGTGTGTTTTGCTTCTTCTTCTTCTTTTTTTTCCGTTTCCGGTGGGGGGTGTGCCTCAGGGGTGGTGTTTGTTAGTATTGCGATTTTATGTTTTCCCGGTTTCGGTGGGGGGTGGTATTCTGAGGATGGCGTGCTGCCCCAAAATGATGGGATGAGTTTGTGTGTCTTTTTAGGGCAGCTTGAGGGGTGTGATTTTCGAGAGTATACCATGTTTGGGTTGATTTGCGTGGAACCCACAAGGAAACCAGCCATTTTGGGGGTTTCCCTATTTTGAGATAGTACCAAAGCCATAGTGCGGTCTGCTGAAGCAAACGCTCCCTATAACTCTTTGACTCTCAGAACACGCAAGGTATGGTGCATGCAATTTCGAATCTTCGATGGTCGGAAGACCATCGAGCAGAAATGGGGATTTAGGGTATGAATCTAACATGAGGTGGGGCGATCCCCTTAGATATGTGCCCGTGGTATGTGTCATTTCGGTCCTTTGGGCTCCGCTTTAAACCAACCCCTTATTGAGGTCTGTGAACTACTCATGAAGATACCGATTGAAAGGGAAATCGGAAAGGAAAGCCATTTGTTCGAGTCTCCTTTCATCCCCCCAAACTTGAACTATTCAAAGCCATTTTCTGTGTGTTGTTTCCCTTAAGCGGGTCCCCCGACTTAGATGCCCACACTCACTTGTGTCTCAAAGTTGGTGGTTTTGCCCAGTGGATCCCTGACAAGCAGTTGTACTAGGTAGCCCTACCAGCCATGTTCCTTTTGGTTTTGCCAGGGTGACCCACGCCCTTGGTTACCTACCAAAGCCAGGTAAATGGCTCCGGGTTGGGCTTCCCATGACGCCAACCCCCGAGCAAATGGCAGTGGGTCAAAAATAGGTACCTAAATGGAGCCCATGTAAATAGAATTAAGGACTCAAACCTGCGGTCGCCTGGTGGTTTCATTTTGGCCCGTACCCAAATTTTCGACCGGTTGCTCAGGTGCAGCGAGCACAGCCAGTTGCTGGGGGGAACGCCCTTCCCGCCCCGGCGCCCAGCGCGAGGTTTTTCGGCTGTTTTGGTGCTGGCCACGTCTGGGTAACATCGGATTCCGTGAACCGGAAGTTTTTGTCGTGTGCCTCTTGTGGATTCCAAGAACTGGTTGGTTGCCTCCGGGTTTCCCTTTGAACCAGCCCCGAAAAAACATGTCATCCAAGGAAGACAGACCCATGACTTGCCCTTGGTGCTCGGGGAAAAATCGAGGGACATTTTGCGCCTGGAAACCAGAGGGCCGCAGGCCGCGGCGATCGGCACCAGGGATTGGTGGTCTATCAACCAGTTTCGGAATCGGGTTTCATCCGAATCCCAGGAGGTAATTTTGTCCATGAAAGAGAGACCTCCAAAATGGGCGGCTGCCCTTAGTTTTTTGTTTTTTGTTTTTTCTCCTTTTTTTTGCGGGCAGCCTGAAACGATACCCGCAGATCAGCGCCCGTGAAAGCGGTGTGTGCGCACAGCTAAGTAATTGATTCAAGGGGTGTGCGGAATGTGCGGTGAGGCGTCGTTTCTTTATCTAGGGGGCGAGGATCTGCTCAGTGAGGTCTGTCAAACGCAAAACACCAAGAGATGTGAGAAACGACCTGCTTAGTCGGATGTCTCAAAGCTGAGTGTATTGGAGAAACCGCGCAACACTGGCAATGTTTTATTCAGAGGTATACCAAAGGGTGTCACAAGCCTTTCCTCTCCGTGAAGCCAAGCAACTGCCGAAATGGCTTGGGGAATGCCGAAGTTGATGCGAATATGGTAGATCAACGCAGGCAGAGACCTTTGACATGTTGGCAACACTCAAATAATTGCGCAGGCATTGTATGGACCATTTCTTTGATTTCTGGCTGAAGGATCCCGGTGTGTTTGTTGGGTGATTCTGGAAGATGGGGATGACTCTGTCGCTAATCAATCCTAGCAATTGATTTCCTGATCTGCTGACCATGACTAGCACGCAAATATGAACGCCATCCCATAAATAAGTATTGCATGGATTCTGAATTGGAGGGAACCGCGTGCTTTTTGTTTTTGTTTTTTTCTTGACCCAAGTCGGCTTGCCATTTGTGGCTTACAGATGCCCATTCTATTCAAGTTACATGAACGTGTTGATTTTGAATAAGAAGTGCACAGTGAGGTTGCAGTGCTTGATCGCGCGGGAGCATGCACAGCATCGAGTGTTCCTTTTGCAAGTCTCATCTCACTTCCGCTTTACCAACTGGACCTAAAGTAGCTTTTCGACACAGGGGTTTATGAGTTTGGCTCTAATATGTAGGTTTACAGGCTTTATACGGTGTATAAGGTTTGTAAGGTTTATAGGGTGTAGGGTTTACAGGATGTATCAGGACCAAAACCCGAGGAAAACGTAGCCACGATTTTGTCAGGCTAAGGTCATTCGCACTTGGTGGCATGGCTGTACATGGACAAGAGCACCTAGGAAGCCCGGAGTTTGTTACATGGTGTTGGTGGATGCCCCATACCCAACCACATTCCATGATTAAATTAGAGGAATTCCTTTTGCGCTTACTTGCAATGTGGCAAGGGCATCCGCCGTCCGGAGTCTCCTTTGGATGGCAATCACTTTGTCACTGAAAGGGCGGCTTTTCCATGTCCAGCAGTTGAAAACGTCGAATCGCGACCTGACGGTTCGCGACACCCGCGATATGTTTGCCTGAGGTCCCCTTCCTCTTGGTGAGTGATTTCGCACAGCCATACCAGGGACGTGTTATGTGTCATACGAACACCCGGAAATCGGTGCTTTGCCTTTTGGCTCTTACCTAAGCCAGTGGACCCCAGTTTGTTGTAGCCAGCCACGTTCCTCTTGGTTTTGAAAGGGCGACTTGCCCGTGACCTGTCTAGGTCGATGCATCCACCGGGTAAGGGTACCAGCTCGAGACACCGCCAAAAACCTCAGCACCCATAGCTACCGCGTGCTGAGGGCGCGGGAGTGCTTCGGAGATGCGTCATGGGCTGAGAGATCAATTTCGATCTTTTGTCATGTCCGTTCGTTTGTCCCTTCGTTTGTCCCTTTGCGCTGTTCCCCGCAATGCGGTTTGTAGGGCAAGGCGCGAGGTTCTGTGTTCGGAACTTGGGCCCTTGAAAGCAAGTAAGACGTTCATTCGTTGTGCTGTTCCCCGGTACGTATCCGGTCTTTGAAGTGTTTGGTTTGTTTCTATCATTGGCATGGTTGGCGGGGCCCTTTAAAGCAGGTAAGACCCCCAGCAGCTAGGCTAAGAACAAGGACATCTAATGAGGTTCGGCTCCAAAATAATGGGGCTTGTCAAAATGATGACCAATGTACGGTCTCGGCCCCTGTCAAGGCAGCGCAAACTGACACAAGGTTTTAAACAAAGAGGCCCGTATGACCTCAACTCGCTGATCACTTGGCGATTCCGTCCCCTTATGTGTTTTTGGGGTTTCTTAGTGTTAGTGGATCATTTAACCAAGTTAAACTTCTAGCAGGGGAGCTGTGGACAGCCCTGACCAGCATGTGTTGTTCTTGCGCGTGACATGTTGCGGCCAGACGAGTTGGTCTCTCCCCTCCCCTTTTGAAAGGGAGTCTGTGACTTGGGAAGCAAGCCTGCAGGCGAGGGGCTCCAACCAAATTGTCGGATTATCAAGCGAAGGTGTGAGGTGCAAGCCTACAATTCATAGTGCCCTGGCTGTGAGACACTTTTTAGACAGACCTTGGAATGCCCTGCATGGGAACCCCCTCGGACCTGTTGAGTGGGATTCAGGTGGCCATAGTGTCCCTTTGATAAGTTAGTAAGGTCTTTGCGATGTCGTTGATTTGCACAGAAATAAACTGTTCTGGCACTTTGTGGGTTATTTCGTGCTCAAAACAGGGCTGGTTTCAAAGTGACTGTCACATATGGGTGTGTCTTGTTTTAAGGGACCCCAACAAATAGTTGGTTTCCTTCTGGGTTGCCTATAACACAAGCCAAAAGGGGAGCCAACAAATAACAAGACACCCATATTTAGGGGTGACAGATGCGAGGGCAGGTCTTCAGGTATTCAAGCTCAGAGACGTCGAACGGAAACATGACTGCACCTTGTGAACTTTGTATGTGTTTAGTTCCTTTCCTTTGCCTCGCTGCTTTTTTAATCAGCACCTTTGAGATAAGTGGGTTAGTGACTGGTAGTCTTGAATATGTTTCCGACTCGATATGTTTCGGACATATTCAGTTGATCGCTCGAGCGACCGCGACTGCTTAAGGAACTGCAACAACGTTTCTCAGCTGGAGTGCTTGTGCACTGCAAGTCCTGCTGCCATGATTTAGAATTACCCTCCCAAAAACAATCATAGAACCTCCACCGGGTCCCCTTAAAAGATGGTCTTCCAGATACCCCTGTGCAGGTTCTATGTCTGTTTTTGGGAGGGTACCCGGCTTGAGTGTGTTCGCATGTGCCGCTCTTGACCTGCACGCTCGGCAAAACCTGATGACTCCAAAATATGCCTTCCATTTGCTTAAGCATATGTGTTATTTTCCCCTCTTGGTTTTGAAGGGAATCTCTAAATCACTCCTGGAAATATGTTTTTCATTTTTTCCGGGGGGCTTGAGCAAATGGCAGATGCCCATGCAGAGAGCTTTGAGTGTTGAGTCAACAAGGCCTGCATACTTGGAGTTTCGAGGGATGGCCATGGATTATTGTATAGACCACCAGGGAGCCATCCCAACTATACTTACAGGCGGAAGTAGATGGCCGTTAGATGTGGGTGAGTAAAGGGAATGGTTTAACCATGATGAAGTTGTGCCATCTACTTTCACCCAACTGTAAAAAGGCAGTTGTGCGTGCGCCTACTTTCAATCTGGTGTAGTTGGATCCGGGCAGTAGGTGAATTCGCCAAAATCCGCCAGAATCCACCGCGCTGATGCTGAACTGCTTCGATGGGGACTACCCGGCCGCGAGTTGCGTCAGCGACGCCGGCATGGAGGACCTTACAGCGAGTATTGCTTTTCGGGATACCCGTTTGCAACTTGGTTTGCAGAACAACCAGAGGGACACACACACGCACACATTTTTTGTGGGACCTCTGCTTTGACACACATCCAACGCACAAACAAAGGTCTGAACTTATTTAGGTGCTACATGTCTGTGGATTTTCCCACAACGGAACCAAAACCAGCACTTCTCCAACAGCTGCTTTTTCCCACATCCAAAAACTCAAGTACTGTCCCAAAACCGTGGTTGGGGGGTGCTGGAAGGAGGTCGGTAACCTTTTTTTCCTCCACAACACCTATTTATTACCCAGTGCTGTTGACCTTGCGCAAGAACCTGCCCGTCCTTTTGATTTGCCTTGCCTCGAGAGAAACGAGAAGCATGGTGTTCTCAGTGGAAGGACACCTCAAATCCATGAAGCTTTTAGCACGCCACGAACACGCACGGGTAGTTGTCATAACTGGGGATGCCGTTTGGCCGCTGTGGAAATTCGGAAAGGGAACAACGGGACATTCCCGCCCTCTCGGTTGGTGCCTCAGCGACTGGCCTATCCATTTCTATAGTTCATATATCCCCGACAAAAGGTAGGAGTTTCCTTTCGTCCGTACGACTTATCTAGACTCAATAGATGTGAAACCACTCTTATTTGTTGCCCCTGCTCGTGAGGCACGGCCGGCCAATAGGTGCAAAGGGTAGGTACGCATCATGAGTGCGGGTACGAGGCGCGGGTGCCATGATTGGGTGTGTTTGAGGTGCGGGCACGCGGTGCGAGTACAGGGTATGGGTGCGATGTGTAGGTACCTTCCACCCGTACCCCCCGCACCCTTGGCTTGCACCCGTACCACGTACCCTACCCGCTAAATCAGGCGCTACTTGGGTACGTGGTACGGGTGCAGGCCAAGGGTGCGGGGGTACGGGTGCAGTGTACAGGTGCGCACCTACACATCGCACCCATACCCCGAACTCGCACCGCGTACCCGCACCTCAACCCGCGCCTCGTACCCGCACTCATGATGCGTACTTACGTTCCGCACCTGCCACATGTACCTTGTTATTTTGAATTTCATCACACTATAGAGCACTACTCTCGAAACTAACTAACGTACGACAAACGGGTTCGACGTTCACCAATTATCCGATATCATTTGAGCTCCCTTCGGCTCTTTGGTTTTGGTTGGGTACTATCTAGCATGGCCCTTTCCGTGCTTTCGATTGCTTAAGCTTGTTTGTTTTTGTTTTGCCTGTTTGGTTGGAAGGGAATCTATCACTACTGGACATATGTTTTCTGTTTCGCCAGGGGACGCAAAAGGAAACGGGCGCTAAGATGATGGTAGACAAGATCTAAAAACAAGGTCTCTGGGTGCCCGGGCCCATTGTCCTGATGTTTTGGTCTGCAAAAGGGGACTATCTTTTTTAGGTGACTCTCCGCTCAAGATGGTGGTTTGTTCCTGTTGGTTTTCCTTTACAACCACCAAACAAACAGGTACCCTCAAAAAAGCAAAGCCAAAAATGATGATGGATTTGCTCTTTGCCCGAAGCGTTGCAGGTTGAAGGGTTGCACGTTTTTTCTTCAGGAATCAAGCCACATAGATTTCACAGCTTTGTCTCTAAATGAGTGCACCGCAAATTGGCGGTTTTCCTCTCCCTTCAAACAAGGTGAGAAGGGTACCCTTCAAACAGACTCACTTGCCCAAAGCCGACCTTTTGATCGTTTGCTTCCCCTTTTTGGGGTCCCAATTTGATTAAAGGCCCCAACAGGTGATCTGTTCTTTTGCCAGGTCTGGGCCAGTGAGAAAAAACGCACGCTACCCCCTTTTGGTGGTTTGGATTGGTTTGGAGATTTGAACTGTTCAACTCTAAATGGGAAAGGCGCCCAACATCCAAATCGCGAAGCCAAAGCACAAGCGAATTACCCTTGGGTTCAAACCGCCTTTAAAACAATGGGGGTTGCTAGAACCACAATTGTTTACCTAAGGATTGTCATTTAAACCGGGCGAACCATGCTTTTCTTGCTGGTGCTCAGGGACTGAGGGAATGACTCGGAATGACCCCCATCACTTCTCCAACTGGTGGCTTCCTTTTTATTATAGGGCATTTTTGTCGGGTTCCTGGAAACTGGGATCCGGTGATAAGTCTTCACTGGTTTCCTTCGGGAATCCGAAGCCTTCCAGTTCCTTCCCCTGGCTCATTCAGCTTTCGCACCGATGGCGCTTGGAGCCTTCGAGGACTCGATGTGCTTGGACCCCTCCACCGACATCAAGTCCGGGGGGTCGGTGGGGCGCCTGGATCGATGAGCCGTGCTCCATGGTTGGCGTGCACAAGACAGGCGTCAGGTGTCAAAAGGTCCTGGAGCCTCAAACTGGACCCCAAGTATGGAGACACCCTAAACCACCACAAGACCCCTAATGAAGATCTAAGCCAGCCTGAACCTCCCTCAACTTGTGCCTCCCATCCAATCAGAGCCAATAGGCCACCGGGCCAAGTGATGCTGGGGATGTTGCCATCCCTGCGGAAAACCAGCCCTAGGAAAACACCAGGCCTAGGAAACAAATAGATACTACCGTTACTTTGGTGCGTGTTGCTTGAATGTCAGGACCTTAACTTTTTGCCAACTAACAAGTTTTCCATTAAACCACTACAAGTTAATTAAGCTTTTACCAGGGAAGCAGAAAGCAACCGAGGTTCGTTCGGGTCGAGGCATGTTCTGTTTGCCGAACTAAAGAGATTGACAGCTCGCATACGGAACGATCCCAGATCGACGACTTTGACCTCATGGCTGGCCACTACCTCTCCTACGTCCAGTCTTCCCTGAAGGAGGCGCCCTGCCAAGCGCCAAGGAGGCGTCCAGAATACTTGATACGCACTGTAATCTGTCGATGTTTGTGCACATCCCCTTGTGTTGCTTTATTTGTTTGTTTAAACAATGGGGAAATCAAGAGAGGAAGACAGAAGACGGCACACCCACATACTTATACTTGGAACGTACCGTGGAACAGTGCAGTACGTACATACTTCACATTGTATCATATGCTCGACAGTTCTCGAGGCGTTGCTTTTGTGCCCAATGAAAGCGTGGCTCCGCAACCCAAGGAAGCCAATTGCCTTCAGCAGTTTCTTGGTGGCTTCCGCTGTGGTGACCCAAACTGCTTTTCCCCCTAATATCCCGAAAGCCCATAGCAAACCATCAATCCAAACCAAGCAAGCAACCGGAACCTGACAAACAGTGTACTCTTTTTGGCTGGCCAAGTAAGTTTCAGGGGACGAGTCGAGTTCAAAAGACAATGGACAAAAAGCATCCCCCAGCTGCAGATTCCTCAGAACATGGAGTTTGTTTGGCATCAAACTGCTCTCGAGTAGGTGCATACCAGCGCCAAACAGGACCACCACTAAAATCGGCAGAGTCCCAAATAGGGAGGTTTTCTTTTTGACCAATCCTCGTTTGGCCCCACATGGCCATGAGTAGCTTCTGCCATCTAGTGTAAAAGTCATTTCGTTGGTGGTTTTCCCAAATGGTCATCCCATGTAAAGGACCTTTTGATCAACCCACCAAAAATAATTCCTGGTCCTACGCTTTTTGGGTGGCCGTTGATGTGTGAAATGCGAAGATCCGAGTGAGATGCCCCCGTACTCCTGGCGGGTTGCTACTTGGGTACCGCTTCACAGTCATCTCTCATAGGCATCCTGTTAGGTTGAAAACGAATGGAACCAGACTGGAAAATCGGTTTGGTTCTAGTCCTTTATATACCCCTCTCTGGGGTTGTCTCAAATCGGAGACCCTCCCCAACTTAGTGTTTTCCATTGAACTTCCATGACAAGAGCATCCAACAAAAAGAGTTCCCAAAAAGCAGACAATCCACGTTTTCTGACAGCTTAGCTTTCATTCTTGGCCGCCCTAGGTTCTGGTTCTGTACCCAACCCCATTTATATCAAACCATATCCAACCCAATTTGCGGGGGCCAAGTTACTTCTTCAACACAGACTTTGGCGCATGTTGCTCGGATGTAAGGACATTTGAACTTTTGCCAACTAATGGGTTTTCCACGTATTAAACCACTGCAACGTTGAGCTTTTAGCGGGGGAGAAGAAACGCGCGACACGCGACAAGAACAAACCCGCTTGGCCGTTGGCCGTTGGGGAAAACCTATGCCAGGAGATGCAGGCGCGCTACGCGGAGACGCAGGCCACGGTGACGCGCTGCCCCTTCGGTGCCCCGATGTCGGAGGTTCGAAGGCGAGGAACGTTTCGAGGAAGTCGAGAGCCCAAGACGCAGGCGACGCTTACATGCTTGTTGTTTGGGAAACATGTGAAATTCATTTTTGCCTATTGTGGTTTAGTGGTGGAAATCCCCACTGAACTGCCAAAAATTAAATTGTTGCTCCCCTTCCAACGTCAACCAAGTTTAGGTCTAGTAAATGGAGGGCAGCGAAGCAATCTAAACCCTCTGCTTTAACTTTTGTCAGGGGTAGTTTGAGGGTCCAGGTGGTCATCGGCACTGAAGCGGCGCGCCAAGCTATGCGCCTTTTGACCCGAATCAAAAATGGTCAGTACTCAAAAGAAAGGAGTCATGACCCCATGTTTAAAGGGTCATCGAGACTCCAGGTTATTATTATTAAATTCTTGGTGGCTCCCAGCCATCCGGTTCCTTCGCCTTCTAGCTTTTTAGTGTTTAGTGGCAGTTTCCGAATTTAACCCACTAAACGTGAGTCACTTTTCGCGGGGGATCTGAAAACGGGCCGCCAAGTATCATTCGTCACCCCCAGATGAAGCGCAGTCGACGACTCCCAGGTACCATGACCATCAGCGATGGTTCCATGCAGCTGGGGGACTGCGTGAAGCGGAAGTCGGCACGCGCCGCCATGTTTGAGACGCGCTTTGAACCACCGATTTTCCAAGCAACCAGTATACAAAGGGGAATACTACAGGAAGCATTGGTTTGTGGTGGGTATTGGGAAATCCAAAGTTCTGTAAAATTTCAAGTAGCTGGCTTCCATGAAATTTGCTGGTTCATGCAAGATATGTTCCTTCTATTGCTCAGGTTTTGTGCCAAGAAACACCCCAAAATTGGTAAGATGTGACGGATTGCTTGCATGTCTTTCTTGCGCGAGCAATTGGATGCCCTGGAGACAAGAAGACGTTCCAAGGGAAGGCGTCAAACAAGCGTAACTCAGGGAATGTGCCAGCAGTCACGGCATGCTCGGTGTTCTTGCACGTTTCGCTAGACTGTTCCACCGGCATTAGTGACCGCTTGCAGTCTGAAATTCATTGGTCACCTGCGACCTGTCCTGAGGACTTCTGTCTTCCTGACCCTCAGACTCCCTGTAACAATGGGTTATTGCCCTAAATATCGGGGTGGTTTTAATTTTTGTAAGGGTCATTTGAGGGTCCAAGTTGTTGCAATGGACCTCAGGATTCTTGGTCAGACTAGATGGCGTTGACTCCGATGTTCCAAATCTTACTTGCAACCAAAGCGAAGCGGCTTGACCTGACCTTTTGGTTCCCCCTTTTTGGTCCATATGCTTTTCAGGGCCCCAAAAGGTGGATGCCTTTCATTTCTGGGTCCAAACTGCATGTGAATCATTCCCACTGGATGCTGAGCTGCAGTATTTGAAGGTCTGCTTGCCTGCCGAGAAGTGCTTCTTGTCCTCGTTTCATGGCGCACTTAGTCATTTCCGCATACAGACAACACTGCCTCAAGAATAGCTCCAACATCATTCGGTTCATGTGCGCATGTGGTCATCCAATGTTGCTTTCGAAGTACATATTCGGCGGCCACGTCTATCATTTGCTTTGCGTCTTGCTTCGGCAAGGGGTGTCGAGAGTCAGAATGTTCTTGAGAGCCGGAACCGTTCTTTTGTACTTGGGTGTTCGGCCACCTATACGTCCCCCCGAGTGGGGTTACCCTTGTCATTAGGGGGTTATCCCATTTGGCTAACCACTTACTAATTTGGCCGAACATCCAAGTAAGGGTGTGAACCTGCACTTGCTGATAGGATAATATGTTGATCAACAGGTCTTGGTTTTGACTTTTGACTCAGCAGGCTTCGTAGACTTGCCATCCTCCGAGGGCAATAAGTGCGGGTTGGTCAGACCAACATTGCTCGAAGCTGGACCCTTGATGAAGTGCAAAGGTAAAGGAAGGGCTATATTTGAGAAAGATATGAAAGATACAAATAGGAAATTCAAGGGTGAACTGGATCCCCTGTGAGTATGAAGCATCGCCGATGCCTGGGCTTTGTATTCTCATGCAGCTGCTGCAGATTGTCACTAGAGCTGAGCGCTTCATGTTGTGTGTTGTTGTCTAGGAGCGTTTTTACGCAGGAAGCTGCTGCAAGCAAATACCGGTATACACACATACACATATTACATATACAATTTACAATATATACTGTATACAGCATGTACAGAGAGAGAGAGAGAGAGGGAGAGACAGACAGAGCCAGAGACACAGCCAGAGACAGAGACAGCAGAGCCAGAGACAGACAGAGACAGACAGAGACAGACAGAGACAGACAAGACAGACAAGACAGACAAGACAGACAAAGACAGACAGGACAGACAAGACAGACAAGACAGACAGGTACTGTATAAAGAGATAGACAGAAGAATAGATACATATATATATATATAGATAGATAGATAGATAGATAGATAGATAGATGACATACTTTTCATGGATAGGTCACCTACTCGGCAGGTCACCTACGTGCAAGAACAACTGGATATGATCGTGCAGCGTTTCAATCCCGCTCGAAGCGCCCAGAGAGCCAGTGGATTTTGTCACGGTGCGGGGTGGTGGGAAGAGTGTGTCTAGGTCCCACAGTGGTGCCGTTTTTACCAACTTTTTTGGGGGAGGGTTCCCCTACTAAAAATCGACTACAGAAAAAGGGTACCCTTATTCTACCCTCTCTACTGGAGGACCTAGGTGGTTTTTGAAAAGGTTGAAAGGGCAACCATAGTGAAACACTCGTTCTGTGGATTCTGGCATTTGGAGACAAAGCCGTTCGTACCACATGTGATACACCTGGTGGAGCTGAGGTTGGTCATCAATTGATGGGGAACTGTTATTGATGGCTGTTATGGGCAAGAAGTTCCACAGCCAAGCTTCAGATACTTGAGGGATTCTTTGACAAACTGCTCCGTCGGCTGTGAGGACCACTTGTGACCAGTTTGCCAAGTGCAACTCTTCAGTGCCTTTGCCTGTCCCAGTCTTGGCCATGTCAACTTGCACTCCCAGGGTTCTAGATTTGGCCAACATCAGACCGCTATGAGTGTCGAAAAGGAAGACAAAACAAGCTGGGGGATGCTACTTCCCACGCGAAGGATGTCCAATTTTGACCTCTCCTGGAAAGTTTCCGCGAAGCCCATACTGTGGATGGCCGAAATCCATTTCGCACCACCTAAGAAATCCTTGTGTTTGAGCGTACATGCGGTGCGAACGGATTTCATCCATCCACAGATAGGACTTCTTTCGCTTCGCCCTTCTCCGCGTTTCCCTTGAGGTCGACACGTTTCTGTCGCCAAAGAAGTGGGCCGCGAACTTGGCAGCTCTCCGAAGCGAGCCTTGAGTTTTTTTGCGACTCCTGGAGTCTCCATGACCCGAAAAGGGGGGGGTGCCAGACTTTATGGCTATTGGGTTGGAGCTTTTGACTTTAACTTTTTGGTTGGCACAGGTCGAGCCCACCAAAACATGAAGCACTTCTTGCAGAGGGATCTTTGCCGCAACCAAGCTAACAACACCTGTACACAATTTCCTAATTGGGTGTCTAAAAATTGAGGACCCTGAAAAATGGCGGAATGTCGTTCAAAGAGACCCTAGGGTATGAACTCCTAGATTATGGGTTAATCAACCCTTAGTTCTGGCTTAATCAAGGATATCAGCCCTTAGGGGTGCATCAAGGCCATGTTTTTCTTTGGACCAATCAGCCTTTCCCTCAATGGGTGTGTCTCTAAGTTGCGCACCCCGAAGAAGTGCCGATTTTTTGTTTTGGCTTCCCTCAACCGCGAACAATCATACGAGCTCAGCGGGTATGTGTCCCGTTCTAACCTATGGATCTACGGTGAACTAGGCGTTTTCTTCCCAGCACACCTTAGTGAACAAAACATGCAAGCTTCATGATGTGTAAAACACAAACCTGTGCTTGGGAACCTCATGCACGCATACTTTCAACACTGAGTTTGCTTCAGTCCGTTGCAAAGGGGTCCTCAACCCAAGAAAACTTTGCTGCCTTCAGGTTTTCCTTTATGAACCAAACTGAAAGGGATAGTTCGCCTCATGAAGACGAACCACACCCAAATGAAGGGTGAGAATAAGACACCCAGCACCGGTACTTGGGGGACTCCTCAATGGTCTCAATGAGACCCCCTGCCGAAGGAAACAGTGGAAGGCCCTTCCACTCAGGAAGTGAGACGAAGAACAGGATCCAAGAACTTTGAGCATACCTTTCAGCATACCCCAATCCTTTGCTGAGGATTCCTTGCATATGGGGTCCGGGATGTGCTCAAAAGGTATGCTGGAAATCTCGGCTGCGCCTCCACTTTCTATTGCAAATCAAGCAGGTCACTAAATGCCTTTCAGTTTTGACACAGTGGGTATATGTTGGAACTCGGATCTGAGTTCAATTGTGGGTTCCCGAGCCTCTGGGTGAAAGTAGATAGCACAATTCCCGGACTTTGTCGGATTTGAGTCACCCCTTTTACTTCAAAGAGAATCCTGGAACCATGATGGTGTGTCACCCTCTTATAATTGAGGGTGTCCCTTTTTGGGTGGTTGTAAAGGAAAACCAACAGTAAACAATCACACATTTTGGAGGTTCCCCCCGTGTCTGAGACGAACCCAGCGCACCCGAAACCCGAAACCGAAACGGCCCCCGGCCGTTTCGCAGGTCACCGCTGCGGGAGACCCCGCGGTCAACGAGGGGCCGACGCCTCGGGTTGGATCGGGGGACTGAGCCTAACACCAAGATGCAAATCAATCAATGGGATGCCAATGGGATGCCATTTTGGGGTTTTCGGTGCACCACCCATTTTAGAACCTATTTTAGTGGTTGGATTGGGATGTTCACTGGGGTACGGGATTTTGACCCATGGCCAACTTGTTCATGTTTCCCCTCGGTTTTGGGCGAGTCCTTCGGTTTCCCTCGGTTTAGGTTCAAGTTTCAGGTTTCCCTCGGTTTCCTTTCAACTTCTTCAGGTTTGTGGCGGTCAAGTCACGGTTTTTGCTTCCTCTTCTTTTTTCTTGGGGAGTCGGTCCCCGTCCAACAACGGCCACGTGCATAGGCCAGGCACAAGCCAAAGGAAACGACGAAAGTGGACTCCTGAGGCTCCGAGTTTCTGCCAGTGATGTTTCCTGGCTGTCGGTGGAGACAAGAGCTTTGCCTTTGGTTTGGTAACCAAATAGGGGCAGATCAAGTTTTGACGTCGGATTGTAACGAGAGCCACAATGAATCCGAGGAATCTTCATGACGCAAGGAGGACACTCCTTCATCCAAAGCGAACCAAGCCTCTGACATTTGTTTGTCGCGCTGTGGGTTCCCATTTTCATTTGGTGGTTCCCAGCCATCCGGTGCCTTACGTTTTTTTGTGTTTTGCGTTTAGTGGCAGCTTCCACTATAGACCACAAATATTAAAACTTTTAGCAGCGGAATTGAGGACATCCCAGCTGAGTCTTGGCTTCAAAAGGTGACCACCTTGTATTTCTGGGTCCCTATAGGACAACTGAGACGCAAGGAAAGCGGCAGATTCAGTGCGCATCGAACTTCCGGGATGCTCAGTCCTGGCAAGCTGTGGTATCTCCATAGGCGGACAATAATTTTCGAGTAAACATCAGAGAAGTTTGGTACATACGAGACAAGCACCAGTGTGTGGGTTGCTAGAAGCATTGCCGGGAGAAGCCCTCCTGCTTGTTTTTACGCTGCTGCTTTGGGTGTCGGTATCAATCATCTGATTCTCCAGCAAAGCGTTGCATGTTTGCTGGGTGTCCAACTCTGGTCGACCCAGGGCGCAAACAATTGTTTGTTAGTTCTATTTAGTGCAAACACCTGCTAAATCCCATCAGACTGATTTTTGGCGCTAGCCATCACCAGACGTCCCTTGAGATCACAGAGTTCGCATGCTTTTTTGCAGTCCACTTAGGCGGTGCGGGTTAGTTTTGTGGCTTGCATAAATGTGGTTCCATGTAGGCAATATCTGCCAGCATTTGACCTGGGTAAACATTCCCTGCATGGAGTGTGTGGGATTGTACAGACTGGGCCTGACTCCAGTTGTCAGTTGTGCTTTGCAAAGTCTCATGCCGCTTAAGCGTGGACAAGCTATATCGCCCAGAAGGTACAAAACTCAAAACACGTGATGTTGCTTGTTGCAACAAACAACTTGACCGGAGGACTGTTGACGGAGCAGCCTTCCTTCGGAGCCCTTCATGGATCCAGGGTCCAATGGTACTTCATCCTTCCAGCCTGTTGGTAAAATTAGCAATGTACTCTAAGTATTAAAAAAATACGAGCAGCATGTAAATTACCGGTATTCATATTGAGCAAACTACACAATAGCATCATGATAGTAATAGTAATGATACTAAAAATACGACTACTACTACTACTACTACTACTACTACTACTACTACTACTACTACCACTATAACTACTGCTACCACTACTAATGCTACTACTGCTACAACTACTACTACTGCTACTACTACTACTAATAATAATAATAAATAACAATCATAATAATCGTAATAATAATAATAATAACAATGCAAAGAGGCCTCCGTGTTCGGCAGCTCTTCTCCCGTCTCGCCCAGGGAGTTCCGGCCAGTCTACTTTGCGGCGGCTGGCAGCGTGTCGTTGATCACCTTCGACGTGCGCCACTTGCCGGACGAGGCGACAGACAAACTCGCAGTTGGGTTGGGATGGGAGGGAGTGGCTTGCGTGTTAGTTTTTTTGGAGGTGGTTTACTTGTGGACTACACTCCTGATGAACATGGAACCACTGCAATTGTCCGTTTTGGAGGACTCTCCTTGTGGGAAATGGACCCTTCTTGGATTTCATTTCTTGTTTGCAGGAGAGAACTTCGTGGGAAACATGTTTGGACTCTTTCAAGCTTGTCCCGAGGGTCGCAACAAGATCTTCCTAGAATTAAAGCTTGGCAGCGCAGCTAGGAAAGGGACTGATGTCAAGAGCATCCGCTGCGGATGTAAACATCCATCACTCAGACCCTTGCTATAGCAGGGGTACTTCTGCAGCCTCTTTGCCCACCTCAAGAGCTTAACTAGTTGCTTGTTTGATTTGGCTGCTGCGATAAATGCAAGCATAGGGATGATTCATGTCTCGCTTCTCAAGTTCCTGGACTTATTTTTTGTTTGGAAGACCATTGTAGTGGTAAATACACAGTTTGGACTTGGTTTGGCCAAACCACCCGATCGCACGTGAGAGGTTCAGCCGAATTCATGTTGACCTTGTGCCGGCGCCTGCTGGAGAGGGTCCCGGAACCTCCACTCGTTCCGTTGGGCTCAGCAAACAAAAACAACAACCACGGACGGTTGGTCGATGTACATCCTGAAGCAGTTCTCGGACTCTTAGGGCCTAAGAGGCTCTTTCATAGCTCAGAAGGATTTGCTTTTTTGAAGGCAGCCTTTGCAGTATGGTTGGCTTCCCTCCAGATCAGAGAGGGGGAAGGGCCTTTGGCCCTTGCGCCTGGGTTGGTTGATGGTCTCCAATGAAAGTCCCCAAACCACCAACCAAACCACCCATTGAGGGGTGCCTGAGCAAAAGAAGACGGGCCGAAACAACTAGCATAGGGTTTTGGGGTGATCCCAAACGGAACATTTAGTAACGATAGGAGTCAACTAGGAATCACTCAGGCCCCTGTTACTGAGAAACTGGGGATAGCCCCCACCCAATCCGAATAAGAGGGGGACTCCCGGCTTTACCCTTGCTTGGATTTGTTCGGTATTTCAAGCATGATGGGGCGATGTTACCGGACCTCAAAATATGTCGGTTTCAGTGGTGGTTGGATTTGTCTCCCAACCAGGGAAGCCAAAAGGCTTTTCTTCCAACATGTAGCCTCAAAGAGACAGCCCCTTTTGGCCGGTTCATCTGCCCTGTACGGGGAAGTGTCGGAACCTTTGGACTATGCCTCCAAATCAGGCTTCTCCCCCGAGCATCTCGCCAGAGTTGACCTTCAGAAAAGGCTCTTCCTCTAGTTTGGCTGTCTTTTGAGCATACTCTCTGCGGATTATGTTAAAGGGAAACCAAAAGGAAGGGGGAGCAGCAAAGAAGCGATCGATTTCAACCTCGGGAAAGGCGATCGATTTTGTCCGGCCGCACCCGATGCGTGCTCGCCAGACCCGGTACGGCAAGCACTTCCGCATCAAGTTCTTGGTGGCAAAAGAGTCAGGCCCTGAGTCGCCAACTCTGGTTGCCAAATGCGTTCGTATAAATAGGGTTCTAAGCCCGGTAAACCAACCACTGAGGAGGTTCATAAGCAACCATTTGTAGCTTATAGCGTGAGCATGCTGGCTGCTAAGAAGGCCCAGAACCTGTTTTGTTGCCAAATGGACACTGTTCACTTTTCTAGACCCCCCAATTTGGCCCTTAGTCCAATAGAATGGTCTGGGCAGAAGGGGCCAAGATGCAATTTGTTTGGGCCTGAACCGCCGGGCGGTCACCGAACTTGGATTTTGGTAAAGGTGGATGACCGGAGCAAGGACACCTGGAGACTATTTGCTGGAAGCACCACCCTGGTTGCTTTGCCAGAGAAGAAGTCTCGCGAGGGGGAACCCTTCGCATCAGACGTCGGTGGCCGGCACGTCTGTACATGGCAGGTGTGTCAAGCGAGGCCACGCATGGGATAGGAACAACGCCAAGCATCAGTCTCAGCACGCGCCATGTGACTCTGCCAAGCAGTTGCTTGCTTAGGGCGGACTCCAAAAGTTGTATGCACCCAATTCGAGACCGTTTCTGTCATTACCGACAATATGGAGGTCTCTTTTTCGGGCTCCTCCCCAAAAATTGTGTGGTTCTTTTAGTGGTTCCCTCGTAAAAAAAAAAAAAGGAGAAAAAAAAGAAAAAAACAACCCAAAAAGGCGTGCCCTCACAATCAGACGAGCCGCCCTGCGGCAGGCCCTGTCGGGGTCTTAATTTACCAGCTCCCCATTTGGGGGGATTCCGCACTCGGTTCCCTGAAAACCATTGAGTTCTGTCTGTTTTTGGAGTTGGTACCAGTGTTTTTATGGGGAGCAAACAATGTATACAGTTTGGAGCCTTCAGCGTTTCAGGGACACACGACACATGGGGCTCTTCAGATGCATCCAAACCATTTGCATGTGCTTCATCACCATCCGGGCAGGATACGTTGCTCCAAGGCGGCTGAAATCAATAGCAATGCACAATAAGTACAAGTAGATCGGCAAGGACAAGCAGATCACGCTTACGCACAACAGTTGCGCCAGGATTTAGACGTGCAGCGTGCTTTTTGGCGACGGACAAACAGCTGAATCCGTTGCAAAGTTTGAGCGGGAAGCAGGGGATAGATCTGGAGTAAGGGACGTGATGCAACAGGCCATGTTCCCTACTTTGGATGGACGAAATCCGTTTGCACCACTTGGAAACCAAAAGAAACCACTTGTTGCTACTTTTTACTGGGAATTCATAATTCCAAGGCTTCTTTGGTGGTGCAGGATTTCGTCCACAGTATCACTGCGTCAATCAAACGCTTCACGTCGGTGCAGGACTTTCGTTCGAAATTGGCGACCACTTTTGGAGCTTCACAAGCGCTGCAAAGCTTCAAACAGAAAAGGTCGTTGGCATTGGTTTCAGTTTTTCTACAACACCGGGATGCTATCCCTGGCTTCTTTGGGCCTGGTTCGAACAGGAGCAGAGGCTGATCAAGAAGGCGAATGGATTCTCCCTGCTGTCAGGTGGCACCCTTATTCCCTTGTTCAAAACATACTGTGATGTGTATCCGCGTGTTTGCGCTGTCAACACTTGGGACATTGGAAGAAGGAGGAGGAGGAGGAGGGGGTTTGTGTTCCATGACAGTTGTACAGTTGTATCATGTGGGGTCCCAGTCCCCTGACAAAAAAAAAGGTTTGCCCGGGAAACTGTAGTAGACCTTCTTGTTGATTCCCTCTTTCTTGTTCCAGTTCCGCGGTTCTTTCTGGAACCGACAAATAGAAACCCCCGTCGTCCCCGAATCCATCCGGCCCTCACGCGAATTTCTCAGGCTGGACCCGCTGTACACCGACCCCATCGAGTGTGACTCCCTGGTCGCCAAGAGGAGCGAAGCGAAACCGCGGAAGCGGAATTCGAAGGGCAAAGCATGTGCCTGAGCCCTCAAGCCATCCATAAAAAAGCGGTTTTTTGCCCCAACATGATGGGGTGATGTTTCCCGTTTCTACGTTTTCTATGGGTAGTTTGAGGGCTCCAGGTCGCCCTTCTCGGGGTAACACCCTAGGTTGCTTGACTGAGCGCAGCTCCAAGCCTAACGCGCTGCACGCGCCTCATAGGACGCCACAGCTCCGGGACCTCGACATCTTGCTGGCGGAGAGCCGGGGCTGCGCTCGGGATCTCGGGATCTCGCGATCTCGGGGCACCGAACGTGCCAGGGTTGTGGGATCCCATAGCTGTTCTGCGCATTGCTTGAGGCTTGGGCCTTTTTACAAGTACGTATAGGTTCCAGGGAGCCGTCAAGAATCTAGGTGGGGCCAGCATCTTTGGAGCGGGGTTGTTAGATTACAAGTGTGTTTTCCCCCCGCGGCGATCCAAGGGAATCTCCCCAATTCTTTATATGCGGGGTTGGTCTTTGGGGTTAGGCCTGTCTTATTGTATCACAGAAGTGGATTCCATTTCCCAAAGCCCTTTTTGATATGGAAATGTAAACGGGGTTCCCCAAACAAGACATACCTGGAGTCTCCACTTAAGTTGAACCAAACGAGAGGGGTCACCCCATGCCCATGTTTTAAGGGTCAGAAGGAGACTCCAGGCAAGACGTACCCATACTGTGGGTGGACAAAATCCTGCACCGCTTGGGCTGGATGAAGCCTTGCGAATGATGGGATAAACCACTTACCAACTGGTCCGCCCACAGTATGAACTAGAGAACTATGGCCTAGGATGCCATCAGGTGTCCGTTTTAGATGAGTTTGCCCTAGGAGCCCCTTGGACCCCAAATATGAGGGCCTTGATGAAATCGGTCTTGGGCTCTGATGATTGGATAGAAATACATGGGTTCCACTGTAGTTTTTGTTCCATTTAACCAGGGCCATCTATTTGTCCGAAAGGTCACCTATGTTTGGGAGGTTCCCGACCGGGAAAACCAAAGTTTAACCCGGGATTTGAGTGGATCTGAGCTGTTAGTTCTCCCGTTTTGGGTGACATGTTCATTGCCCAAAAGGTGATCACCTTTCTTTCTGGGTCCCTCAAGGGTCAACTGAGGTTTGGAAGGATCAGACCCAAAAATGGGAGGTACATGCGAAAAGTCTGAGAGGTTCCTCCAGGCGACAGAGCTCCCTGTGTATTTTTTTCTTTGCTATGGCTTGACCCTAATACGATCCGATTCTGTTTTGCCGGGGTGATGTTTGGGAAAATCTTGGGGACCCTTTCAGGGGAACTTGCTGAACAAGCCCAAAAACAGCAGTTTACGACACCGGCTTGAGTTTGCCTGGGGGTGGCTGAGAACCAATCAGGTCTATCACTGGAACCCACAAATGAGTTTGACCACTTCCAGCTGCGGCAGTGAAAACAAGCGACCTGAGGCAGAGATTTCCTTGCCGCCGGCATTTGTCCAGGAGGCACGCAGTTGTGGTGTGGAGTTTGTATGTTGCCGCTGGAAGCCATCCGCAAATCCGCAAGGTTAAGGTCCTCCCTCTATTATAGTGGCTTAACATGTGCAGAGGCCCAGTCAACCTTTAAGTGGCTTCTGGCCAATGGATTGCGGACAATGTCGCAAACACGGGTGTTTTTGTCCAGCAGAGCTTGGCAAAATTAGTGGACCATGTCTGGTTAAGAAGTGGCAGGTCCCTCGAAACTGGGACGAGAAAGCATACCGATAGTGGCTCTGTGTGCGTGTTTCGTGCGAAAGTGTCAGAGCTATTGACCCACGTGGGGGGAATGGGGCGGGGGGTTAAGAGAAACCAACATGAGTCCATCAGGAGATCTATTGTGGGGGTTCACCTGAGTGATGCAGCTCATTGCTTTTTGCATGTCGTCGTATCTTCGTGCTTCTGCTCATTGAGGGCTGTCCAAAACAAAAGACAACCACAAATTTGATGCCAGCACCCCCGCAACCACTGCTTCTTTGAACAGTACTTTGGAGTTTGGACATGGGACAAAGCAGTTATTGGGACCCGGGTGCTATTGCGAACCTTCCAAGCGTGAGGACGTCAACCATGAGGCTCGTATCCTCCACTTGAGTGTTCGGCCAAGTTAGTAAGTAGTTTATAACCTAGTTCAGAACCTACTTCAAAGTCCCCCCATTCAGTAGGGGTGGAACAAATTTAAATGGCGAACCACACAATCTAGCTTGGAAACGAACCTCCGATGGATCGTCTACCGATGTTTGCCACGAAAGTCTGAGGAACTGAGCCCCAAGTTGAGACTCATCGCTCTGTTGTGGGTGGCTCGCCTGAGGACAAGACAACCCCGTTTGGTTGGTTTTAAGGGGAAGCCAAAAGGAAAACCATCATTGGGGGGTCCCCTGAAAGAAACATGTTTTTTTGGCCAGGAGGTTCCTGCCCATGGGGCAGCGAAAGCTTGTCAAGTTGACCGTTTTTGTGTTTTCCCTTGTTAATTTTCCGCTGTTGGTTTTAAAGGGAAGCAATGTCACTACTGGACTTTGTTGTTTCCAGTTAGCGATAAAGCAAATGGAAGTTGCACCCCTGGGTTTTAGTACTTACCCATAGCAATGGCCTCCGTCACAGGGCTTGCAGCATGCCGAGAGCCAGACGCCCAGTTGGGCTGAGGTCTTGACTCTGACTCACAATGTGGCGATTCCTAGGGGCCTTTTTTTGTCTTGGAGTCTACCTGGCATACCTGGGCCCTCAAACTACCCTTAAAAAAGAAAGGACTACCCTCCAAACAAAAGGACATTGCCACTGATTTGTGGGGCAACAACCCATTCTTTATGGGTGGTTTGCGGGTCTAGATACCCTTGTTGGGTTGTTTTCAAGGAAGACTAAAGGAAACACCATCATATTTCAGACACACGCATCTGTGTGTGAGTCTACCTACCTCTTGGCTTGAAGAGTAGGCTGCAAACAAGTTGCGCAGACAGATGGATGCGTTTGATGACAGCTGATGGTTGTTAAACTTTGGAGGATTTCAAGGGGATTCGCTATGAATGGCCTAACACTTACCAAAAGACGTTGTCCTTGAACCGCAAGGGGACAGATACGTGGCGCATATGTCCAGACCCTCTACTTTTCTCACCCTCGGGAATTCCATGGTTTCCCGTACTCCCGGAAACTCATAGTGCAAGGACCCTGGACCGGTCCTTTTGTCTGAAAGGAGCCGATCCCGGAGATCAACCTCACCGAAACAGATGTGGACCGGCTGATCTTTGTGAGAAAGTGTTGCTCATGTTTGCCACTTTCGGCGCCCCTGTTTCTTCCCGGGCACAAAAGCCAACATCGAAACCCTTTTTTTTGGGGGGACACATTCGTGGGATATGGCTATGAATTGCTCATAAGGAACCTCGCACGTGGTTGGTGACTTGAATCTGCCCCGGTCCTTCCGATGTCCACTAGCTCCGGTCCCAAGCAAACAGAAAATCCGGTTTTTTTCGAAGCACCTCGCCTTGGCGTGAGACAACGCAAAATCCAGATTGGCCTTCGCTTACCTGGACCCGAAGAAGCTGCTCATAAGGATGTATTGCGCCAAAAACATGGTGCAAAAACTTTTCGAGCTGGGGTAGCTTGAGGGTCCAGGTATCCGACAACATGTAATTATTAATGATCTGTTTTCTTTGGCACTGACCCAAAAAAAAGAGAGAAGGGCAGTTGTCTTCTGGGTTTCCCTTTCAACATGGGACGACAGTAAAATGGGTTGCCCCAACATAATTTGGTAGGTTTGAGGGTCTACCCCGTTTCTTTTGAATTCAGCATTGGCGCGTCGTGACTCGGAGCCAACTGAAATAGAAAAGAGGGTCTAGGTGCGGCCAGATCCACCCTCAAATGGCTTCGCTTAGGTGGAGGACAACTCGCCAGCGGGGTCTTCACCTTTATGCTCGAGCCACGGCATGCGATCGAGTCGACTCGAATGGAAGTTGTGGGCACCAAAGGACTAGGTCCCCTTTCTCACCTTTTTTTTGGGGAGGGTTCCCCTACTAAAATAGACTACAGACAAAAGGGTACCCTTATTCCAACCTCTCTACTGGAGGACCTAAAGGAACTTGCTGGTGCACTAGCCATCCTGATGTCACTGAATCAACTTGGGAATCAAACGGAAGGGGATTCCTGAATAAAGGAAACCATAGGGGATTGTTTCTCTGGGGGTCATTCCAATTCTTATTCCCTGCTGAGAACCAGCAAGGGAAGCCGTAGCCAATTTTAGGCGGTGTTGAGAAACATCCTTGAGCTTGAGTCGGGCTGGCAGTTTGTCATGCCCTTGATAAAGGCCCCCCCCCGTCCCTGGATGGTGGCCAGCGCCGGACAATACCAACGATCACTTTGTGCCTGTGGTTCTGTCAAGAGTGAAGGTTGATCGTCACCTTGCTTTTTCGCCGGGCATGTGTGGTTTGATGGTACCCTTTGCACTCTAGCAAGACCTGGCTGTGGCTCAATAAAATGTACCCAAATGGCACCTTGGTAAATGGACCAAAGACTAACACCGTACTAACACCTGCGTAACCCTAGCTCTTTAATTTTGAGCCACACACACACACCCACCCCACCCCACCCCACCCCACCCCACCCCACCCCACCCCACCCCACCCCACCCCACCCCACCCCACCCCACCCCACCCCACCCCACCCCACCCCACCCCACCCCACCCCACCCCACCCCACCCCACCCCACCCAGCCCCCCTAACCCACCGTGATTCGTTTGCCACATCACACGTCGCTCTCTCTGCCTTTGGCGCCCATAGGCTGCATCCCATCGTGGACATCCAGTGGCGAGTCGGGGCCCCAGGGATGGATCGAGTCACCCGAGCGGGTGTGGTCGTTTTTTGGTCGTTTGGGCCAAGCATGGTGTGCCTGGTTCATGGCTGTTGTTGGGAAGCATTTGAATCATTTTGGCTTGTTGTGGTTTAGTGGCTGAAATCCCCACTGAACTGTTTTTTTGTTTTTCAACTTTTGCTCCCCTTCCAACGTCAACCAAGGGTTCTTATATTCACACTGTCGAATCTGTCTAAGTACCAACTCCCCCTCATTTCTGTTTGGCAGTGCAAGCTTTCAGACCTTCAGACCACGGTCTCAGCTTGGTAGAAGAAACGGCCTCAGATCAAGGGCCCCACCGAAGGCAGAAGAAGTTCTGCATCATCCCGTTCCTGATTATCGGAGCTGGTTGACTGGGCGGGGAAAGCAGTCCTTGGGTTAACCTGCACACGTGATGTTCATGTTGTACCCCCCTTGCCTTCAACCTCAATCCTTCAGCTGCGGTAAGTTGTTCGAAACAAACGCATGCTGGGTACACACGTAGTCGCTAGTCCCGTGTCATACTGGCATGTAGACACTTGAAGCCCTTGAGTGTGTGTATGTCTAACAATCCACAGGCTGGGGAGAGCAGTACTCAAGGTTGTTGGCAATGCACAGGAAGTCAGGAACCCTTACCCTCTCTCCCACTAACATAGCACCTGTTGGAGGGTACCTGGAAGATCAATTTGCTCCTGAAGGGACCCTCTGTAAGGTGCCATGTTAGTTGGAGGGAGGGTACTTGGTGGTGTGGTTTCGTGGTTTTGACGTTAGGATAACGTCCCCATCTGGTTTCAAAAGGTGGGGTTCAAATCCCCAAACCACCAATCCAAACCCCCAACTAAGGCTAGTCTGAGGAAGGCCTTGTAAGGAAGCAAATCTCATAAGCAGGCTCAAAACGAGCCTTACAAGGAGGCTTGTAAGGAAGCTCGTACAGATTATGCGGAGCCTTCTCAGGAGCTCGTAAGCGCCTTGTAAGGAGCCTTTTTAGGAGGGCATTTTCTGGGAAACCAACCCACTTTTTGGGTTCAGCTTCGGGTCATTCCAACTCCGACCAGGTGGAGGTGCAGATCGTGGATGGCGTCTTCCAGCCGGATGCCGGACACCTGGGCCTTTTTGGGTACTCGTCAGAGCAGTGCTTTGGAACGGAACCCAAGATGTCTTGGGTTTGAACTCCCCTTATGGTTTGCCTTTAAACCTACCCCAAAAAGGTGTCACGATCGAAAAAGCACAGCCCCAAAA